>JBAIAA010001293.1:0-149706 GCA_037893245.1 Crossaster papposus
TATGTAAAGGGAAAGAAGTGTGCATAAGAAATAAACACATGATGTGGGAACAAGCCCTCGAGTTAAATATGTAAAGGGAAAGAAGTGTGCATAAGAAATATGTAAAGGGAAAGAAGTGTGCATAAGAAATATGTAAAGGGAAAGAAGTGTGCGTAAGAAATATGTAAAGGGAAAGAAGTGTGCATAAGAAATATGTAAAGGGAAAGAAGTGTGCATAAGAAATATGTAAAGGGAAAGAAATTTCATAAGAAATATGTAAAGGGAAAGAAGTGTGCATAAGAAATATGTAAAGGGAAAGAAGTGTGCATAAGAAATATGTAAAGGGAAAGAAGTGTGCATAAGAAATATGTAAAGGGAAAGAAGTGTGCATACGAAATATGTAAAGGGAAAGAAGTGTGCATAAGAAATATGTAAAGGGAAAGAAGTGTGCATAAGAAATATGTAAAGGGAAAGAAGTGTGCATAAGAAATATGTAAAGGGAAAGAAGTGTGCATAAGAAATATGTAAAGGGAAAGAAGTGTGCATAAGAAATATGTAAAGGGAAAGAAGTGTGCATAATAAATATGTAAAGGGAAAGAAGTGTGCATAAGCAATATGTAAAGGGAAAGAAGTGTGCATAAGAAATATGTAAAGGGAAAGAAGTGTGCATAAGAAATATGTAAAGGGAAAGAAGTGTGCATAAGAAATATGTAAAGGGAAAGAAGTGTGCATAAGAAATATGTAAAGGGAAAGAAGTGTGCATAATAAGAATGTAAAGGGAAAGAAGTGTGCATAAGAAATATGTAAAGGGAAAGAAGTGTGCATAAGAAATATGTAAAGGGAAAGAAGTGTGCATAAGAAATAAACACATGATGTGGGAACAAGCCCTCGAGTTAAATTTGTAAAGGGAAAGAAGTGTGCATAAGAAATATGTAAAGGGAAAGAAGTGTGCATAAGAAATATGTAAAGGGAAAGAAGTGTGCATAAGAAATATGTAAAGGGAAAGAAGTGTGCATAAGAAATATGTAAAGGGAAAGAAGTGTGCATAAGAAACATGTAAAGGGAAAGAAGTGTGCATAAGAAATATGTAAAGGGAAAGAAGTGTGCATAAGAAATATGTAAAGGGAAAGAAGTGTGCATAAGAAATATGTAAAGGGAAAGAAGTGTGCATAATAAATATGTAAAGGGAAAGAAGTGTGCATAAGCAATATGTAAAGGGAAAGAAGTGTGCATAAGAAATATGTAAAGGGAAAGAAGTGTGCATAAGAAATATGTAAAGGGAAAGAAGTGTGCATAAGAAATATGTAAAGGGAAAGAAGTGTGCATAAGAAATATGTAAAGGGAAAGAAGTGTGCATAAGAAATATGTAAAGGGAAAGAAGTGTGCATAAGAAATATGTAAAGGGAAAGAAGTGTGCATAAGAAATATGTAAAGGGAAAGAAGTGTGCATAAGAAATAAACACATGATGTGGGAACAAGCCCTCGAGTTAAATTTGTAAAGGGAAAGAAGTGTGCATAAGAAATATGTAAAGGGAAAGAAGTGTGCATAAGAAATATGTAAAGGGAAAGAAGTGTGCATAAGAAATATGTAAAGGGAAAGAAGTGTGCATAAGAAATATGTAAAGGGAAAGAAGTGTGCATAAGAAATATGTAAAGGGAAAGAAGTGTGCATAAGAAATATGTAAAGGGAAAGAAGTGTGCATAAGAAATATGTAAAGGGAAAGAAGTGTGCATAAGAAATATGTAAAGGGAAAGAAGTGTGCATAAGAAATAAACACATGATGTGGGAACAAGCCCTCGAGTTAAATATGTAAAGGGAAAGAAGTGTGCATAAGAAATATGTAAAGGGAAAGAAGTGTGCATAAAAAATATGTAAAGGGAAAGAAGTGTGCATAAGAAATATGTAAAGGGAAAGAAGTGTGCATACGAAATATGTAAAGGGAAAGAAGTGTGCATAAGAAATATGTAAAGGGAAAGAAGTGTGCATAAGAAATATGTAAAGGGAAAGAAGTGTGCATAAGAAATATGTAAAGGGAAAGAAGTGTGCATAAGAAATATGTAAAGGGAAAGAAGTGTGCATAAGAAATATGTAAAGGGAAAGAAGTGTGCATAAGAAATATGTAAAGGGAAAGAAGTGTGCATAAGAAATATGTAAAGGGAAAGAAGTGTGCATAAGAAATATGTAAAGGGAAAGAAGTGTGCATAAGAAATATGTAAAGGGAAAGAAGTGTGCATAAGAAATATGTAAAGGGAAAGAAGTGTGCATAAGAAATATGTAAAGGGAAAGAAGTGTGCATAAGAAATATGTAAAGAGAAAGAAGTGTGCATAAGAAATATGTAAAGGGAAAGAAGTGTGCATAAGAAATATGTAAAGGGAAAGAAATGTGCATAATAAATATGTAAAGGGAAAGAAGTGTGCATAATCAATATGTAAAGGGAAAGAAGTGTGCATAATAAATATGTAAAGGGAAAGAAGTGTGCATAATAAATATGTAAAGGGAAAGAAGTGTGCATAAGAAATATGTAAAGGGAAAGAAGTGTGCATACGAAATATGTAAAGGGAAAGAAGTGTGCATAATAAATATGTAAAGGGAAAGAAGTGTGCATACGAAATATGTAAAGGGAAAGAAGTGTGCATAAGAAATATGTAAAGGGAAAGAAGTGTGCATAAGAAATATGTAAAGGGAAAGAAGTGTGCATAAGAAATATGTAAAGGGAAAGAAGTGTGCATAAGAAATATGTAAAGGGAAAGAAGTGTGCATAAGAAATATGTAAAGGGAAAGAAGTGTGCATAAGAAATATGTAAAGGGAAAGAAGTGTGCATAAGAAATATGTAAAGGGAAAGAAGTGTGCATAAGAAATATGTAAAGGGAAAGAAGTGTGCATAAGAAATATGTAAAGGGAAAGAAGTGTGCATAAGAAATATGTAAAGGGAAAGAAGTGTGCATAAGAAATATGTAAAGTGAAAGAAGTGTGCATAAGAAATATGTAAAGGGAAAGAAGTGTGCATAAGAAATATGTAAAGGGAAAGAAGTGTGCATAAGAAATATGTAAAGGGAAAGAAGTGTGCATAAGAAATATGTAAAGGGAAAGAAGTGTGCATAAGAAATATGTAAAGGGAAAGAAGTGTGCATAAGAAATATGTAAAGGGAAAGAAGTGTGCATAAGAAATATGTAAAGGGAAAGAAGTGTGCATAAGAAATATGTAAAGGGAAAGAAGTGTGCATAAGAAATATGTAAAGGGAAAGAAGTGTGCATAAGAAATATGTAAAGGGAAAGAAGTGTGCATAAGAAATATGTAAAGGGAAAGAAGTGTGCATAAGAAATATGTAAAGGGAAAGAAGTGTGCATAAGAAATATGTAAAGGGAAAGAAGTGTGCATAAGAAATATGTAAAGGGAAAGAAGTGTGCATAAGAAATATGTAAAGGGAAAGAAGTGTGCATAACAAATACGTAAAGGGAAAGAAGTGTGCATAAGAAATATGTAAAGGGAAAGAAGTGTGCATAAGAAATATGTAAAGGGAAAGAAGTGTGCATAAGAAATATGTAAAGGGAAAGAAGTGTGCATAAGAAATATGTAAAGGGAAAGAAGTGTGCATAAGAAATATGTAAAGGGAAAGAAGTGTGCATAAGAAATATGTAAAGGGAAAGAAGTGTGCATAAGACATATGTAAAGGGAAAGAAGTGTGCATAAGAAATATGTAAAGGGAAAGAAGTGTGCATAAGAAATATGTAAAGGGAAAGAAGTGTGCATAAGAAATATGTAAAGGGAAAGAAGTGTGCATAAGAAATATGTAAAGGGAAAGAAGTGTGCATAAGAAATAAACACATGATGTGGGAACAAGCCCTCGAGTTAAATATGTAAAGGGAAAGAAGTGTGCATAAGAAATATGTAAAGGGAAAGAAGTGTGCATAAGAAATATGTAAAGGGAAAGAAGTGTGCATAAGAAATATGTAAAGGGAAAGAAGTGTGCATAAGAAATATGTAAAGGGAAAGAAGTGTGCATAAGAAATATGTAAAGGGAAAGAAGTGTGCATAAGAAATATGTAAAGGGAAAGAAGTGTGCATAAGAAATAAACACATGATGTGGAAACAAGCCCTCGAGTTAAATATGTAAAGGGAAAGAAGTGTGCATAAGAAATAAACACATGATGTGGGAACAAGCCCTCGAGTTAAATATGTAAAGGGAAAGAAGTGTGCATAAGAAATAAACACATGATGTGGGAACAAGCCCTCGAGTTAAATATGTAAAGGGAAAGAAGTGTGCATAAGAAATATGTAAAGGGAAAGAAGTGTGCATAAGAAATATGTAAAGGGAAAGAAGTGTGCATAAGAAATATGTAAAGGGAAAGAAGTGTGCATAAGAAATATGTAAAGGGAAAGAAGTGTGCATAAGAAATATGTAAAGGGAAAGAAGTGTGCATAAGAAATAAACACATGATGTGGGAACAAGCCCTCGAGTTAAATATGTAAAGGGAAAGAAGTGTGCATAAGAAATAAACACATGATGTGGGAACAAGCCCTCGAGTTAAATATGTAAAGGGAAAGAAGTGTGCATAAGAAATATGTAAAGGGAAAGAAGTGTGCATAAGAAATATGTAAAGGGAAAGAAGTGTGCATAAGAAATATGTAAAGGGAAAGAAGTGTGCATAAGAAATATGTAAAGGGAAAGAAGTGTGCATAAGAAATATGTAAAGGGAAAGAAGTGTGCATAAGAAATATGTAAAGGGAAAGAAGTGTGCATAAGAAATATGTAAAGGGAAAGAAGTGTGCATAAGAAATATGTAAAGGGAAAGAAGTGTGCATAAGAAATATGTAAAGGGAAAGAAGTGTGCATAAGAAATATGTAAAGGGAAAGAAGTGTGCATAAGAAATATGTAAAGGGAAAGAAGTGTGCATAAGAAATATGTAAAGGGAAAGAAGTGTGCATAAGAAATATGTAAAGGGAAAGAAGTGTGCATAAGAAATATGTAAAGGGAAAGAAGTGTGCATAAGAAATATGTAAAGGGAAAGAAGTGTGCATAAGAAATATGTAAAGGGAAAGAAGTGTGCATAAGAAATATGTAAAGGGAAAGAAGTGTGCATAAGAAATAAACACATGATGTGGGAACAAGCCCTCGAGTTAAATTTGTAAAGGGAAAGAAGTGTGCATAAGAAATATGTAAAGGGAAAGAAGTGTGCATAAGAAATATGTAAAGGGAAAGAAGTGTGCATAAGAAATATGTAAAGGGAAAGAAGTGTGCATAAGAAATATGTAAAGGGAAAGAAGTGTGCATAAGAAATATGTAAAGGGAAAGAAGTGTGCATAAGAAATATGTAAAGGGAAAGAAGTGTGCATAAGAAATATGTAAAGGGAAAGAAGTGTGCATAAGAAATATGTAAAGGGAAAGAAGTGTGCATAAGAAATAAACACATGATGTGGGAACAAGCCCTCGAGTTAAATATGTAAAGGGAAAGAAGTGTGCATAAGAAATATGTAAAGGGAAAGAAGTGTGCATAAAAAATATGTAAAGGGAAAGAAGTGTGCATAAGAAATATGTAAAGGGAAAGAAGTGTGCATACGAAATATGTAAAGGGAAAGAAGTGTGCATAAGAAATATGTAAAGGGAAAGAAGTGTGCATAAGAAATATGTAAAGGGAAAGAAGTGTGCATAAGAAATATGTAAAGGGAAAGAAGTGTGCATAAGAAATATGTAAAGGGAAAGAAGTGTGCATAAGAAATATGTAAAGGGAAAGAAGTGTGCATAAGAAATATGTAAAGGGAAAGAAGTGTGCATAAGAAATATGTAAAGGGAAAGAAGTGTGCATAAGAAATATGTAAAGGGAAAGAAGTGTGCATAAGAAATATGTAAAGGGAAAGAAGTGTGCATAAGAAATATGTAAAGGGAAAGAAGTGTGCATAAGAAATATGTAAAGGGAAAGAAGTGTGCATAAGAAATATGTAAAGAGAAAGAAGTGTGCATAAGAAATATGTAAAGGGAAAGAAGTGTGCATAAGAAATATGTAAAGGGAAAGAAGTGTGCATAATAAATATGTAAAGGGAAAGAAGTGTGCATAATAAATATGTAAAGGGAAAGAAGTGTGCATAATAAATATGTAAAGGGAAAGAAGTGTGCATAATAAATATGTAAAGGGAAAGAAGTGTGCATAAGAAATATGTAAAGGGAAAGAAGTGTGCATACGAAATATGTAAAGGGAAAGAAGTGTGCATAAGAAATATGTAAAGGGAAAGAAGTGTGCATACGAAATATGTAAAGGGAAAGAAGTGTGCATAAGAAATATGTAAAGGGAAAGAAGTGTGCATAAGAAATATGTAAAGGGAAAGAAGTGTGCATAAGAAATATGTAAAGGGAAAGAAGTGTGCATAAGAAATATGTAAAGGGAAAGAAGTGTGCATAAGAAATATGTAAAGGGAAAGAAGTGTGCATAAGAAATATGTAAAGGGAAAAAAGTGTGCATAAGAAATATGTAAAGGGAAAGAAGTGTGCATAAGAAATATGTAAAGGGAAAGAAGTGTGCATAAGAAATATGTAAAGGGAAAGAAGTGTGCATAAGAAATATGTAAAGGGAAAGAAGTGTGCATAAGAAATATGTAAAGTGAAAGAAGTGTGCATAAGAAATATGTAAAGGGAAAGAAGTGTGCATAAGAAATATGTAAAGGGAAAGAAGTGTGCATAAGAAATATGTAAAGGGAAAGAAGTGTGCATAAGAAATATGTAAAGGGAAAGAAGTGTGCATAAGAAATATGTAAAGGGAAAGAAGTGTGCATAAGAAATATGTAAAGGGAAAGAAGTGTGCATAAGAAATATGTAAAGGGAAAGAAGTGTGCATAAGAAATATGTAAAGGGAAAGAAGTGTGCATAAGAAATATGTAAAGGGAAAGAAGTGTGCATAAGAAATATGTAAAGGGAAAGAAGTGTGCATAAGAAATATGTAAAGGGAAAGAAGTGTGCATAAGAAATATGTAAAGGGAAAGAAGTGTGCATAAGAAATATCTAAAGGGAAAGAAGTGTGCATAAGAAATATCTAAAGGGAAAGAAGTGTGCATAAGAAATATGTAAAGGGAAAGAAGTGTGCATAACAAATACGTAAAGGGAAAGAAGTGTGCATAAGAAATATGTAAAGGGAAAGAAGTGTGCATAAGAAATATGTAAAGGGAAAGAAGTGTGCATAAGAAATATGTAAAGGGAAAGAAGTGTGCATAAGAAATATGTAAAGGGAAAGAAGTGTGCATAAGAAATATGTAAAGGGAAAGAAGTGTGCATAAGAAATATGTAAAGGGAAAGAAGTGTGCATAAGACATATGTAAAGGGAAAGAAGTGTGCATAAGAAATATGTAAAGGGAAAGAAGTGTGCATAAGAAATATGTAAAGGGAAAGAAGTGTGCATAAGAAATATGTAAAGGGAAAGAAGTGTGCATAAGAAATATGTAAAGGGAAAGAAGTGTGCATAAGAAATAAACACATGATGTGGGAACAAGCCCTCGAGTTAAATATGTAAAGGGAAAGAAGTGTGCATAAGAAATATGTAAAGGGAAAGAAGTGTGCATAAGAAATATGTAAAGGGAAAGAAGTGTGCATAAGAAATATGTAAAGGGAAAGAAGTGTGCATAAGAAATATGTAAAGGGAAAGAAGTGTGCATAAGAAATATGTAAAGGGAAAGAAGTGTGCATAAGAAATATGTAAAGGGAAAGAAGTGTGCATAAGAAATAAACACATGATGTGGGAACAAGCCCTCGAGTTAAATATGTAAAGGGAAAGAAGTGTGCATAAGAAATAAACACATGATGTGGGAACAAGCCCTCGAGTTAAATATGTAAAGGGAAAGAAGTGTGCATAAGAAATAAACACATGATGTGGGAACAAGCCCTCGAGTTAAATATGTAAAGGGAAAGAAGTGTGCATAAGAAATATGTAAAGGGAAAGAAGTGTGCATAAGAAATATGTAAAGGGAAAGAAGTGTGCATAAGAAATATGTAAAGGGAAAGAAGTGTGCATAAGAAATATGTAAAGGGAAAGAAGTGTGCATAAGAAATATGTAAAGGGAAAGAAGTGTGCATAAGAAATAAACACATGATGTGGGAACAAGCCCTCGAGTTAAATATGTAAAGGGAAAGAAGTGTGCATAAGAAATAAACACATGATGTGGGAACAAGCCCTCGAGTTAAATATGTAAAGGGAAAGAAGTGTGCATAAGAAATATGTAAAGGGAAAGAAGTGTGCATAAGAAATATGTAAAGGGAAAGAAGTGTGCATAAGAAATATGTAAAGGGAAAGAAGTGTGCATAAGAAATATGTAAAGGGAAAGAAGTGTGCATAAGAAATATGTAAAGGGAAAGAAGTGTGCATAAGAAATATGTAAAGGGAAAGAAGTGTGCATAAGAAATATGTAAAGGGAAAGAAGTGTGCATAAGAAATATGTAAAGGGAAAGAAGTGTGCATAAGAAATATGTAAAGGGAAAGAAGTGTGCATAAGAAATATGTAAAGGGAAAGAAGTGTGCATAAGAAATATGTAAAGGGAAAGAAGTGTGCATAAGAAATATGTAAAGGGAAAGAAGTGTGCATAAGAAATATGTAAAGGGAAAGAAGTGTGCATAAGAAATATGTAAAGGGAAAGAAGTGTGCATAAGAAATATGTAAAGGGAAAGAAGTGTGCATAAGAAATATGTAAAGGGAAAGAAGTGTGCATAAGAAATATGTAAAGGGAAAGAAGTGTGCATACGAAATATGTAAAGGGAAAGAAGTGTGCATACGAAATATGTAAAGGGAAAGAAGTGTGCATACGAAATATGTAAAGGGAAAGAAGTGTGCATAAGAAATATGTAAAGGGAAAGAAGTGTGCATAAGAAATATGTAAAGGGAAAGAAGTGTGCATAAGAAATATGTAAAGGGAAAGAAGTGTGCATAAGAAATATGTAAAGGGAAAGAAGTGTGCATAAGAAATATGTAAAGGGAAAGAAGTGTGCATAAGAAATATGTAAAGGGAAAGAAGTGTGCATAAGAAATAAACACATGATGTGGGAACAAGCCCTCGAGTTAAATATGTAAAGGGAAAGAAGTGTGCATAAGAAATATGTAAAGGGAAAGAAGTGTGCATAAGAAATATGTAAAGGGAAAGAAGTGTGCATAAGAAATATGTAAAGGGAAAGAAGTGTGCATAAGAAATATGTAAAGGGAAAGAAGTGTGCATAAGAAATATGTAAAGGGAAAGAAGTGTGCATAAGAAATATGTAAAGGGAAAGAAGTGTGCATAAGAAATATGTAAAGGGAAAGAAGTGTGCATAAGAAATATGTAAAGGGAAAGAAGTGTGCATAAGAAATATGTAAAGGGAAAGAAGTGTGCATAAGAAATATGTAAAGGAAAAGAAGTGTGCATAATAAATATGTAAAGGGAAAGAAGTGTGCATAATAAATATGTAAAGGAAAAGAAGTGTGCATAAGAAATATGTAAAGGGAAAGAAGTGTGCATAAGAAATATGTAAAGGGAAAGAAGTGTGCATAAGAAATATGTAAAGGGAAAGAAGTGTGCATAAGAAATATGTAAAGGGAAAGAAGTGTGCATAAGAAATATGTAAAGGGAAAGAAGTGTGCATAAGAAATATGTAAAGGGAAAGAAGTGTGCATAAGAAATATGTAAAGGGAAAGAAGTGTGCATAAGAAATATGTAAAGGGAAAGAAGTGTGCATAAGAAATATGTAAAGGGAAAGAAGTGTGCATAAGAAATATGTAAAGGGAAAGAAGTGTGCATAAGAAATATGTAAAGGGAAAGAAGTGTGCATAAGAAATATGTAAAGGGAAAGAAGTGTGCATAAGAAATATGTAAAGGGAAAGAAGTGTGCATAAGAAATATGTAAAGGGAAAGAAGTGTGCATAAGAAATATGTAAAGGGAAAGAAGTGTGCATAAGAAATATGTAAAGGGAAAGAAGTGTGCATAAGAAATATGTAAAGGGAAAGAAGTGTGCATAAGAAATATGTAAAGGGAAAGAAGTGTGCATAAGAAATATGTAAAGGGAAAGAAGTGTGCATAAGAAATATGTAAAGGGAAAGAAGTGTGCATAAGAAATATGTAAAGGGAAAGAAGTGTGCATACGAAATATGTAAAGGGAAAGAAGTGTGCATAAGAAATATGTAAAGGGAAAGAAGTGTGCATAAGAAATATGTAAAGGGAAAGAAGTGTGCATAAGAAATATGTAAAGGGAAAGAAGTGTGCATAAGAAATATGTAAAGGGAAAGAAGTGTGCATAAGAAATATGTAAAGGGAAAGAAGTGTGCATAAGAAATATGTAAAGGGAAAGAAGTGTGCATAAGAAATATGTAAAGGGAAAGAAGTGTGCATAAGAAATATGTAAAGGGAAAGAAGTGTGCATAAGAAATATGTAAAGGGAAAGAAGTGTGCATGTAAAGGGAAAGAAGTGTGTATAAGAAATATGTAAAGGGAAAGAAGTGTGCATAAGAAATATGTAAAGGGAAAGAAGTGTGCATAAGAAATATGTAAAGGGAAAGAAGTGTGCATAAGAAATATGTAAAGGGAAAGAAGTGTGCATAAGAAATATGTAAAGGGAAAGAAGTGTGCATAAGAAATATGTAAAGGGAAAGAAGTGTGCATAAGAAATATGTAAAGGGAAAGAAGTGTGCATAAGAAATATGTAAAGGGAAAGAAGTGTGCATAAGAAATATGTAAAGGGAAAGAAGTGTGCATAAGAAATATGTAAAGGGAAAGAAGTGTGCATAAGAAATATGTAAAGGGAAAGAAGTGTGCATAAGAAATATGTAAAGGGAAAGAAGTGTGCATAAGAAATATGTAAAGGGAAAGAAGTGTGCATAAGAAATATGTAAAGGGAAAGAAGTGTGCATAAGAAATATGTAAAGGGAAAGAAGTGTGCATAAGAAATATGTAAAGGGAAAGAAGTGTGCATAAGAAATATGTAAAGGGAAAGAAGTGTGCATAAGAAATATGTAAAGGGAAAGAAGTGTGCATAAGAAATATGTAAAGGGAAAGAAGTGTGCATAAGAAATATGTAAAGGGAAAGAAGTGTGCATAAGAAATATGTAAAGGGAAAGAAGTGTGCATAAGAAATATGTAAAGGGAAAGAAGTGTGCATAAGAAATATGTAAAGGGAAAGAAGTGTGCATAAGAAATATGTAAAGGGAAAGAAGTGTGCATAAGAAATATGTAAAGGGAAAGAAGTGTGCATAAGAAATACGTAAAGGGAAAGAAGTGTGCATAAGAAATATGTAAAGGGAAAGAAGTGTGCATAACAAATACGTAAAGGGAAAGAAGTGTGCATAAGAAATATGTAAAGGGAAAGAAGTGTGCATAAGAAATATGTAAAGGGAAAGAAGTGTGCATAAGAAATATGTAAAGGGAAAGAAGTGTGCATAAGAAATATGTAAAGGGAAAGAAGTGTGCATAAGAAATATGTAAAGGGAAAGAAGTGTGCATAAGAAATATGTAAAGGGAAAGAAGTGTGCATAAGACATATGTAAAGGGAAAGAAGTGTGCCTAAGAAATATGTAAAGGGAAAGAAGTGTGCATAAGAAATATGTAAAGGGAAAGAAGTGTGCATAAGAAATATGTAAAGGGAAAGAAGTGTGCATAAGAAATATGTAAAGGGAAAGAAGTGTGCATAAGAAATAAACACATGATGTGGGAACAAGCCCTCGAGTTAAATATGTAAAGGGAAAGAAGTGTGCATAAGAAATATGTAAAGAAAAAGAAGTGTGCATAAGAAATATGTAAAGGGAAAGAAGTGTGCATAAGAAATATGTAAAGGGAAAGAAGTGTGCATAAGAAATATGTAAAGGGAAAGAAGTGTGCATAAGAAATATGTAAAGGGAAAGAAGTGTGCATAAGAAATATGTAAAGGGAAAGAAGTGTGCATAAGAAATATGTAAAGGGAAAGAAGTGTGCATAAGAAATAAACACATGATGTGGGAACAAGCCCTCGAGTTAAATATGTAAAGGGAAAGAAGTGTGCATAAGAAATAAACACATGATGTGGGAACAAGCCCTAGAGTTAAATATGTAAAGGGAAAGAAGTGTGCATAAGAAATAAACACATGATGTGGGAACAAGCCCTCGAGTTAAATATGTAAAGGGAAAGAAGTGTGCATAAGAAATATGTAAAGGGAAAGAAGTGTGCATAAGAAATATGTAAAGGGAAAGAAGTGTGCATAAGAAATATGTAAAGGGAAAGAAGTGTGCATAAGAAATATGTAAAGGGAAAGAAGTGTGCATAAGAAATATGTAAAGGGAAAGAAGTGTGCATAAGAAATAAACACATGATGTGGGAACAAGCCCTCGAGTTAAATATGTAAAGGGAAAGAAGTGTGCATAAGAAATAAACACATGATGTGGGAACAAGCCCTCGAGTTAAATATGTAAAGGGAAAGAAGTGTGCATAAGAAATATGTAAAGGGAAAGAAGTGTGCATAAGAAATATGTAAAGGGAAAGAAGTGTGCATAAGAAATATGTAAAGGGAAAGAAGTGTGCATAAGAAATATGTAAAGGGAAAGAAGTGTGCATAAGAAATATGTAAAGGGAAAGAAGTGTGCATAAGAAATATGTAAAGGGAAAGAAGTGTGCATAAGAAATATGTAAAGGGAAAGAAGTGTGCATAAGAAATATGTAAAGGGAAAGAAGTGTGCATAAGAAATATGTAAAGGGAAAGAAGTGTGCATAAGAAATATGTAAAGGGAAAGAAGTGTGCATAAGAAATATGTAAAGGGAAAGAAGTGTGCATAAGAAATATGTAAAGGGAAAGAAGTGTGCATAAGAAATATGTAAAGGGAAAGAAGTGTGCATAAGAAATATGTAAAGGGAAAGAAGTGTGCATAAGAAATATGTAAAGGGAAAGAAGTGTGCATAAGAAATATGTAAAGGGAAAGAAGTGTGCATAAGAAATATGTAAAGGGAAAGAAGTGTGCATAAGAAATATGTAAAGGGAAAGAAGTGTGCATAAGAAATATGTAAAGGGAAAGAAGTGTGCATGTAAAGGGAAAGAAGTGTGTATAAGAAATATGTAAAGGGAAAGAAGTGTGCATAAGAAATATGTAAAGGGAAAGAAGTGTGCATAAGAAATATGTAAAGGGAAAGAAGTGTGCATAAGAAATATGTAAAGGGAAAGAAGTGTGCATAAGAAATATGTAAAGGGAAAGAAGTGTGCATAAGAAATAAACACATGATGTGGGAACAAGCCCTCGAGTTAAATATGTAAAGGGAAAGAAGTGTGCATAAGAAATAAACACATGATGTGGGAACAAGCCCTCGAGTTAAATATGTAAAGGGAAAGAAGTGTGCATAAGAAATAAACACATGATGTGGGAACAAGCCCTCGAGTTAAATATGTAAAGGGAAAGAAGTGTGCATAAGAAATATGTAAAGGGAAAGAAGTGTGCATAAGAAATATGTAAAGGGAAAGAAGTGTGCATAAGAAATATGTAAAGGGAAAGAAGTGTGCATAAGAAATATGTAAAGGGAAAGAAGTGTGCATAAGAAATATGTAAAGGGAAAGAAGTGTGCATAAGAAATAAACACATGATGTGGGAACAAGCCCTCGAGTTAAATATGTAAAGGGAAAGAAGTGTGCATAAGAAATAAACACATGATGTGGGAACAAGCCCTCGAGTTAAATATGTAAAGGGAAAGAAGTGTGCATAAGAAATATGTAAAGGGAAAGAAGTGTGCATAAGAAATATGTAAAGGGAAAGAAGTGTGCATAAGAAATATGTAAAGCGAAAGAAGTGTGCATAAGAAATATGTAAAGGGAAAGAAGTGTGCATAAGAAATATGTAAAGGGAAAGAAGTGTGCATAAGAAATATGTAAAGGGAAAGAAGTGTGCATAAGAAATATGTAAAGGGAAAGAAGTGTGCATAAGAAATATGTAAAGGGAAAGAAGTGTGCATAAGAAATATGTAAAGGGAAAGAAGTGTGCATAAGAAATATGTAAAGGGAAAGAAGTGTGCATAAGAAATATGTAAAGGGAAAGAAGTGTGCATAAGAAATATGTAAAGGGAAAGAAGTGTGCATAAGAAATATGTAAAGGGAAAGAAGTGTGCATAAGAAATATGTAAAGGGAAAGAAGTGTGCATAAGAAATATGTAAAGGGAAAGAAGTGTGCATAAGAAATATGTAAAGGGAAAGAAGTGTGCATAAGAAATATGTAAAGGGAAAGAAGTGTGCATAAGAAATATGTAAAGGGAAAGAAGTGTGCATAAGAAATATGTAAAGGGAAAGAAGTGTGCATAAGAAATATGTAAAGGGAAAGAAGTGTGCATAAGAAATATGTAAAGGGAAAGAAGTGTGCATAAGAAATATGTAAAGGGAAAGAAGTGTGCATAAGAAATATGTAAAGGGAAAGAAGTGTGCATAAGAAATATGTAAAGGGAAAGAAGTGTGCATAAGAAATATGTAAAGGGAAAGAAGTGTGCATAAGAAATATGTAAAGGGAAAGAAGTGTGCATAAGAAATATGTAAAGGGAAAGAAGTGTGCATAAGAAATATGTAAAGGGAAATAAGTGTGCATAAGAAATATGTAAAGGGAAAGAAGTGTGCATAAGAAATATGTAAAGGGAAAGAAGTGTGCATAAGAAATATGTAAAGGGAAAGAAGTGTGCATAAGAAATATGTAAAGGGAAAAAAGTGTGCATAAGAAATATGTAAAGGGAAAGAAGTGTGCATAAGAAATATGTAAAGGGAAAGAAGTGTGCATAAGAAATATGTAAAGGGAAAGAAGTGTGCATAACAAATACGTAAAGGGAAAGAAGTGTGCATAAGAAATATGTAAAGGGAAAGAAGTGTGCATAAGAAATATGTAAAGGGAAAGAAGTGTGCATAAGAAATATGTAAAGGGAAAGAAGTGTGCATAAGAAATATGTAAAGGGAAAGAAGTGTGCATAAGAAATATGTAAAGGGAAAGAAGTGTGCATAAGAAATATGTAAAGGGAAAGAAGTGTGCATAAGACATATGTAAAGGGAAAGAAGTGTGCCTAAGAAATATGTAAAGGGAAAGAAGTGTGCATAAGAAATATGTAAAGGGAAAGAAGTGTGCATAAGAAATATGTAAAGGGAAAGAAGTGTGCATAAGAAATATGTAAAGGGAAAGAAGTGTGCATAAGAAATAAACACATGATGTGGGAACAAGCCCTCGAGTTAAATATGTAAAGGGAAAGAAGTGTGCATAAGAAATATGTAAAGGGAAAGAAGTGTGCATAAGAAATATGTAAAGGGAAAGAAGTGTGCATAAGAAATATGTAAAGGGAAAGAAGTGTGCATAAGAAATATGTAAAGGGAAAGAAGTGTGCATAAGAAATATGTAAAGGGAAATAAGTGTGCATAAGAAATATGTAAAGGGAAAGAAGTGTGCATAAGAAATAAACACATGATGTGGGAACAAGCCCTCGAGTTAAATATGTAAAGGGAAAGAAGTGTGCATAAGAAATAAACACATGATGTGGGAACAAGCCCTCGAGTTAAATATGTAAAGGGAAAGAAGTGTGCATAAGAAATAAACACATGATGTGGGAACAAGCCCTCGAGTTAAATATGTAAAGGGAAAGAAGTGTGCATAAGAAATATGTAAAGGGAAAGAAGTGTGCATAAGAAATATGTAAAGGGAAAGAAGTGTGCATAAGAAATATGTAAAGGGAAAGAAGTGTGCATAAGAAATATGTAAAGGGAAAGAAGTGTGCATAAGAAATATGTAAAGGGAAAGAAGTGTGCATAAGAAATAAACACATGATGTGGGAACAAGCCCTCGAGTTAAATATGTAAAGGGAAAGAAGTGTGCATAAGAAATAAACACATGATGTGGGAACAAGCCCTCGAGTTAAATATGTAAAGGGAAAGAAGTGTGCATAAGAAATATGTAAAGGGAAAGAAGTGTGCATAAGAAATATGTAAAGGGAAAGAAGTGTGCATAAGAAATATGTAAAGGGAAAGAAGTGTGCATAAGAAATATGTAAAGGGAAAGAAGTGTGCATAAGAAATATGTAAAGGGAAAGAAGTGTGCATAAGAAATATGTAAAGGGAAAGAAGTGTGCATAAGAAATATGTAAAGGGAAAGAAGTGTGCATAAGAAATATGTAAAGGGAAAGAAGTGTGCATAAGAAATATGTAAAGGGAAAGAAGTGTGCATAAGAAATATGTAAAGGGAAAGAAGTGTGCATAAGAAATATGTAAAGGGAAAGAAGTGTGCATAAGAAATATGTAAAGGGAAAGAAGTGTGCATAAGAAATATGTAAAGGGAAAGAAGTGTGCATAAGAAATATGTAAAGGGAAAGAAGTGTGCATAAGAAATATGTAAAGGGAAAGAAGTGTGCATAAGAAATATGTAAAGGGAAAGAAGTGTGCATAAGAAATATGTAAAGGGAAAGAAGTGTGCATAAGAAATATGTAAAGGGAAAGAAGTGTGCATAACAAATACGTAAAGGGAAAGAAGTGTGCATAAGAAATATGTAAAGGGAAAGAAGTGTGCATAAGAAATATGTAAAGGGAAAGAAGTGTGCATAAGAAATATGTAAAGGGAAAGAAGTGTGCATAAGAAATATGTAAAGGGAAAGAAGTGTGCATAAGAAATATGTAAAGGGAAAGAAGTGTGCATAAGACATATGTAAAGGGAAAGAAGTGTGCATAAGAAATATGTAAAGGGAAAGAAGTGTGCATAAGAAATATGTAAAGGGAAAGAAGTGTGCATAAGAAATATGTAAAGGGAAAGAAGTGTGCATAAGAAATATGTAAAGGGAAAGAAGTGTGCATAAGAAATAAACACATGATGTGGGAACAAGCCCTCGAGTTAAATATGTAAAGGGAAAGAAGTGTGCATAAGAAATATGTAAAGGGAAAGAAGTGTGCATAAGAAATATGTAAAGGGAAAGAAGTGTGCATAAGAAATATGTAAAGGGAAAGAAGTGTGCATAAGAAATATGTAAAGGGAAAGAAGTGTGCATAAGAAATATGTAAAGGGAAAGAAGTGTGCATAAGAAATATGTAAAGGGAAAGAAGTGTGCATAAGAAATAAACACATGATGTGGGAACAAGCCCTCGAGTTAAATATGTAAAGGGAAAGAAGTGTGCATAAGAAATAAACACATGATGTGGGAACAAGCCCTCGAGTTAAATATGTAAAGGGAAAGAAGTGTGCATAAGAAATAAACACATGATGTGGGAACAAGCCCTCGAGTTAAATATGTAAAGGGAAAGAAGTGTGCATAAGAAATATGTAAAGGGAAAGAAGTGTGCATAAGAAATATGTAAAGGGAAAGAAGTGTGCATAAGAAATATGTAAAGGGAAAGAAGTGTGCATAAGAAATATGTAAAGGGAAAGAAGTGTGCATAAGAAATATGTAAAGGGAAAGAAGTGTGCATAAGAAATAAACACATGATGTGGGAACAAGCCCTCGAGTTAAATATGTAAAGGGGAACAAGCCCTCGAGTTAAATATGTAAAGGGAAAGAAGTGTGCATAAGAAATAAACACATGATGTGGGAACAAGCCCTCGAGTTAAATATGTAAAGGGAAAGAAGTGTGCATAAGAAATATGTAAAGGGAAAGAAGTGTGCATAAGAAATATGTAAAGGGAAAGAAGTGTGCATAAGAAATATGTAAAGGGAAAGAAGTGTGCATAAGAAATATGTAAAGGGAAAGAAGTGTGCATAAGAAATATGTAAAGGGAAAGAAGTGTGCATAAGAAATATGTAAAGGGAAAGAAGTGTGCATAAGAAATATGTAAAGGGAAAGAAGTGTGCATAAGAAATATGTAAAGGGAAAGAAGTGTGCATAAGAAATATGTAAAGGGAAAGAAGTGTGCATAAGAAATATGTAAAGGGAAAGAAGTGTGCATAAGAAATATGTAAAGGGAAAGAAGTGTGCATAAGAAATATGTAAAGGGAAAGAAGTGTGCATAAGAAATATGTAAAGGGAAAGAAGTGTGCATAAGAAATATGTAAAGGGAAAGAAGTGTGCATAAGAAATATGTAAAGGGAAAGAAGTGTGCATAAGAAATATGTAAAGGGAAAGAAGTGTGCATAAGAAATATGTAAAGGGAAAGAAGTGTGCATAAGAAATATGTAAAGGGAAAGAAGTGTGCATAAGAAATATGTAAAGGGAAAGAAGTGTGCATAAGAAATATGTAAAGGGAAAGAAGTGTGCATAAGAAATATGTAAAGGGAAAGAAGTGTGCATAAGAAATATGTAAAGGGAAAGAAGTGTGCATAAGAAATATGTAAAGGGAAAGAAGTGTGCATAAGAAATATGTAAAGGGAAAGAAGTGTGCATAAGACATATGTAAAGGGAAAGAAGTGTGCATAAGAAATATGTAAAGGGAAAGAAGTGTGCATAAGAAATATGTAAAGGGAAAGAAGTGTGCATAAGAAATATGTAAAGGGAAAGAAGTGTGCATAAGAAATATGTAAAGGGAAAGAAGTGTGCATAAGAAATAAACACATGATGTGGGAACAAGCCCTCGAGTTAAATATGTAAAGGGAAAGAAGTGTGCATAAGAAATATGTAAAGGGAAAGAAGTGTGCATAAGAAATATGTAAAGGGAAAGAAGTGTGCATAAGAAATATGTAAAGGGAAAGAAGTGTGCATAAGAAATATGTAAAGGGAAAGAAGTGTGCATAAGAAATATGTAAAGGGAAAGAAGTGTGCATAAGAAATATGTAAAGGGAAAGAAGTGTGCATAAGAAATAAACACATGATGTGGGAACAAGCCCTCGAGTTAAATATGTAAAGGGAAAGAAGTGTGCATAAGAAATAAACACATGATGTGGGAACAAGCCCTCGAGTTAAATATGTAAAGGGAAAGAAGTGTGCATAAGAAATAAACACATGATGTGGGAACAAGCCCTCGAGTTAAATATGTAAAGGGAAAGAAGTGTGCATAAGAAATAAACACATGATGTGGGAACAAGCCCTCGAGTTAAATATGTAAAGGGAAAGAAGTGTGCATAAGAAATATGTAAAGGGAAAGAAGTGTGCATAAGAAATATGTAAAGGGAAAGAAGTGTGCATAAGAAATATGTAAAGGGAAAGAAGTGTGCATAAGAAATATGTAAAGGGAAAGAAGTGTGCATAAGAAATATGTAAAGGGAAAGAAGTGTGCATAAGAAATAAACACATGATGTGGGAACAAGCCCTCGAGTTAAATATGTAAAGGGAAAGAAGTGTGCATAAGAAATAAACACATGATGTGGGAACAAGCCCTCGAGTTAAATATGTAAAGGGAAAGAAGTGTGCATAAGAAATATGTAAAGGGAAAGAAGTGTGCATAAGAAATATGTAAAGGGAAAGAAGTGTGCATAAGAAATATGTAAAGGGAAAGAAGTGTGCATAAGAAATATGTAAAGGGAAAGAAGTGTGCATAAGAAATATGTAAAGGGAAAGAAGTGTGCATAAGAAATATGTAAAGGGAAAGAAGTGTGCATAAGAAATATGTAAAGGGAAAGAAGTGTGCATAAGAAATATGTAAAGGGAAAGAAGTGTGCATAAGAAATATGTAAAGGGAAAGAAGTGTGCATAAGAAATATGTAAAGGGAAAGAAGTGTGCATAAGAAATATGTAAAGGGAAAGAAGTGTGCATAAGAAATATGTAAAGGGAAAGAAGTGTGCATAAGAAATATGTAAAGGGAAAGAAGTGTGCATAAGAAATATGTAAAGGGAAAGAAGTGTGCATAAGAAATATGTAAAGGGAAAGAAGTGTGCATAAGAAATATGTAAAGGGAAAGAAGTGTGCATAAGAAATATGTAAAGGGAAAGAAGTGTGCATAAGAAATATGTAAAGGGAAAGAAGTGTGCATAAGAAATATGTAAAGGGAAAGAAGTGTGCATAAGAAATATGTAAAGGGAAAGAAGTGTGCATAAGAAATATGTAAAGGGAAAGAAGTGTGCATAAGAAATATGTAAAGGGAAAGAAGTGTGCATAAGAAATAAACACATGATGTGGGAACAAGCCCTCGAGTTAAATATGTAAAGGGAAAGAAGTGTGCATAAGAAATATGTAAAGGGAAATAAGTGTGCATAAGAAATATGTAAAGGGAAAGAAGTGTGCATAAGAAATATGTAAAGGGAAAGAAGTGTGCATAAGAAATATGTAAAGGGAAAGAAGTGTGCATAAGAAATATGTAAAGGGAAAGAAGTGTGCATAAGAAATATGTAAAGGGAAAGAAGTGTGCATAAGAAATAAACACATGATGTGGGAACAAGCCCTCGAGTTAAATATGTAAAGGGAAAGAAGTGTGCATAAGAAATATGTAAAGGGAAAGAAGTGTGCATAAGAAATATATAAAGGGAAAGAAGTGTGCATAAGAAATATGTAAAGGGAAAGAAGTGTGCATAAGAAATATGTAAAGGGAAAGAAGTGTGCATAAGAAATATGTAAAGGGAAAGAAGTGTGCATAAGAAATATGTAAAGGGAAAGAAGTGTGCATAAGAAATATGTAAAGGGAAAGAAGTGTGCATAAGAAATATGTAAAGGGAAAGAAGTGTGCATAAGAAATATGTAAAGGGAAAGAAGTGTGCATAAGAAATATGTAAAGGGAAAGAAGTGTGCATAAGAAATATGTAAAGGGAAAGAAGTGTGCATAAGAAATATGTAAAGGGAAAGAAGTGTGCATAAGAAATATGTAAAGGGAAAGAAGTGTGCATAAGAAATAAACACATGATGTGGGAACAAGCCCTCGAGTTAAATATGTAAAGGGAAAGAAGTGTGCATAAGAAATATGTAAAGGGAAATAAGTGTGCATAAGAAATATGTAAAGGGAAAGAAGTGTGCATAAGAAATATGTAAAGGGAAAGAAGTGTGCATAAGAAATATGTAAAGGGAAAGAAGTGTGCATAAGAAATATGTAAAGGGAAAGAAGTGTGCATAAGAAATATGTAAAGGGAAAGAAGTGTGCATAAGAAATATGTAAAGGGAAAGAAGTGTGCATAAGAAATAAACACATGATGTGGGAACAAGCCCTCGAGTTAAATATGTAAAGGGAAAGAAGTGTGCATAAGAAATATGTAAAGGGAAAGAAGTGTGCATAAGAAATATATAAAGGGAAAGAAGTGTGCATAAGAAATATGTAAAGGGAAAGAAGTGTGCATAAGAAATATGTAAAGGGAAAGAAGTGTGCATAAGAAATATGTAAAGGGAAAGAAGTGTGCATAAGAAATATGTAAAGGGAAAGAAGTGTGCATAAGAAATATGTAAAGGGAAAGAAGTGTGCATAAGAAATATGTAAAGGGAAAGAAGTGTGCATAAGAAATATGTAAAGGGAAAGAAGTGTGCATAAGAAATATGTAAAGGGAAAGAAGTGTGCATAAGAAATATGTAAAGGGAAAGAAGTGTGCATAAGAAATATGTAAAGGGAAAGAAGTGTGCATAAGAAATATGTAAAGGGAAAGAAGTGTGCATAAGAAATATGTAAAGGGAAAGAAGTGTGCATAAGAAATATGTAAAGGGAAAGAAGTGTGCATAAGAAATATGTAAAGGGAAAGAAGTGTGCGTAAGAAATATGTAAATGGAAAGAAGTGTGCATAAGAAATATGTAAAGGGAAAGAAGTGTGCATAAGAAATATGTAAAGGGAAAGAAGTGTGCATACGAAATATGTAAAGGGAAAGAAGTGTGCATAAGAAATATGTAAAGGGAAAGAAGTGTGCATACGAAATATGTAAAGGGAAAGAAGTGTGCATAAGAAATATGTAAAGGGAAAGAAGTGTGCATAAGAAATATGTAAAGGGAAAGAAGTGTGCATAAGAAATATGTAAAGGGAAAGAAGTGTGCATAAGAAATAAACACATGATGTGGGAACAAGCCCTCGAGTTAAATATGTAAAGGGAAAGAAGTGTGCATAAGAAATATGTAAAGGGAAAGAAGTGTGCATAAGAAATATGTAAAGGAAAAGAAGTGTGCATAAGAAATATGTAAAGGGAAAGAAGTGTGCATAATAAATATGTAAAGGGAAAGAAGTGTGCATAAGCAATATGTAAAGGGAAAGAAGTGTGCATAAGAAATATGTAAAGGGAAAGAAGTGTGCATAAGAAATATGTAAAGGGAAAGAAGTGTGCATAAGAAATATGTAAAGGGAAAGAAGTGTGCATAAGAAATATGTAAAGGGAAAGAAGTGTGCATAATAAATATGTAAAGGGAAAGAAGTGTGCATAAGAAATATGTAAAGGGAAAGAAGTGTGCATAAGAAATATGTAAAGGGAAAGAAGTGTGCATAAGAAATAAACACATGATGTGGGAACAAGCCCTCGAGTTAAATTTGTAAAGGGAAAGAAGTGTGCATAAGAAATATGTAAAGGGAAAGAAGTGTGCATAAGAAATATGTAAAGGGAAAGAAGTGTGCATAAGAAATATGTAAAGGGAAAGAAGTGTGCATAAGAAATATGTAAAGGGAAAGAAGTGTGCATAAGAAACATGTAAAGGGAAAGAAGTGTGCATAAGAAATATGTAAAGGGAAAGAAGTGTGCATAAGAAATATGTAAAGGGAAAGAAGTGTGCATAAGAAATATGTAAAGGGAAAGAAGTGTGCATAAGAAATAAACACATGATGTGGGAACAAGCCCTCGAGTTAAATATGTAAAGGGAAAGAAGTGTGCATAAAAAATATGTAAAGGGAAAGAAGTGTGCATAAGAAATATGTAAAGGGAAAGAAGTGTGCATAAGAAATAAACACATGATGTGGGAACAAGCCCTCGAGTTAAATATGTAAAGGAAAAGAAGTGTGCATAAGAAATATATAAAGGGAAAGAAGTGTGCATAAGAAATATGTAAAGGGAAAGAAGTGTGCATAATAAATATGTAAAGGGAAAGAAGTGTGCATAATAAATATGTAAAGGGAAAGAAGTGTGCATAAGCAATATGTAAAGGGAAAGAAGTGTGCATAAGAAATATGTAAAGGGAAAGAAGTGTGCATAAGAAATATGTAAAGGGAAAGAAGTGTGCATAAGAAATATGTAAAGGGAAAGAAGTGTGCATAAGAAATATGTAAAGGGAAAGAAGTGTGCATAAGAAATATGTAAAGGGAAAGAAGTGTGCATAAGAAATATGTAAAGGGAAAGAAGTGTGCATAAGAAATATGTAAAGGGAAAGAAGTGTGCATCAGACATAAACACATGATGTGGGAACAAGCCCTCGAGTTAAATTTGTAAAGGGAAAGAAGTGTGCATAAGAAATATGTAAAGGGAAAGAAGTGTGCATAAGAAATATGTAAAGGGAAAGAAGTGTGCATAAGAAATATGTAAAGGGAAAGAAGTGTGCATAAGAAATATGTAAAGGGAAAGAAGTGTGCATAAGAAATATGTAAAGGGAAAGAAGTGTGCATAAGAAATATGTAAAGGGAAAGAAGTGTGCATAATAAATATGTAAAGGGAAAGAAGTGTGCATAAGCAATATGTAAAGGGAAAGAAGTGTGCATAAGAAATATGTAAAGGGAAAGAAGTGTGCATAAGAAATATGTAAAGGGAAAGAAGTGTGCATAAGAAATATGTAAAGGGAAAGAAGTGTGCATAAGAAATATGTAAAGGGAAAGAAGTGTGCATAATAAATATGTAAAGGGAAAGAAGTGTGCATAAGAAATATGTAAAGGGAAAGAAGTGTGCATAAGAAATATGTAAAGGGAAAGAAGTGTGCATAAGAAATAAACACATGATGTGGGAACAAGCCCTCGAGTTAAATTTGTAAAGGGAAAGAAGTGTGCATAAGAAATATGTAAAGGGAAAGAAGTGTGCATAAGAAATATGTAAAGGGAAAGAAGTGTGCATAAGAAATATGTAAAGGGAAAGAAGTGTGCATAAGAAATATGTAAAGGGAAAGAAGTGTGCATAAGAAACATGTAAAGGGAAAGAAGTGTGCATAAGAAATATGTAAAGGGAAAGAAGTGTGCATAAGAAATATGTAAAGGGAAAGAAGTGTGCATAAGAAATATGTAAAGGGAAAGAAGTGTGCATAAGAAATAAACACATGATGTGGGAACAAGCCCTCGAGTTAAATATGTAAAGGGAAAGAAGTGTGCATAAAAAATATGTAAAGGGAAAGAAGTGTGCATAAGAAATATGTAAAGGGAAAGAAGTGTGCATAAGAAATAAACACATGATGTGGGAACAAGCCCCCGAGTTAAATATGTAAAGGGAAAGAAGTGTGCATAAGAAATATATAAAGGGAAAGAAGTGTGCATAAGAAATATGTAAAGGGAAAGAAGTGTGCATAAGAAATATGTAAAGGGAAAGAAGTGTGCATAATAAATATGTAAAGGGAAAGAAGTGTGCATAAGAAATATGTAAAGGGAAAGAAGTGTGCATAAGAAATATGTAAAGGGAAAGAAGTGTGCATAAGAAATATGTAAAGGGAAAGAAATGTGCATAAGAAATATGTAAAGGGAAAGAAGTGTGCATAAGAAATATGTAAAGGGAAAGAAGTGTGCATAAGAAATATGTAAAGGGAAAGAAGTGTGCATAAGAAATAAACACATGATGTGGGAACAAGCCCTCGAGTTAAATATGTAAAGGGAAAGAAGTGTGCATAAGAAATATGTAAAGGGAAAGAAGTGTGCATAAGAAATATGTAAAGGGAAAGAAGTGTGCATAAGAAATATGTAAAGGGAAAGAAGTGTGCATAAGAAATATGTAAAGGGAAAGAAGTGTGCATAAGAAATATGTAAAGGGAAAGAAGTGTGCATAAGAAATATGTAAAGGGAAAGAAGTGTGCATAAGAAATATGTAAAGGGAAAGAAGTGTGCATAAGAAATAAACACATGATGTGGGAACAAGCCCTCGAGTTAAATATGTAAAGGGAAAGAAGTGTGCATAAGAAATATGTAAAGGGAAAGAAGTGTGCATAAGAAATATATAAAGGGAAAGAAGTGTGCATAAGAAATATGTAAAGGGAAAGAAGTGTGCATAAGAAATATGTAAAGGGAAAGAAGTGTGCATAAGAAATATGTAAAGGGAAAGAAGTGTGCATAAGAAATATGTAAAGGGAAAGAAGTGTGCATAAGAAATATGTAAAGGGAAAGAAGTGTGCATAAGAAATATGTAAAGGGAAAGAAGTGTGAATAAGAAATATGTAAAGGGAAAGAAGTGTGCATAAGAAATATGTAAAGGGAAAGAAGTGTGCATAAGAAATATGTAAAGGGAAAGAAGTGTGCATAAGAAATATGTAAAGGGAAAGAAGTGTGCATAAGAAATATGTAAAGGGAAAGAAGTGTGCATAAGAAATATGTAAAGGGAAAGAAGTGTGCATAAGAAATATGTAAAGGGAAAGAAGTGTGCGTAAGAAATATGTAAATGGAAAGAAGTGTGCATAAGAAATATGTAAAGGGAAAGAAGTGTGCATAAGAAATATGTAAAGGCAAAGAAGTGTGCATACGAAATATGTAAAGGGAAAGAAGTGTGCATAAGAAATATGTAAAGGGAAAGAAGTGTGCATAAGAAATATGTAAAGGGAAAGAAGTGTGCATAAGAAATATGTAAAGGGAAAGAAGTGTGCATACGAAATATGTAAAGGGAAAGAAGTGTGCATAAGAAATATGTAAAGGGAAAGAAGTGTGCATAAGAAATATGTAAAGGGAAAGAAGTGTGCATAAGAAATATGTAAAGGGAAAGAAGTGTGCATAAGAAATAAACACATGATGTGGGAACAAGCCCTCGAGTTAAATATGTAAAGGGAAAGAAGTGTGCATAAGAAATATGTAAAGGGAAAGAAGTGTGCATAAGAAATATGTAAAGGGAAAGAAGTGTGCATAAGAAATATGTAAAGGGAAAGAAGTGTGCATAATAAATATGTAAAGGGAAAGAAGTGTGCATAAGCAATATGTAAAGGGAAAGAAGTGTGCATAAGAAATATGTAAAGGGAAAGAAGTGTGCATAAGAAATATGTAAAGGGAAAGAAGTGTGCATAAGAAATATGTAAAGGGAAAGAAGTGTGCATAAGAAATATGTAAAGGGAAAGAAGTGTGCATAATAAATATGTAAAGGGAAAGAAGTGTGCATAAGAAATATGTAAAGGGAAAGAAGTGTGCATAAGAAATATGTAAAGGGAAAGAAGTGTGCATAAGAAATAAACACATGATGTGGGAACAAGCCCTCGAGTTAAATTTGTAAAGGGAAAGAAGTGTGCATAAGAAATATGTAAAGGGAAAGAAGTGTGCATAAGAAATATGTAAAGGGAAAGAAGTGTGCATAAGAAATATGTAAAGGGAAAGAAGTGTGCATAAGAAATATGTAAAGGGAAAGAAGTGTGCATAAGAAACATGTAAAGGGAAAGAAGTGTGCATAAGAAATATGTAAAGGGAAAGAAGTGTGCATAAGAAATATGTAAAGGGAAAGAAGTGTGCATAAGAAATATGTAAAGGGAAAGAAGTGTGCATAAGAAATAAACACATGATGTGGGAACAAGCCCTCGAGTTAAATATGTAAAGGGAAAGAAGTGTGCATAAAAAATATGTAAAGGGAAAGAAGTGTGCATAAGAAATATGTAAAGGGAAAGAAGTGTGCATAAGAAATAAACACATGATGTGGGAACAAGCCCTCGAGTTAAATATGTAAAGGGAAAGAAGTGTGCATAAGAAATATATAAAGGGAAAGAAGTGTGCATAAGAAATATGTAAAGGGAAAGAAGTGTGCATAAGAAATATGTAAAGGGAAAGAAGTGTGCATAATAAATATGTAAAGGGAAAGAAGTGTGCATAAGCAATATGTAAAGGGAAAGAAGTGTGCATAAGAAATATGTAAAGGGAAAGAAGTGTGCATAAGAAATATGTAAAGGGAAAGAAGTGTGCATAAGAAATATGTAAAGGGAAAGAAGTGTGCATAAGAAATATGTAAAGGGAAAGAAGTGTGCATAAGAAATATGTAAAGGGAAAGAAGTGTGCATAAGAAATATGTAAAGGGAAAGAAGTGTGCATAAGAAATAAACACATGATGTGGGAACAAGCCCTCGAGTTAAATATGTAAAGGGAAAGAAGTGTGCATAAGAAATATGTAAAGGGAAAGAAGTGTGCATAAGAAATATGTAAAGGGAAAGAAGTGTGCATAAGAAATATGTAAAGGGAAAGAAGTGTGCATAAGAAATATGTAAAGGGAAAGAAGTGTGCATAAGAAATATGTAAAGGGAAAGAAGTGTGCATAAGAAATATGTAAAGGGAAAGAAGTGTGCATAAGAAATATGTAAAGGGAAAGAAGTGTGCATAAGAAATAAACACATGATGTGGGAACAAGCCCTCGAGTTAAATATGTAAAGGGAAAGAAGTGTGCATAAGAAATATGTAAAGGGAAAGAAGTGTGCATAAGAAATATATAAAGGGAAAGAAGTGTGCATAAGAAATATGTAAAGGGAAAGAAGTGTGCATAAGAAATATGTAAAGGGAAAGAAGTGTGCATAAGAAATATGTAAAGGGAAAGAAGTGTGCATAAGAAATATGTAAAGGGAAAGAAGTGTGCATAAGAAATATGTAAAGGGAAAGAAGTGTGCATAAGAAATATGTAAAGGGAAAGAAGTGTGCATAAGAAATATGTAAAGGGAAAGAAGTGTGCATAAGAAATATGTAAAGGGAAAGAAGTGTGCATAAGAAATATGTAAAGGGAAAGAAGTGTGCATAAGAAATATGTAAAGGGAAAGAAGTGTGCATAAGAAATATGTAAAGGGAAAGAAGTGTGCATAAGAAATATGTAAAGGGAAAGAAGTGTGCATAAGAAATATGTAAAGGGAAAGAAGTGTGCATAAGAAATATGTAAAGGGAAAGAAGTGTGCGTAAGAAATATGTAAATGGAAAGAAGTGTGCATAAGAAATATGTAAAGGGAAAGAAGTGTGCATAAGAAATATGTAAAGGGAAAGAAGTGTGCATACGAAATATGTAAAGGGAAAGAAGTGTGCATAAGAAATATGTAAAGGGAAAGAAGTGTGCATAAGAAATATGTAAAGGGAAAGAAGTGTGCATAAGAAATATGTAAAGGGAAAGAAGTGTGCATACGAAATATGTAAAGGGAAAGAAGTGTGCATAAGAAATATGTAAAGGGAAAGAAGTGTGCCTAAGAAATATGTAAAGGGAAAGAAGTGTGCATAAGAAATATGTAAAGGGAAAGAAGTGTGCATAAGAAATAAACACATGATGTGGGAACAAGCCCTCGAGTTAAATATGTAAAGGGAAAGAAGTGTGCATAAGAAATATGTAAAGGGAAAGAAGTGTGCATAAGAAATATGTAAAGGGAAAGAAGTGTGCATAAGAAATATGTAAAGGGAAAGAAGTGTGCATAATAAATATGTAAAGGGAAAGAAGTGTGCATAAGCAATATGTAAAGGGAAAGAAGTGTGCATAAGAAATATGTAAAGGGAAAGAAGTGTGCATAAGAAATATGTAAAGGGAAAGAAGTGTGCATAAGAAATATGTAAAGGGAAAGAAGTGTGCATAAGAAATATGTAAAGGGAAAGAAGTGTGCATAATACATATGTAAAGGGAAAGAAGTGTGCATAAGAAATATGTAAAGGGAAAGAAGTGTGCATAAGAAATATGTAAAGGGAAAGAAGTGTGCATAAGAAATAAACACATGATGTGGGAACAAGCCCTCGAGTTAAATTTGTAAAGGGAAAGAAGTGTGCATAAGAAATATGTAAAGGGAAAGAAGTGTGCATAAGAAATATGTAAAGGGAAAGAAGTGTGCATAAGAAATATGTAAAGGGAAAGAAGTGTGCATAAGAAATATGTAAAGGGAAAGAAGTGTGCATAAGAAACATGTAAAGGGAAAGAAGTGTGCATAAGAAATATGTAAAGGGAAAGAAGTGTGCATAAGAAATATGTAAAGGGAAAGAAGTGTGCATAAGAAATATGTAAAGGGAAAGAAGTGTGCATAAGAAATAAACACATGATGTGGGAACAAGCCCTCGAGTTAAATATGTAAAGGGAAAGAAGTGTGCATAAAAAATATGTAAAGGGAAAGAAGTGTGCATAAGAAATATGTAAAGGGAAAGAAGTGTGCATAAGAAATAAACACATGATGTGGGAACAAGCCCTCGAGTTAAATATGTAAAGGGAAAGAAGTGTGCATAAGAAATATATAAAGGGAAAGAAGTGTGCATAAGAAATATGTAAAGGGAAAGAAGTGTGCATAAGAAATATGTAAAGGGAAAGAAGTGTGCATAATAAATATGTAAAGGGAAAGAAGTGTGCATAAGCAATATGTAAAGGGAAAGAAGTGTGCATAAGAAATATGTAAAGGGAAAGAAGTGTGCATAAGAAATATGTAAAGGGAAAGAAGTGTGCATAAGAAATATGTAAAGGGAAAGAAGTGTGCATAAGAAATATGTAAAGGGAAAGAAGTGTGCATAAGAAATATGTAAAGGGAAAGAAGTGTGCATAAGAAATATGTAAAGGGAAAGAAGTGTGCATAAGAAATATGTAAAGGGAAAGAAGTGTGCATAAGACATAAACACATGATGTGGGAACAAGCCCTCGAGTTAAATTTGTAAAGGGAAAGAAGTGTGCATAAGAAATATGTAAAGGGAAAGAAGTGTGCATAAGAAATATGTAAAGGGAAAGAAGTGTGCATAAGAAATATGTAAAGGGAAAGAAGTGTGCATAAGAAATATGTAAAGGGAAAGAAGTGTGCATAATAAATATGTAAAGGGAAAGAAGTGTGCATAAGCAATATGTAAAGGGAAAGAAGTGTGCATAAGAAATATGTAAAGGGAAAGAAGTGTGCATAAGAAATATGTAAAGGGAAAGAAGTGTGCATAAGAAATATGTAAAGGGAAAGAAGTGTGCATAAGAAATATGTAAAGGGAAAGAAGTGTGCATAAGAAATATGTAAAGGGAAAGGAGTGTGCATAAGAAATATGTAAAGGGAAAGAAGTGTGCATAAGAAATATGTAAAGGGAAAGAAGTGTGCATAAGAAATAAACACATGATGTGGGAACAAGCCCTCGAGTTAAATTTGTAAAGGGAAAGAAGTGTGCATAAGAAATATGTAAAGGGAAAGAAGTGTGCATAAGAAATATGTAAAGGGAAAGAAGTGTGCATAAGAAATATGTAAAGGGAAAGAAGTGTGCATAAGAAATATGTAAAGGGAAAGAAGTGTGCATAAGAAATAAACACATGATGTGGGAACAAGCCCTCGAGTTAAATATGTAAAGGGAAAGAAGTGTGCATACAAAATATGTAAAGGGAAAGAAGTGTGCATAAGAAATATGTAAAGGGAAAGAAGTGTGCATAAGAAATAAACACATGATGTGGGAACAAGCCCTCGAGTTAAATATGTAAAGGGAAAGAACTGTGCATAAGAAATATATAAAGGGAAAGAAGTGGGCATAAGAAATATGTAAAGGGAAAGAAGTGTGCATAAGAAATATGTAAAGGGAAAGAAGTGTGCATAATAAATATGTAAAGGGAAAGAAGTGTGCATAAGCAATATGTAAAGGGAAAGAAGTGTGCATAAGAAATATGTAAAGGGAAAGAAGTGTGCATAAGAAATATGTAAAGGGAAAGAAGTGTGCATAAGAAATATGTAAAGGGAAAGAAGTGTGCATAATAAATATGTAAAGGGAAAGAAGTGTGCATAAGAAATATGTAAAGGGAAAGAAGTGTGCATACGAAATATGTAAAGGGAAAGAAGTGTGCATAAGAAATATGTAAAGGGAAAGAAGTGTGCATAAGACATAAACACATGATGTGGGAACAAGCCCTCGAGTTAAATTTGTAAAGGGAAAGAAGTGTGCATAAGAAATATGTAAAGGGAAAGAAGTGTGCATAAGAAATATGTAAAGGGAAAGAAGTGTGCATAAGAAATATGTAAAGGGAAAGAAGTGTGCATAAGAAATATGTAAAGGGAAAGAAGTGTGCATAAGAAATATGTAAAGGGAAAGAAGTGTGCATAAGAAATATGTAAAGGGAAAGAAGTGTGCATAAGAAATATGTAAAGGGAAAGAAGTGTGCATAAGAAATATGTAAAGGGAAAGAAGTGTGCATAATAAATATGTAAAGGGAAAGAAGTGTGCATAATAAATATGTAAAGGGAAAAAAGTGTGCATAAGAAATATGTAAAGGGAAAGAAGTGTGCATAAGAAATATGTAAAGGGAAAGAAGTGTGCATAAGAAATATGTAAAGGGAAAGAAGTGTGCATAAGAAATATGTAAAGGGAAAGAAGTGTGCATAAGAAATAAACACATGATGTGGGAACAAGCCCTCGAGTTAAATATGTAAAGGGAAAGAAGTGTGCATAAGAAATATGTAAAGGGAAAGAAGTGTGCATAAGAAATATGTAAAGGGAAAGAAGTGTGCGTAAGAAATATGTAAAGGGAAAGAAGTGTGCATAAGAAATATGTAAAGGGAAAGAAGTGTGCATAAGAAATATGTAAAGGGAAAGAAGTGTGCATAAGAAATATGTAAAGGGAAAGAAGTGTGCATAAGAAATATGTAAAGGGAAAGAAGTGTGCATAAGAAATATGTAAAGGGAAAGAAGTGTGCATAAGAAATATGTAAAGGGAAAGAAGTGTGCATACGAAATATGTAAAGGGAAAGAAGTGTGCATAAGAAATATGTAAAGGGAAAGAAGTGTGCATAAGAAATATGTAAAGGGAAAGAAGTGTGCATAAGAAATATGTAAAGGGAAAGAAGTGTGCATAAGAAATATGTAAAGGGAAAGAAGTGTGCATAAGAAATATGTAAAGGGAAAGAAGTGTGCATAAGAAATATGTAAAGGGAAAGAAGTGTGCATAAGCAATATGTAAAGGGAAAGAAGTGTGCATAAGAAATATGTAAAGGGAAAGAAGTGTGCATAAGAAATATGTAAAGGGAAAGAAGTGTGCATAAGAAATATGTAAAGGGAAAGAAGTGTGCATAAGAAATATGTAAAGGGAAAGAAGTGTGCATAAGAAATATGTAAAGGGAAAGAAGTGTGCATAAGAAATATGTAAAGGGAAAGAAGTGTGCATAAGAAATATGTAAAGGGAAAGAAGTGTGCATAAGAAATAAACACATGATGTGGGAACAAGCCCTCGAGTTAAATTTGTAAAGGGAAAGAAGTGTGCATAAGAAATATGTAAAGGGAAAGAAGTGTGCATAAGAAATATGTAAAGGGAAAGAAGTGTGCATAAGAAATATGTAAAGGGAAAGAAGTGTGCATAAGAAATATGTAAAGGGAAAGAAGTGTGCATAAGAAATATGTAAAGGGAAAGAAGTGTGCATAAGAAATATGTAAAGGGAAAGAAGTGTGCATAAGAAATATGTAAAGGGAAAGAAGTGTGCATAAGAAATATGTAAAGGGAAAGAAGTGTGCATAAGAAATATGTAAAGGGAAAGAAGTGTGCATAAGAAATATGTAAAGGGAAAGAAGTGTGCATAAGAAATATGTAAAGGGAAAGAAGTGTGCATAAGAAATAAACACATGATGTGGGAACAAGCCCTCGAGTTAAATATGTAAAGGGAAAGAAGTGTGCATAAGAAATATGTAAAGGGAAAGAAGTGTGCATAAGAAATATGTAAAGGGAAAGAAGTGTGCATAAGAAATATGTAAAGGGAAAGAAGTGTGCATAAGAAATATGTTAAGGGAAAGAAGTGTGCATAAGAAATATGTAAAGGGAAAGAAGTGTGCATAAGAAATATGTAAAGGGAAAGAAGTGTGCATAAGAAATATGTAAAGGGAAAGAAGTGTGCATAAGAAATATGTAAAGGGAAAGAAGTGTGCATAAGAAATATGTAAAGGGAAAGAAGTGTGCATAAGAAATATGTAAAGGGAAAGAAGTGTGCATAAGAAATATGTAAAGGGAAAGAAGTGTGCATAAGAAATATGTAAAGGGAAAGAAGTGTGCATAAGAAATATGTAAAGGAAAAGAAGTGTGCATAAGAAATATGTAAAGGGAAAGAAGTGTGCATAAGAAATATGTAAAGGGAAAGAAGTGTGCATAAGAAATATGTAAAGGGAAAGAAGTGTGCATAAGAAATATGTAAAGGGAAAGAAGTGTGCATAAGAAATATGTAAAGGGAAAGAAGTGTGCATAAGAAATATGTAAAGGGAAAGAAGTGTGCATAAGAAATATGTAAAGGGAAAGAAGTGTGCATAAGAAATATGTAATGGGAAAGAAGTGTGCATAAGAAATATGTAAAGGGAAAGAAGTGTGCATAAGAAATATGTAAAGGGAAAGAAGTGTGCATAATAAATATGTAAAGGGAAAGAATTGTGCATAAGAAATATGTAAAGGGAAAGAAGTGTGCATAAGAAATATGTAAAGGGAAAGAAGTGTGCATAAGAAATATGTAAAGGGAAAGAAGTGTGCATAAGAAATATGTAAAGGGAAAGAAGTGTGCATAATAAATAAACACATGATGTGGGAACAAGCCCTCGAGTTAAATATGTAAAGGGAAAGAAGTGTGCATAAGAAATATGTAAAGGGAAAGAAGTGTGCATAAGAAATATGTAAAGGGAAAGAAGTGTGCATAAGAAATATGTAAAGGGAAAGAAGTGTGCATAAGAAATATGTAAAGGGAAAGAAGTGTGCATAAGAAATATGTAAAGGGAAAGAAGTGTGCATAAGAAATATGTAAAGGGAAAGAAGTGTGCATAAGAAATATGTAAAGGGAAAGAAGTGTGCATAAGAAATATGTAAAGGGAAAGAAGTGTGCATAAGAAATATGTAAAGGGAAAGAAGTGTGCATAAGAAATATGTAAAGGGAAAGAAGTGTGCATAAGAAATAAACACATGATGTGGGAACAAGCCCTCGAGTTAAATATGTAAAGGGAAAGAAGTGTGCATAAGAAATATGTAAAGGGAAAGAAGTGTGCATAAGAAATATGTAAAGGGAAAGAAGTGTGCATAAGAAATATGTAAAGGGAAAGAAGTGTGCATAATAAATATGTAAAGGGAAAGAAGTGTGCATAAGAAATATGTAAAGGGAAAGAAGTGTGCATAAGAAATATGTAAAGGGAAAGAAGTGTGCATAAGAAATATGTAAAGGGAAAGAAGTGTGCATAAGAAATAAACACATGATGTGGGAACAAGCCCTCGAGTTAAATATGTAAAGGGAAAGAAGTGTGCATAAGAAATATGTAAAGAGAAAGAAGTGTGCATAAGAAATATGTAAAGAGAAAGAAGTGTGCATAAGAAATATGTAAAGGGAAAGAAGTGTGCATAAGAAATATGTAAAGGGAAAGAAGTGTGCATAAGAAATATGTAAAGGGAAATAAGTGTGCATAAGAAATATGTAAAGGGAAAGAAGTGTGCATAAGAAATATGTAAAGGGAAAGAAGTGTGCATAAGAAATATGTAAAGGGAAAGAAGTGTGCATAAGAAATATGTAAAGGGAAAGAAGTGTGCATAAGAAATATGTAAAGGGAAAGAAGTGTGCATAAGAAATATGTAAAGGGAAAGAAGTGTGCATAAGAAATATGTAAAGGGAAAGAAGTGTGCATAAGAAATATGTAAAGGGAAAGAAGTGTGCATAAGAAATATGTAAAGGGAAAGAAGTGTGCATAAGAAATATGTAAAGGAAAAGAAGTGTGCATAAGAAATATGTAAAGGGAAAGAAGTGTGCATAAGAAATATGTAAAGGGAAAGAAGTGTGCATAAGAAATATGTAAAGGGAAAGAAGTGTGCATAAGAAATATGTAAAGGGAAAGAAGTGTGCATAAGAAATATGTAAAGGGAAAGAAGTGTGCATAAGAAATATGTAAAGGGAAAGAAGTGTGCATAAGAAATATGTAAAGGGAAAGAAGTGTGCATAAGAAATATGTAAAGGGAAAGAAGTGTGCATAAGAAATATGTAAAGGGAAAGAAGTGTGCATAAGAAATATGTAAAGGGAAAGAAGTGTGCATAAGAAATATGTAAAGGGAAAGAAGTGTGCATAAGAAATATGTAAAGGGAAAGAAGTGTGCATAAGAAATATGTAAAGGGAAATAAGTGTGCATAAGAAATATGTAAAGGGAAAGAAGTGTGCATAAGAAATATGTAAAGGGAAAGAAGTGTGCATAAGAAATATGTAAAGGGAAAGAAGTGTGCATAAGAAATATGTAAAGGGAAAGAAGTGTGCATAAGAAATATGTAAAGGGAAAGAAGTGTGCATAAGAAATATGTAAAGGGAAAGAAGTGTGCATAAGAAATATGTAAAGGGAAAGAAGTGTGCATAAGAAATATGTAAAGGGAAAGAAGTGTGCATAAGAAATATGTAAAGGGAAAGAAGTGTGCATAAGAAATATGTAAAGGGAAAGAAGTGTGCATAAGAAATATGTAAAGGGAAAGAAGTGTGCATAAGAAATATGTAAAGGGAAAGAAGTGTGCATAAGAAATATGTAAAGGGAAAGAAGTGTGCATAAGAAATATGTAAAGGGAAAGAAGTGTGCATAAGAAATATGTAAAGGGAAAGAAGTGTGCATAAGAAATATGTAAAGGGAAAGAAGTGTGCATAAGAAATATGTAAAGGGAAAGAAGTGTGCATAAGAAATATGTAAAAGGAAAGAAGTGTGCATAAGAAATATGTAAAGGGAAAGAAGTGTGCATAAGAAATGTGTAAAGGGAAAGAAGTGTGCATAAGAAATATGTAAAGGGAAAGAAGTGTGCATAAGAAATATGTAAAGGGAAAGAAGTGTGCATAAGAAATATGTAAAGGGAAAGAAGTGTGCATAAGAAATATGTAAAGGGAAAGAAGTGTGCATAAGAAATATGTAAAGGGAAAGATTTGTGCATAAGAAATATGTAAAGGGAAAGAAGTGTGCATAAGAAATATGTAAAGGGAAAGAAGTGTGCATAAGAAATATGTAAAGGGAAAGAAGTGTGCATAAGAAATATGTAAAGGGAAAGAAGTGTGCATAAGAAATATGTAAAGGGAAAGAAGTGTGCATAAGAAATATGTAAAGGGAAAGAAGTGTGCATAAGAAATATGTAAAGGGAAAGAAGTGTGCATAAGAAATATGTAAAGGGAAAGAAGTGTGCATAAGAAATATGTAAAGGGAAAGAAGTGTGCATAAGAAATATGTAAAGGGAAAGAAGTGTGCATAAGAAATATGTAAAGGGAAAGAAGTGTGCATAAGAAATATGTAAAGGGAAAGAAGTGTGCATAAGAAATATGTAAAGGGAAAGAAGTGTGCATAAGAAATATGTAAAGGGAAAGAAGTGTGCATAAGAAATATGTAAAGGGAAAGAAGTGTGCATAAGAAATATGTAAAGGGAAAGAAGTGTGCATAAGAAATATGTAAAGGGAAAGAAGTGTGCATAAGAAATATGTAAAGGGAAAGAAGTGTGCATAAAAAATATGTAAAGGGAAAGAAGTGTGCATAAGAAATAAACACATGATGTGGGAACAAGCCCTCGAGGTAAATATGTAAAGGGAAAGAAGTGTGCATAAGAAATATGTAAAGGGAAAGAAGTGTGCATAAGAAATATGTAAAGGGAAAGAAGTGTGCATAAGAAATATGTAAAGGGAAAGAAGTGTGCATAAGAAATATGTAAAGGGAAAGAAGTGTGCATAAGAAATATGTAAAGGGAAAGAAGTGTGCATAAGAAATATGTAAAGGGAAAGAAGTGTGCATAAGAAATATGTAAAGGGAAAGAAGTGTGCATAAGAAATATGTAAAGGGAAAGAAGTGTGCATAAGAAATATGTAAAGGGAAAGAAGTGTGCATAAGAAATATGTAAAGGGAAAGAAGTGTGCATAAGAAATATGTAAAGGGAAAGAAGTGGGCATAAGAAATATGTAAAGGGAAAGAAGTGTGCATAAGAAATATGTAAAGGGAAAGAAGTGGGCATAAGAAATATGTAAAGGGAAAGAAGTGTGCATAAGAAATATGTAAAGGGAAAGAAGTGTGCATAAGAAATATGTAAAGGGAAAGAAGTGTGCATAAGAAATATGTAAAGGGAAAGAAGTGTGCATAAGAAATATGTAAAGGGAAAGAAGTGTGCATAAGAAATATGTAAAGGGAAAGAAGTGTGCATAAGAAATATGTAAAGGGAAAGAAGTGTGCATAAGAAATATGTAAAGGGAAAGAAGTGTGCATAAGAAATATGTAAAGGGAAAGAAGTGTGCATAAGAAATATGTAAAGGGAAAGAAGTGTGCATAAGAAATATGTAAAGGGAAAGATTTGTGCATAAGAAATATGTAAAGGGAAAGAAGTGTGCATAAGAAATATGTAAAGGGAAAGAAGTGTGCACAAGAAATATGTAAAGGGAAAGAAGTGTGCATAAGAAATATGTAAAGGGAAAGAAGTGTGCATAAGAAATATGTAAAGGGAAAGAAGTGTGCATAAGAAATATGTAAAGGGAAAGAAGTGTGCATAAGAAATATGTAAAGGGAAAGAAGTGTGCATAAGAAATATGTAAAGGGAAATAAGTGTGCATAAAAAATATGTAAAGGGAAAGAAGTGTGCATAAGAAATATGTAAAGGGAAAGAAGTGTGCATAAGAAATATGTAAAGGGAAAGAAGTGTGCATAAGAAATATGTAAAGGGAAAGAAGTGTGCATAAGAAATATGTAAAGGGAAAGAAGTGTGCATAAGAAATATGTAAAGGGAAAGAAGTGTGCATAAGAAATATGTAAAGGGAAAGAAGTGTGCATAAGAAATATGTAAAGGGAAAGAAGTGTGCATAAGAAATATGTAAAGGGAAAGAAGTGTGCATAAGAAATATGTAAAGGGAAAGAAGTGTGCATAAGAAATATGTAAAGGGAAAGAAGTGTGCATAAGAAATATGTAAAGGGAAAGAAGTGTGCATAAGAAATATGTAAAGGTAAAGAAGTGTGCATAAGAAATATGTAAAGGGAAAGAAGTGTGCATAATAAATATGTAAAGGGAAAGAAGTGTGCATAAAAAATATGTAAAGGGAAAGAAGTGTGCATAAGAAATAAACACATGATGTGGGAACAAGCCCTCGAGGTAAATATGTAAAGGGAAATAAGTGTGCATAAGAAATATGTAAAGGGAAAGAAGTGTGCATAAGAAATATGTAAAGGGAAAGAAGTGTGCATAAGAAATATGTAAAGGGAAAGAAGTGTGCATAAGAAATATGTAAAGGGAAAGAAGTGTGCATAAGAAATATGTAAAGGGAAAGAAGTGTGCATAAGAAATATGTAAAGGGAAAGAAGTGTGCATAAGAAATATGTAAAGGGAAAGAAGTGTGCATAAGAAATATGTAAAGGGAAAGAAGTGTGCATAAGAAATATGTAAAGGGAAAGAAGTGTGCATAAGAAATATGTAAAGGGAAAGAAGTGGGCATAAGAAATATGTAAAGGGAAAGAAGTGTGCATAAGAAATATGTAAAGGGAAAGAAGTGTGCATAAGAAATATGTAAAGGGAAAGAAGTGTGCATAAGAAATATGTAAAGGGAAAGAAGTGTGCATAAGAAATATGTAAAGGGAAAGAAGTGTGCATAAGAAATATGTAAAGGGAAAGAAGTGTGCATAAGAAATATGTAAAGGGAAAGAAGTGTGCATAAGAAATATGTAAAGGGAAAGAAGTGTGCATAAGAAATATGTAAAGGGAAAGAAGTGTGCATAAGAAATATGTAAAGGGAAAGAAGTGTGCATAAGAAATATGTAAAGGGAAAGAAGTGTGCATAAGAAATATGTAAAGGGAAAGAAGTGTGCATAAGAAATATGTAAAGGGAAAGAAGTGTGCATAAGAAATATGTAAAGGGAAAGAAGTGTGCATAAGAAATATGTAAAGGGAAAGAAGTGTGCATAAGAAATATGTAAAGAGAAAGAAGTGTGCATAAGAAATATGTAAAGGGAAAGAAGTGTGCATAAGAAATATGTAAAGGGAAAGAAGTGTGCATAAGAAATATGTAAAGGGAAAGAAGTGTGCATAAGAAATATGTAAAGGGAAAGAAGTGTGCATAAGAAATATGTAAAGGGAAAGAAGTGTGCATAAGAAATATGTAAAGGGAAAGAAGTGTGCATAAGAAATATGTAAAAGGAAAGAAGTGTGCATAAGAAATATGTAAAGGGAAAGAAGTGTGCATAAGAAATGTGTAAAGGGAAAGAAGTGTGCATAAGAAATATGTAAAGGGAAAGAAGTGTGCATAAGAAATATGTAAAGGGAAAGAAGTGTGCATAAGAAATATGTAAAGGGAAAGAAGTGTGCATAAGAAATATGTAAAGGGAAAGAAGTGTGCATAAGAAATATGTAAAGGGAAAGATTTGTGCATAAGAAATATGTAAAGGGAAAGAAGTGTGCATAAGAAATATGTAAAGGGAAAGAAGTGTGCATAAGAAATATGTAAAGGGAAAGAAGTGTGCATAAGAAATATGTAAAGGGAAAGAAGTGTGCATAAGAAATATGTAAAGGGAAAGAAGTGTGCATAAGAAATATGTAAAGGGAAAGAAGTGTGCATAAGAAATATGTAAAGGGAAAGAAGTGTGCATAAGAAATATGTAAAGGGAAAGAAGTGTGCATAAGAAATATGTAAAGGGAAAGAAGTGTGCATAAGAAATATGTAAAGGGAAAGAAGTGTGCATAAGAAATATGTAAAGGGAAAGAAGTGTGCATAAGAAATATGTAAAGGGAAAGAAGTGTGCATAAGAAATATGTAAAGGGAAAGAAGTGTGCATAAGAAATATGTAAAGGGAAAGAAGTGTGCATAAGAAATATGTAAAGGGAAAGAAGTGTGCATAAGAAATATGTAAAGGGAAAGAAGTGTGCATAAGAAATATGTAAAGGGAAAGAAGTGTGCATAAGAAATATGTAAAGGGAAAGAAGTGTGCATAAAAAATATGTAAAGGGAAAGAAGTGTGCATAAGAAATAAACACATGATGTGGGAACAAGCCCTCGAGGTAAATATGTAAAGGGAAAGAAGTGTGCATAAGAAATATGTAAAGGGAAAGAAGTGTGCATAAGAAATATGTAAAGGGAAAGAAGTGTGCATAAGAAATATGTAAAGGGAAAGAAGTGTGCATAAGAAATATGTAAAGGGAAAGAAGTGTGCATAAGAAATATGTAAAGGGAAAGAAGTGTGCATAAGAAATATGTAAAGGGAAAGAAGTGTGCATAAGAAATATGTAAAGGGAAAGAAGTGTGCATAAGAAATATGTAAAGGGAAAGAAGTGTGCATAAGAAATATGTAAAGGGAAAGAAGTGTGCATAAGAAATATGTAAAGGGAAAGAAGTGTGCATAAGAAATATGTAAAGGGAAAGAAGTGGGCATAAGAAATATGTAAAGGGAAAGAAGTGTGCATAAGAAATATGTAAAGGGAAAGAAGTGGGCATAAGAAATATGTAAAGGGAAAGAAGTGTGCATAAGAAATATGTAAAGGGAAAGAAGTGTGCATAAGAAATATGTAAAGGGAAAGAAGTGTGCATAAGAAATATGTAAAGGGAAAGAAGTGTGCATAAGAAATATGTAAAGGGAAAGAAGTGTGCATAAGAAATATGTAAAGGGAAAGAAGTGTGCATAAGAAATATGTAAAGGGAAAGAAGTGTGCATAAGAAATATGTAAAGGGAAAGAAGTGTGCATAAGAAATATGTAAAGGGAAAGAAGTGTGCATAAGAAATATGTAAAGGGAAAGAAGTGTGCATAAGAAATATGTAAAGGGAAAGATTTGTGCATAAGAAATATGTAAAGGGAAAGAAGTGTGCATAAGAAATATGTAAAGGGAAAGAAGTGTGCACAAGAAATATGTAAAGGGAAAGAAGTGTGCATAAGAAATATGTAAAGGGAAAGAAGTGTGCATAAGAAATATGTAAAGGGAAAGAAGTGTGCATAAGAAATATGTAAAGGGAAAGAAGTGTGCATAAGAAATATGTAAAGGGAAAGAAGTGTGCATAAGAAATATGTAAAGGGAAATAAGTGTGCATAAAAAATATGTAAAGGGAAAGAAGTGTGCATAAGAAATATGTAAAGGGAAAGAAGTGTGCATAAGAAATATGTAAAGGGAAAGAAGTGTGCATAAGAAATATGTAAAGGGAAAGAAGTGTGCATAAGAAATATGTAAAGGGAAAGAAGTGTGCATAAGAAATATGTAAAGGGAAAGAAGTGTGCATAAGAAATATGTAAAGGGAAAGAAGTGTGCATAAGAAATATGTAAAGGGAAAGAAGTGTGCATAAGAAATATGTAAAGGGAAAGAAGTGTGCATAAGAAATATGTAAAGGGAAAGAAGTGTGCATAAGAAATATGTAAAGGGAAAGAAGTGTGCATAAGAAATATGTAAAGGGAAAGAAGTGTGCATAAGAAATATGTAAAGGTAAAGAAGTGTGCATAAGAAATATGTAAAGGGAAAGAAGTGTGCATAATAAATATGTAAAGGGAAAGAAGTGTGCATAAGAAATATGTAAAGGGAAAGAAGTGTGCATAAGAAATATGTAAAGGGAAAGAAGTGTGCATAAGAAATATGTAAAGGTAAAGAAGTGTGCATAAGAAATATGTAAAGGGAAAGAAGTGTGCATAATAAATATGTAAAGGGAAAGAAGTGTGCATAAAAAATATGTAAAGGGAAAGAAGTGTGCATAAGAAATAAACACATGATGTGGGAACAAGCCCTCGAGGTAAATATGTAAAGGGAAATAAGTGTGCATAAGAAATATGTAAAGGGAAAGAAGTGTGCATAAGAAATATGTAAAGGGAAAGAAGTGTGCATAAGAAATATGTAAAGGGAAAGAAGTGTGCATAAGAAATATGTAAAGGGAAAGAAGTGTGCATAAGAAATATGTAAAGGGAAAGAAGTGTGCATAAGAAATATGTAAAGGGAAAGAAGTGTGCATAAGAAATATGTAAAGGGAAAGAAGTGTGCATAAGAAATATGTAAAGGGAAAGAAGTGTGCATAAGAAATATGTAAAGGGAAAGAAGTGTGCATAAGAAATATGTAAAGGGAAAGAAGTGGGCATAAGAAATATGTAAAGGGAAAGAAGTGTGCATAAGAAATATGTAAAGGGAAAGAAGTGTGCATAAGAAATATGTAAAGGGAAAGAAGTGTGCATAAGAAATATGTAAAGGGAAAGAAGTGTGCATAAGAAATATGTAAAGGGAAAGAAGTGTGCATAAGAAATATGTAAAGGGAAAGAAGTGTGCATAAGAAATATGTAAAGGGAAAGAAGTGTGCATAAGAAATATGTAAAGGGAAAGAAGTGTGCATAAGAAATATGTAAAGGGAAAGAAGTGTGCATAAGAAATATGTAAAGGGAAAGAAGTGTGCATAAGAAATATGTAAAGGGAAAGAAGTGTGCATAAGAAATATGTAAAGGGAAAGAAGTGTGCATAAGAAATATGTAAAGGGAAAGAAGTGTGCATAAGAAATATGTAAAGGGAAAGAAGTGTGCATAAGAAATATGTAAAGGGAAAGAAGTGTGCATAAGAAATATGTAAAGGGAAAGAAGTGTGCATAAGAAATATGTAAAGGGAAAGAAGTGTGCATAAGAAATATGTAAAGGGAAAGAAGTGTGCATAAGAAATATGTAAAGGGAAAGAAGTGTGCATAAGAAATATGTAAAGGGAAAGATTTGTGCATAAGGAATATGTAAAGGGAAAGAAGTGTGCATAAGAAATATGTAAAGGGAAAGAAGTGTGCATAAGAAATATGTAAAGGGAAAGAAGTGTGCATAAGAAATATGTAAAGGGAAAGAAGTGTGCATAAGAAATATGTAAAGGGAAAGAAGTGTGCATAAGAAATATGTAAAGGGAAAGAAGTGTGCATAAGAAATATGTAAAGGGAAAGAAGTGTGCATAAGAAATATGTAAAGGGAAAGAAGTGTGCATAAGAAATATGTAAAGGGAAAGAAGTGTGCATAAGAAATATGTAAAGGGAAAGAAGTGTGCATAAGAAATATGTAAAGGGAAAGAAGTGTGCATAAGAAATATGTAAAGGGAAAGAAGTGTGCATAAGAAATATGTAAAGGGAAAGAAGTGTGCATAAGAAATATGTAAAGGGAAAGAAGTGTGCAGAAGAAATATGTAAAGGGAAAGAAGTGTGCATAAGAAATATGTAAAGGGAAAGAAGTGTGCATAAGAAATATGTAAAGGGAAAGAAGTGTGCATAAGAAATATGTAAAGGGAAAGAAGTGTGCATAAGAAATATGTAAAGGGAAAGAAGTGTGCATAAGAAATATGTAAAGGGAAAGAAGTGTGCATAAGAAATATGTAAAGGGAAAGAAGTGTGCATAAGAAATATGTAAAGGGAAAGAAGTGTGCATAAGAAATATGTAAAGGGAAAGAAGTGTGCATAAGAAATATGTAAAGGGAAAGAAGTGTGCATAAGAAATATGTAAAGGGAAAGAAGTGTGCATAAGAAATATGTAAAGGGAAAGAAGTGTGCATAAGAAATATGTAAAGGGAAAGATTTGTGCATAAGAAATATGTAAAGGGAAAGAAGTGTGCATAAGAAATATGTAAAGGGAAAGAAGTGTGCATAAGAAATATGTAAAGGGAAAGAAGTGTGCATAAGAAATATGTAAAGGGAAAGAAGTGTGCATAAGAAATATGTAAAGGGAAAGAAGTGTGCATAAGAAATATGTAAAGGGAATGAAGTGTGCATAAGAAATATGTAAAGGGAAAGAAGTGTGCATAAGAAATATGTAAAGGGAAAGAAGTGTGCATAAGAAATATGTAAAGGGAAAGAAGTATGCATAAGAAATATGTAAAGGGAAAGAAGTGTGCATAAGAAATATGTAAAGGGAAAGAAGTGTGCATAAGAAATATGTAAAGGGAAAGAAGTGTGCATAAGAAATATGTAAAGGGAAAGAAGTGTGCATAAGAAATATGTAAAGGGAAAGAAGTGTGCATAAGAAATATGTAAAGGGAAAGAAGTGTGCATAAGAAATATGTAAAGGGAAAGAAGTGTGCATAAGAAATGTGTAAAGGGAAAGAAGTGTGCATAAGAAATATGTAAAGGGAAAGAAGTGTGCATAAGAAATATGTAAAGGGAAAGAAGTGTGCATAAGAAATATGTAAAGGGAAAGAAGTGTGCATAAGAAATATGTAAAGGGAAAGAAGTGTGCATAAGAAATGTGTAAAGGGAAAGAAGTGTGCATACGAAATATGTAAAGGGAAAGAAGTGTGCATAAGAAATATGTAAAGGGAAAGAAGTGTGCATAAGAAATATGTAAAGGGAAAGAAGTGTGCATAAGAAATATGTAAAGGGAAAGAAGTGTGCATAAGAAATATGTAAAGGGAAAGATTTGTGCATAAGAAATATGTAAAGGGAAAGAAGTGTGCATAAGAAATATGTAAAGGGAAAGAAGTGTGCATAAGAAATATGTAAAGGGAAAGAAGTGTGCATAAGAAATATGTAAAGGGAAAGAAGTGTGCATAAGAAATATGTAAAGGGAAAGAAGTGTGCATAAGAAATATGTAAAGGGAAAGAAGTGTGCATAAGAAATATGTAAAGGGAAAGAAGTGTGCATAAGAAATATGTAAAGGGAAAGAAGTGTGCATAAGAAATATGTAAAGGGAAAGAAGTGTGCATAAGAAATATGTAAAGGGAAAGAAGTGTGCATAAGAAATATGTAAAGGGAAAGAAGTGTGCATAAGAAATATGTAAAGGGAAAGAAGTGTGCATAAGAAATATGTAAAGGGAAAGAAGTGTGCATAAGAAATATGTAAAGGGAAAGAAGTGTGCATAAGAAATATGTAAAGGGAAAGAAGTGTGCATAAGAAATATGTAAAGGGAAAGAAGTGTGCATAAGAAATATGTAAAGGGAAAGAAGTGTGCATAAGAAATATGTAAAGGGAAAGAAGTGTGCATAAGAAATATGTAAAGGGAAAGAAGTGTGCATAAGAAATATGTAAAGGTAAAGAAGTGTGCATAAGAAATATGTAAAGGGAAAGAAGTGTGCATAATAAATATGTAAAGGGAAAGAAGTGTGCATAAAAAATATGTAAAGGGAAAGAAGTGTGCATAAGAAATAAACACATGATGTGGGAACAAGCCCTCGAGGTAAATATGTAAAGGGAAATAAGTGTGCATAAGAAATATGTAAAGGGAAAGAAGTGTGCATAAGAAATATGTAAAGGGAAAGAAGTGTGCATAAGAAATATGTAAAGGGAAAGAAGTGTGCATAAGAAATATGTAAAGGGAAAGAAGTGTGCATAAGAAATATGTAAAGGGAAAGAAGTGTGCATAAGAAATATGTAAAGGGAAAGAAGTGTGCATAAGAAATATGTAAAGGGAAAGAAGTGTGCATAAGAAATATGTAAAGGGAAAGAAGTGTGCATAAGAAATATGTAAAGGGAAAGAAGTGTGCATAAGAAATATGTAAAGGGAAAGAAGTGTTCATAAGAAATATGTAAAGGGAAAGAAGTGTGCATAAGAAATATGTAAAGGGAAAGAAGTGTGCATAAGAAATATGTAAAGGTAAAGAAGTGTGCATAAGAAATATGTAAATGGAAAGAAGTGTGCATAATAAATATGTAAAGGGAAAGAAGTGTGCATAAAAAATATGTAAAGGGAAAGAAGTGTGCATAAGAAATAAACACATGATGTGGGAACAAGCCCTCGAGGTAAATATGTAAAGGGAAATAAGTGTGCATAAGAAATATGTAAAGGGAAAGAAGTGTGCATAAGAAATATGTAAAGGGAAAGAAGTGTGCATAAGAAATATGTAAAGGGAAAGAAGTGTGCATAAGAAATATGTAAAGGGAAAGAAGTGTGCATAAGAAATATGTAAAGGGAAAGAAGTGTGCATAAGAAATATGTAAAGGGAAAGAAGTGTGCATAAGAAATATGTAAAGGGAAAGAAGTGTGCATAAGAAATATGTAAAGGGAAAGAAGTGTGCATAAGAAATATGTAAAGGGAAAGAAGTGTGCATAAGAAATATGTAAAGGGAAAGAAGTGTGCATAAGAAATATGTAAAGGGAAAGAAGTGTGCATAAGAAATATGTAAAGGGAAAGAAGTGTGCATAAGAAATATGTAAAGGTAAAGAAGTGTGCATAAGAAATATGTAAAGGGAAAGAAGTGTGCATAATAAATATGTAAAGGGAAAGAAGTGTGCATAAAAAATATGTAAAGGGAAAGAAGTGTGCATAAGAAATAAACACATGATGTGGGAACAAGCCCTCGAGGTAAATATGTAAAGGGAAATAAGTGTGCATAAGAAATATGTAAAGGGAAAGAAGTGTGCATAAGAAATATGTAAAGGGAAAGAAGTGTGCATAAGAAATATGTAAAGGGAAAGAAGTGTGCATAAGAAATATGTAAAGGGAAAGAAGTGTGCATAATAAATATGTAAAGGGAAAGAAGTGTGCATAATAAATATGTAAAGGGAAAGAAGTGTGCATAAGAAATATGTAAAGGGAAAGAAGTGTGCATAAGAAATATGTAAAGGGAAAGAAGTGTGCATAAGAAATATGTAAAGGGAAAGAAGTGTGCATAAGAAATATGTAAAGGGAAAGAAGAGTGCATAAGAAATATGTAAAGGGAAAGAAGTGGGCATAAGAAATATGTAAAGGGAAATAAGTGTGCATAAGAAATATGTAAAGGGAAAGAAGTGTGCATAAGAAATATGTAAAGGGAAAGAAGTGTGCATAAGAAATATGTAAAGGGAAAGAAGTGTGCATAAGAAATATGTAAAGGGAAAGAAGTGTGCATAAGAAATATGTAAAGGGAAAGAAGTGTGCATAAGAAATATGTAAAGGGAAAGAAGTGTGCATAAGAAATATGTAAAGGGAAAGAAGTGTGCATAAGAAATATGTAAAGGGAAAGAAGTGTGCATAAGAAATATGTAAAGGGAAAGAAGTGTGCATAAGAAATATGCAAAGGGAAAGAAGTGTGCATAAGAAATATGTAAAGGGAAAGAAGTGTGCATAAGAAATATGTAAAGGGAAAGAAGTGTGCATAAGAAATATGTAAAGGGAAAGAAGTGTGCATAAGAAATATGTAAAGGGAAAGAAGTGTGCATAAGAAATATGTAAAGGGAAAGAAGTGTGCATAAGAAATATGTAAAGGGAAAGAAGTGTGCATAAGAAATATGTAAAGGGAAAGAAGTGTGCATAAGAAATATGTAAAGGGAAAGAAGTGTGCATAAGAAATATGTAAAGGGAAAGAAGTGTGCATAAGAAATATGTAAAGGGAAAGAAGTGTGCATAAGAAATATGTAAAGGGAAAGATTTGTGCATAAGAAATATGTAAAGGGAAAGAAGTGTGCATAAGAAATATGTAAAGGGAAAGAAGTGTGCATAAGAAATATGTAAAGGGAAAGAAGTGTGCATAAGAAATATGTAAAGGGAAAGAAGTGTGCATAAGAAATATGTAAAGGGAAAGAAGTGTGCATAAGAAATATGTAAAGTGAAAGAAGTGTGCATAAGAAATATGTAAAGGGAAAGAAGTGTGCATAAGAAATATGTAAAGGGAAAGAAGTGTGCATAAGAAATATGTAAAGGGAAAGAAGTGTGCATAAGAAATATGTAAAGGGAAAGAAGTGTGCATAAGAAATATGTAAAGGGAAAGAAGTGTGCATAAGAAATATGTAAAGGGAAAGAAGTGTGCATAAGAAATATGTAAAGGGAAAGAAGTGTGCATAAGAAATATGTAAAGGGAAAGAAGTGTGCATAAGAAATATGTAAAGGGAAAGAAGTGTGCATAAGAAATATGTAAAGGGAAAGAAGTGTGCATAAGAAATATGTAAAGGGAAAGAAGTGTGCATAAGAAATATGTAAAGGGAAAGAAGTGTGCATAAGAAATATGTAAAGGGAAAGAAGTGTGCATAAGAAATATGTAAAGGGAAAGAAGTGTGCATAAGAAATATGTAAAGGGAAAGAAGTGTGCATAAGAAATATGTAAAGGGAAAGAAGTGTGCATAAGAAATATGTAAAGGGAAAGAAGTGTGCATAAGAAATATGTAAAGGGAAAGAAGTGTGCATAAGAAATATGTAAAGGGAAAGAAGTGTGCATAAGAAATATGTAAAGGGAAAGAAGTGTGCATAAGAAATATGTAAAGGGAAAGAAGTGTGCATAAGAAATATGTAAAGGGAAAGAAGTGTGCATAAGAAATATGTAAAGGGAAAGAAGTGTGCATAAGAAATATGTAAAGGGAAAGAAGTGTGCATAAGAAATATGTAAGGGGAAAGAAGTGTGCATAAGAAATATGTAAAGGGAAAGAAGTGTGCATAAGAAATATGTAAAGGGAAAGAAGTGTGCAAAAGAAATATGTAAAGGGAAAGAAGTGTGCATAAGAAATATGTAAAGGGAAAGAAGTGTGCATAAGAAATATGTAAAGGGAAAGAAGTGTGCATAAGAAATATGTAAAGGGAAAGAAGTGTGCATAAGAAATATGTAAAGGGAAAGAAGTGTGCATAAGAAATATGTAAAGGGAAAGAAGTGTGCATAAGAAATATGTAAAGGGAAAGAAGTGTGCATAAGAAATATGTAAAGGGAAAGAAGTGTGCATAAGAAATATGTAAAGGGAAAGAAGTGTGCATAAGAAATATGTAAAGGGAAAGAAGTGTGCATAAGAAATATGTAAAGGGAAAGAACTGTGCATAAGAAATATGTAAAGGGAAAGAAGTGTGCATAAGAAATATGTAAAGGGAAAGAAGTGTGCATAATAAATATGTAAAGGGAAAGAAGTGTGCATAAGAAATATGTAAAGGGAAAGAAGTGTGCATAAGAAATATGTAAAGGGAAAGAACTGTGCATAAGAAATATGTAAAGGGAAAGAAGTGTGCATAAGAAATATGTAAAGGGAAAGAAGTGTGCATAAGAAATATGTAAAGGGAAAGAAGTGTGCATAAGAAATATGTAAAGGGAAAGAAGTGTGCATAAGAAATATGTAAAGGGAAAGAAGTGTGCATAAGAAATATGTAAAGGGAAAGAAGTGTGCATAAGAAATATGTAAAGGGAAAGAAGTGTGCATAAGAAATATGTAAAGGGAAAGAAGTGTGCATAAGAAATATGTAAAGGGAAAGAAGTGTGCATAAGAAATATGTAAAGGGAAAGAAGTGTGCATAAGAAATATGTAAAGGGAAAGAAGTGTGCATAAGAAATATGTAAAGGGAAAGAAGTGTGCATAAGAAATATGTAAAGGGAAAGAAGTGTGCATAAGAAATATGTAAAGGGAAAGAAGTGTGCATAAGAAATATGTAAAGGGAAAGAAGTGTGCATAAGAAATATGTAAAGGGAAAGAAGTGTGCATAAGAAATATGTAAAGGGAAAGAAGTGTGCATAAGAAATATGTAAAGGGAAAGAAGTGTGCATAAGAAATATGTAAAGGGAAAGAAGTGTGCATAAGAAATATGTAAAGGGAAAGAAGTGTGCATAAGAAATATGTAAAGGGAAAGAAGTGTGCATAAGAAATATGTAAAGGGAAAGAAGTGTGCATAAGAAATATGTAAAGGGAAAGAACTGTGCATAAGAAATATGTAAAGGGAAAGAAGTGTGCATAAGAAATATGTAAAGGGAAAGAAGTGTGCATAATAAATATGTAAAGGGAAAGAAGTGTGCATAAGAAATATGTAAAGGGAAAGAAGTGTGCATAAGAAATATGTAAAGGGAAAGAACTGTGCATAAGAAATATGTAAAGGGAAAGAAGTGTGCATAAGAAATATGTAAAGGGAAAGAAGTGTGCATAAGAAATATGTAAAGGGAAAGAAGTGTGCATAAGAAATATGTAAAGGGAAAGAAGTGTGCATAAGAAATATGTAAAGGGAAAGAAGTGTGCATAAGAAATATGTAAAGGGAAAGAAGTGTGCATAAGAAATATGTAAAGGGAAAGAAGTGTGCATAAGAAATATGTAAAGGGAAAGAAGTGTGCATAAGAAATATGTAAAGGGAAAGAAGTGTGCATAAGAAATATGTAAAGGGAAAGAAGTGTGCATAAGAAATATGTAAAGGGAAAGAAGTGTGCATAAGAAATATGTAAAGGGAAAGAAGTGTGCATAAGAAATATGTAAAGGGAAAGAAGTGTGCATAAGAAATATGTAAAGGGAAAGAAGTGTGCATAAGAAATATGTAAAGGGAAAGAAGTGTGCATAAGAAATATGTAAAGGGAAAGAAGTGTGCATAAGAAATATGTAAAGGGAAAGAAGTGTGCATAAGAAATATGTAAAGGGAAAGAAGTGTGCATAAGAAATATGTAAAGGGAAAGAAGTGTGCATAAGAAATATGTAAAGGGAAAGAAGTGTGCATAAGAAATATGTAAAGGGAAAGATTTGTGCATAAGAAATATGTAAAGGGAAAGAAGTGTGCATAAGAAATATGTAAAGGGAAAGAAGTGTGCATAAGAAATATGTAAAGGGAAAGAAGTGTGCATAAGAAATATGTAAAGGGAAAGAAGTGTGCATAAGAAATATGTAAAGGGAAAGAAGTGTGCATAAGAAATATGTAAAGGGAAAGAAGTGTGCATAAGAAATATGTAAAGGGAAAGAAGTGTGCATAAGAAATATGTAAAGGGAAAGAAGTGTGCATAAGAAATATGTAAAGGGAAAGAAGTGTGCATAAGAAATATGTAAAGGGAAAGAAGTGTGCATAAGAAATATGTAAAGGGAAAGAAGTGTGCATAAGAAATATGTAAAGGGAAAGAAGTGTGCATAAGAAATATGTAAAGGGAAAGAAGTGTGCATAAGAAATATGTAAAGGGAAAGAAGTGTGCATAAGAAATATGTAAAGGGAAAGAAGTGTGCATAAGAAATATGTAAAGGGAAAGAAGTGTGCATAAGAAATATGTAAAGGGAAAGAAGTGTGCATAAGAAATATGTAAAGGGAAAGAAGTGTGCATAAGAAATATGTACAGGGAAAGAAGTGTGCATAAGAAATATGTAAAGGGAAAGAAGTGTGCATAAGAAATATGTAAAGGGAAAGAAGTGTGCATAAGAAATATGTAAAGGGAAAGAAGTGTGCATAAGAAATATGTAAAGGGAAAGAAGTGTGCATAAGAAATATGTAAAGGGAAAGAAGTGTGCATAAGAAATATGTAAAGGGAAAGAAGTGTGCATAAGAAATATGTAAAGGGAAAGAAGTGTGCATAAGAAATATGTAAAGGGAAAGAAGTGTGCATAAGAAATATGTAAAGGGAAAGAAGTGTGCATAAGAAATATGTAAAGGGAAAGATTTGTGCATAAGAAATATGTAAAGGGAAAGAAGTGTGCATAAGAAATATGTAAAGGGAAAGAAGTGTGCATAAGAAATATGTAAAGGGAAAGAAGTGTGCATAAGAAATATGTAAAGGGAAAGAAGTGTGCATAAGAAATATGTAAAGGGAAAGAAGTGTGCATAAGAAATATGTAAAGGGAAAGAAGTGTGCATAAGAAATATGTAAAGGGAAAGAAGTGTGCATAAGAAATATGTAAAGGGAAAGAAGTGTGCATAAGAAATATGTAAAGGGAAAGAAGTGTGCATAAGAAATATGTAAAGGGAAAGAAGTGTGCATAAGAAATATGTAAAGGGAAAGAAGTGTGCATAAGAAATATGTAAAGGGAAAGAAGTGTGCATAAGAAATATGTAAAGGGAAAGAAGTGTGCATAAGAAATATGTAAAGGGAAAGAAGTGTGCATAAGAAATATGTAAAGGGAAAGAAGTGTGCATAAGAAATATGTAAAGGGAAAGAAGTGTGCATAAGAAATATGTAAAGGGAAAGAAGTGTGCATAAGAAATATGTAAAGGGAAAGAAGTGTGCATAAGAAATATGTAAAGGGAAATAAGTGTGCATAAGAAATATGTAAAGGGAAAGATTTGTGCATAAGAAATATGTAAAGGGAAAGAAGTGTGCATAAGAAATATGTAAAGGGAAAGAAGTGTGCATAAGAAATATGTAAAGGGAAAGAAGTGTGCATAAGAAATATGTAAAGGGAAAGAAGTGTGCATAAGAAATATGTAAAGGGAAAGAAGTGTGCATAAGAAATATGTAAAGGGAAAGAAGTGTGCATAAGAAATATGTAAAGGGAAAGAAGTGTGCATAAGAAATATGTAAAGGGAAAGAAGTGTGCATAAGAAATATGTAAAGGGAAAGAAGTGTGCATAAGAAATATGTAAAGGGAAAGAAGTGTGCATAAGAAATATGTAAAGGGAAAGAAGTGTGCATAAGAAATATGTAAAGGGAAAGAAGTGTGCATAAGAAATATGTAAAGGGAAAGAAGTGTGCATAAGAAATATGTAAAGGGAAAGAAGTGTGCATAAGAAATATGTAAAGGGAAAGAAGTGTGCATAAGAAATATGTAAAGGGAAAGAAGTGTGCATAAGAAATATGTAAAGGGAAAGAAGTGTGCATAAGAAATATGTAAAGGGAAAGAAGTGTGCATAAGAAATATGTACAGGGAAAGAAGTGTGCATAAGAAATATGTAAAGGGAAAGAAGTGTGCATAAGAAATATGTAAAGGGAAAGAAGTGTGCATAAGAAATATGTAAAGGGAAAGAAGTGTGCATAAGAAATATGTAAAGGGAAAGAAGTGTGCATAAGAAATATGTAAAGGGAAAGAAGTGTGCATAAGAAATATGTAAAGGGAAAGAAGTGTGCATAAGAAATATGTAAAGGGAAAGAAGTGTGCATAAGAAATATGTAAAGGGAAAGAAGTGTGCATAAGAAATATGTAAAGGGAAAGAAGTGTGCATAAGAAATATGTAAAGGGAAAGATTTGTGCATAAGAAATATGTAAAGGGAAAGAAGTGTGCATAAGAAATATGTAAAGGGAAAGAAGTGTGCATAAGAAATATGTAAAGGGAAAGAAGTGTGCATAAGAAATATGTAAAGGGAAAGAAGTGTGCATAAGAAATATGTAAAGGGAAAGAAGTGTGCATAAGAAATATGTAAAGGGAAAGAAGTGTGCATAAGAAATATGTAAAGGGAAAGAAGTGTGCATAAGAAATATGTACAGGGAAAGAAGTGTGCATAAGAAATATGTAAAGGGAAAGAAGTGTGCATAAGAAATATGTAAAGGGAAAGAAGTGTGCATAAGAAATATGTAAAGGGAAAGAAGTGTGCATAAGAAATATGTAAAGGGAAAGAAGTGTGCATAAGAAATATGTAAAGGGAAAGAAGTGTGCATAAGAAAAATGTAAAGGGAAAGAAGTGTGCATAAGAAATATGTAAAGGGAAAGAAGTGTGCATAAGAAATATGTAAAGGGAAAGAAGTGTGCATAAGAAATATGTAAAGGGAAAGAAGTGTGCATAAGAAATATGTAAAGGGAAAGATTTGTGCATAAGAAATATGTAAAGGGAAAGAAGTGTGCATAAGAAATATGTAAAGGGAAAGAAGTGTGCATAAGAAATATGTAAAGGGAAAGAAGTGTGCATAAGAAATATGTAAAGGGAAAGAAGTGTGCATAAGAAATATGTAAAGGGAAAGAAGTGTGCATAAGAAATATGTAAAGGGAAAGAAGTGTGCATAAGAAATATGTAAAGGGAAAGAAGTGTGCATACAAAATATGTAAAGGGAAAGAAGTGTGCATAATAAATAAACACATGATGTGGGAACAAGCCCTCGAGGTAAATATGTAAAGGGAAAGAAGTGTGCATAATAAATATGTAAAGGGAAAGAAGTGTGCATAATAAATATGTAAAGGGAAAGAAGTGTGCATAATAAATATGTAAAGGGAAAGAAGTGTGCATAATAAATATGTAAAGGGAAAGAAGTGTGCATAAGAAATATGTAAAGGGAAAGAAGTGTGCATAAGAAATATGTAAAGGGAAAGAAGTGTGCATAAGAAATATGTAAAGGGAAAGAAGTGTGCATAAGAAATATGTAAAGGGAAAGAAGTGTGCATAAGAAATATGTAAAGGGAAAGAAGTGTGCATAAGAAATATGTAAAGGGAAAGAAGTGTGCATAAGAAATATGTAAAGGGAAAGAAGTGTGCATAAGAAATATGTAAAGGGAAAGAAGTGTGCATAAGAAATATGTAAAGGGAAAGAAGTGTGCATAAGGAATATGTAAAGGGAAAGAAGTGTGCATAAGAAATATGTAAAGGGAAAGAAGTGTGCATACGAAATATGTAAAGGGAAAGAAGTGTGCATAAGAAATATGTAAAGGGAAAGAAGTGTGCATAAGAAATATGTAAAGGGAAAGAAGTGTGCATAAGAAATATGTAAAGGGAAAGAAGTGTGCATAAGAAATATGTAAAGGGAAAGAAGTGTGCATAAGAAATATGTAAAGGGAAAGAAGTGTGCATAAGAAATATGTAAAGGGAAAGAAGTGTGCATAAGAAATATGTAAAGGGAAAGAAGTGTGCATAAGAAATATGTAAAGGGAAAGAAGTGTGCATAAGAAATATGTAAAGGGAAAGAAGTGTGCATAAGAAATATGTAAAGGGAAAGAAGTGTGCATAAGAAATATGTAAAGGGAAAGAAGTGTGCATAAGAAATATGTAAAAGGAAAGAAGTGTGCATAAGAAATATGTAAAGGGAAAGAAGTGTGCATAAGAAATATGTAAAGGGAAAGAAGTGTGCATAAGAAATATGTAAAGGGAAAGAAGTGTGCATAAGAAATATGTAAAGGGAAAGAAGTGTGCATAAGAAATATGTAAAGGGAAAGAAGTGTGCATAAGAAATATGTAAAGGGAAAGAAGTGTGCATAAGAAATATGTAAAGGGAAAGATTTGTGCATAAGAAATATGTAAAGGGAAAGAAGTGTGCATAAGAAATATGTAAAGGGAAAGATTTGTGCATAAGAAATATGTAAAGGGAAAGAAGTGTGCATAAGAAATATGTAAAGGGAAAGAAGTGTGCATAAGAAATATGTAAAGGGAAAGAAGTGTGCATAAGAAATATGTAAAGGGAAAGAAGTGTGCATAAGAAATATGTAAAGGGAAAGAAGTGTGCATAAGAAATATGTAAAGGGAAAGAAGTGTGCATAATAAATAAACACATGATGTGGGAACAAGCCCTCGAGGTAAATATGTAAAGGGAAAGAAGTGTGCATAAGAAATATGTAAAGGGAAAGAAGTGTGCATAAGAAATATGTAAAGGGAAAGAAGTGTGCATAATAAATATGTAAAGGGAAAGAAGTGTGCATAAGAAATATGTAAAGGGAAAGAAGTGTGCATAAGAAATATGTAAAGGGAAAGAAGTGTGCATAAGAAATATGTAAAGGGAAAGAAGTGTGCATAAGAAATATGTAAAGGGAAAGAAGTGTGCATAAGAAATATGTAAAGGGAAAGAAGTGTGCATAAGAAATATGTAAAGGGAAAGAAGTGTGCATAAGAAATATGTAAAGGGAAAGAAGTGTGCATAAGAAATATGTAAAGGGAAAGAAGTGTGCATAAGAAATATGTAAAGGGAAAGAAGTGTGCATAAGAAATATGTAAAGGGAAAGAAGTGTGCATAAGGAATATGTAAAGGGAAAGAAGTGTGCATAAGAAATATGTAAAGGGAAAGAAGTGTGCATAAGAAATATGTAAAGGGAAAGAAGTGTGCATAAGAAATATGTAAAGGGAAAGAAGTGTGCATAAGAAATATGTAAAGGGAAAGAAGTGTGCATAAGAAATATGTAAAGGGAAAGAAGTGTGCATAAGAAATATGTAAAGGGAAAGAAGTGTGCATAAGAAATATGTAAAGGGAAAGAAGTGTGCATAAGAAATATGTAAAGGGAAAGAAGTGTGCATAAGAAATATGTAAAGGGAAAGAAGTGTGCATAAGAAATATGTAAAGGGAAATAAGTGTGCATAAGAAATATGTAAAGGGAAATAAGTGTGCATAAGAAATATGTAAAGGGAAATAAGTGTGCATAAGAAATATGTAAAGGGAAAGAAGTGTGCATAAGAAATATGTAAAGGGAAAGAAGTGTGCATAAGAAATATGTAAAGGGAAAGAAGTGTGCATAAGAAATATGTAAAGGGAAAGAAGTGTGCATAAGAAATATGTAAAGGGAAATAAGTGTGCATAAGAAATATGTAAAGGGAAATAAGTGTGCATAAGAAATATGTAAAGGGAAAGAAGTGTGCATAAGAAATATGTAAAGGGAAAGAAGTGTGCATAAGAAATATGTAAAGGGAAAGAAGTGTGCATAAGAAATATGTAAAGGGAAAGAAGTGTGCATAAGAAATATGTAAAGGGAAAGAAGTGTGCATAAGAAATATGTAAAGGGAAAGAAGTGTGCATAAGAAATATGTAAAGGGAAAGAAGTGTGCATAAGAAATATGTAAAGGGAAAGAAGTGTGCATAAGAAATATGTAAAGGGAAAGAAGTGTGCATCAGAAATATGTAAAGGGAAAGAAGTGTGCATAAGAAATATGTAAAGGGAAAGAAGTGTGCATAAGAAATATGTAAAGGGAAAGAAGTGTGCATAAGAAATAAACACATGATGTGGGAACAAGCCCTCGAGTTAAATATGTAAAGGGAAAGAAGTGTGCATAAGAAATATGTAAAGGGAAAGAAGTGTGCATAAGAAATATGTAAAGGGAAAGAAGTGTGCATAATAAATATGTAAAGGGAAAGAAGTGTGCATAATAAATATGTAAAGGGAAAGAAGTGTGCATAAGAAATATGTAAAGGGAAAGAAGTGTGCATAAGAAATATGTAAAGGGAAAGAAGTGTGCATAATAAATATGTAAAGGGAAAGAAGTGTGCATAAGAAATATGTAAAGGGAAAGAAGTGTGCATAAGAAATATGTAAAGGGAAAGAAGTGTGCATAAGAAATATGTAAAGGGAAAGAAGTGTGCATAAGAAATATGTAAAGGGAAAGAAGTGTGCATAAGAAATATGTAAAGGGAAAGAAGTGTGCATAAGAAATATGTAAAGGGAAAGAAGTGTGCATAAGAAATATGTAAAGGGAAAGAAGTGTGCATAAGAAATATGTAAAGGGAAAGAAGTGTGCATAAGAAATATGTAAAGGGAAAGAAGTGTGCATACGAAATATGTAAAGGGAAAGAAGTGTGCATAAGAAATATGTAAAGGGAAAGAAGTGTGCATAAGAAATATGTAAAGGGAAAGAAGTGTGCATAAGAAATATGTAAAGGGAAAGAAGTGTGCATAAGAAATATGTAAAGGGAAAGAAGTGTGCATAAGAAATATGTAAAGGGAAAGAAGTGTGCATAAGAAATATGTAAAGGGAAAGAAGTGTGCATAAGAAATATGTAAAGGGAAAGAAGTGTGCATCAGAAATATGTAAAGGGAAAGAAGTGTGCATAAGAAATATGTAAAGGGAAAGAAGTGTGCATAAGAAATATGTAAAGGGAAAGAAGTGTGCATAAGAAATAAACACATGATGTGGGAACAAGCCCTCGAGTTAAATATGTAAAGGGAAAGAAGTGTGCATAAGAAATATGTAAAGGGAAAGAAGTGTGCATAAGAAATATGTAAAGGGAAAGAAGTGTGCATAATAAATATGTAAAGGGAAAGAAGTGTGCATAATAAATATGTAAAGGGAAAGAAGTGTGCATAAGAAATATGTAAAGGGAAAGAAGTGTGCATAAGAAATATGTAAAGGGAAAGAAGTGTGCATAATAAATATGTAAAGGGAAAGAAGTGTGCATAAGAAATATGTAAAGGGAAAGAAGTGTGCATAAGAAATATGTAAAGGGAAAGAAGTGTGCATAAGAAATATGTAAAGGGAAAGAAGTGTGCATAAGAAATATGTAAAGGGAAAGAAGTGTGCATAAGAAATATGTAAAGGGAAAGAAGTGTGCATAAGAAATATGTAAAGGGAAAGAAGTGTGCATAAGAAATATGTAAAGGGAAAGAAGTGTGCATAAGAAATATGTAAAGGGAAAGAAGTGTGCATAAGAAATATGTAAAGGGAAAGAAGTGTGCATACGAAATATGTAAAGGGAAAGAAGTGTGCATAAGAAATATGTAAAGGGAAAGAAGTGTGCATAAGAAATATGTAAAGGGAAAGAAGTGTGCATAAGAAATATGTAAAGGGAAAGAAGTGTGCATAAGAAATATGTAAAGGGAAAGAAGTGTGCATAAGAAATATGTAAAGGGAAAGAAGTGTGCCTCGAGTTAAATATGTAAAGGGAAAGAAGTGTGCATAAGAAATATGTAAAGGGAAAGAAGTGTGCATAAGAAATATGTAAAGGGAAAGAAGTGTGCATAAGAAATATGTAAAGGGAAAGAAGTGTGCATAAGAAATATGTAAAGGGAAAGAAGTGTGCATAAGAAATATGTAAAGGGAAAGAAGTGTGCATAAGAAATATGTAAAGGGAAAGAAGTGTGCATAAGAAATATGTAAAGGGAAAGAAGTGTGCATAAGAAATATGTAAAGGGAAAGAAGTGTGCATAATAAATAAACACATGATGTGGGAACAAGCCCTCGAGGTAAATATGTAAAGGGAAAGAAGTGTGCATAAGAAATATGTAAAGGGAAAGAAGTGTGCATAAGAAATATGTAAAGGGAAAGAAGTGTGCATAATAAATATGTAAAGGGAAAGAAGTGTGCATAAGAAATATGTAAAGGGAAAGAAGTGTGCATAAGAAATATGTAAAGGGAAAGAAGTGTGCATAAGAAATATGTAAAGGGAAAGAAGTGTGCATAAGAAATATGTAAAGGGAAAGAAGTGTGCATAAGAAATATGTAAAGGGAAAGAAGTGTGCATAAGAAATATGTAAAGGGAAAGAAGTGTGCATAAGAAATATGTAAAGGGAAAGAAGTGTGCATAAGAAATATGTAAAGGGAAAGAAGTGTGCATAAGAAATATGTAAAGGGAAAGAAGTGTGCATAAGAAATATGTAAAGGGAAAGAAGTGTGCATAAGGAATATGTAAAGGGAAAGAAGTGTGCATAAGAAATATGTAAAGGGAAAGAAGTGTGCATAAGAAATATGTAAAGGGAAAGAAGTGTGCATAAGAAATATGTAAAGGGAAAGAAGTGTGCATAAGAAATATGTAAAGGGAAAGAAGTGTGCATAAGAAATATGTAAAGGGAAAGAAGTGTGCATAAGAAATATGTAAAGGGAAAGAAGTGTGCATAAGAAATATGTAAAGGGAAAGAAGTGTGCATAAGAAATATGTAAAGGGAAAGAAGTGTGCATAAGAAATATGTAAAGGGAAAGAAGTGTGCATAAGAAATATGTAAAGGGAAAGAAGTGTGCATAAGAAATATGTAAAGGGAAATAAGTGTGCATAAGAAATATGTAAAGGGAAATAAGTGTGCATAAGAAATATGTAAAGGGAAAGAAGTGTGCATAAGAAATATGTAAAGGGAAAGAAGTGTGCATAAGAAATATGTAAAGGGAAAGAAGTGTGCATAAGAAATATGTAAAGGGAAAGAAGTGTGCATAAGAAATATGTAAAGGGAAAGAAGTGTGCATAAGAAATATGTAAAGGGAAAGAAGTGTGCATAAGAAATATGTAAAGGGAAAGAAGTGTGCATAAGAAATATGTAAAGGGAAAGAAGTGTGCATAAGAAATATGTAAAGGGAAAGAAGTGTGCATCAGAAATATGTAAAGGGAAAGAAGTGTGCATAAGAAATATGTAAAGGGAAAGAAGTGTGCATAAGAAATATGTAAAGGGAAAGAAGTGTGCATAAGAAATAAACACATGATGTGGGAACAAGCCCTCGAGTTAAATATGTAAAGGGAAAGAAGTGTGCATAAGAAATATGTAAAGGGAAAGAAGTGTGCATAATAAATATGTAAAGGGAAAGAAGTGTGCATAATAAATATGTAAAGGGAAAGAAGTGTGCATAATAAATATGTAAAGGGAAAGAAGTGTGCATAAGAAATATGTAAAGGGAAAGAAGTGTGCATAAGAAATATGTAAAGGGAAAGAAGTGTGCATAATAAATATGTAAAGGGAAAGAAGTGTGCATAAGAAATATGTAAAGGGAAAGAAGTGTGCATAAGAAATATGTAAAGGGAAAGAAGTGTGCATAAGAAATATGTAAAGGGAAAGAAGTGTGCATAAGAAATATGTAAAGGGAAAGAAGTGTGCATAAGAAATATGTAAAGGGAAAGAAGTGTGCATAAGAAATATGTAAAGGGAAAGAAGTGTGCATAAGAAATATGTAAAGGGAAAGAAGTGTGCATAAGAAATATGTAAAGGGAAAGAAGTGTGCATAAGAAATATGTAAAGGGAAAGAAGTGTGCATACGAAATATGTAAAGGGAAAGAAGTGTGCATAAGAAATATGTAAAGGGAAAGAAGTGTGCATAAGAAATATGTAAAGGGAAAGAAGTGTGCATAAGAAATATGTAAAGGGAAAGAAGTGTGCATAAGAAATATGTAAAGGGAAAGAAGTGTGCATAAGAAATATGTAAAGGGAAAGAAGTGTGCCTCGAGTTAAATATGTAAAGGGAAAGAAGTGTGCATAAGAAATATGTAAAGGGAAAGAAGTGTGCATAAGAAATATGTAAAGGGAAAGAAGTGTGCATAAGAAATATGTAAAGGGAAAGAAGTGTGCATAAGAAATATGTAAAGGGAAAGAAGTGTGCATAAGAAATATGTAAAGGGAAAGAAGTGTGCATAAGAAATATGTAAAGGGAAAGAAGTGTGCATAAGAAATATGTAAAGGGAAAGAAGTGTGCATAAGAAATATGTAAAGGGAAATAAGTGTGCATAAGAAATATGTAAAGGGAAAGAAGTGTGCATAAGAAATATGTAAAGGGAAAGAAGTGTGCATAAGAAATATGTAAAGGGAAAGAAGTGTGCATAAGAAATATGTAAAGGGAAAGAAGTGTGCATAAGAAATATGTAAAGGGAAAGAAGTGTGCATAAGAAATATGTAAAGGGAAAGAAGTGTGCATAAGAAATATGTAAAGGGAAAGAAGTGTGCATAAGAAATATGTAAAGGGAAAGAAGTGTGCATAAGAAATATGTAAAGGGAAAGAAGTGTGCATCAGAAATATGTAAAGGGAAAGAAGTGTGCATAAGAAATATGTAAAGGGAAAGAAGTGTGCATAAGAAATATGTAAAGGGAAAGAAGTGTGCATAAGAAATAAACACATGATGTGGGAACAAGCCCTCGAGTTAAATATGTAAAGGGAAAGAAGTGTGCATAAGAAATATGTAAAGGGAAAGAAGTGTGCATAAGAAATATGTAAAGGGAAAGAAGTGTGCATAATAAATATGTAAAGGGAAAGAAGTGTGCATAATAAATATGTAAAGGGAAAGAAGTGTGCATAAGAAATATGTAAAGGGAAAGAAGTGTGCATAAGAAATATGTAAAGGGAAAGAAGTGTGCATAATAAATATGTAAAGGGAAAGAAGTGTGCATAAGAAATATGTAAAGGGAAAGAAGTGTGCATAAGAAATATGTAAAGGGAAAGAAGTGTGCATAAGAAATATGTAAAGGGAAAGAAGTGTGCATAAGAAATATGTAAAGGGAAAGAAGTGTGCATAAGAAATATGTAAAGGGAAAGAAGTGTGCATAAGAAATATGTAAAGGGAAAGAAGTGTGCATAAGAAATATGTAAAGGGAAAGAAGTGTGCATAAGAAATATGTAAAGGGAAAGAAGTGTGCATAAGAAATATGTAAAGGGAAAGAAGTGTGCATACGAAATATGTAAAGGGAAAGAAGTGTGCATAAGAAATATGTAAAGGGAAAGAAGTGTGCATAAGAAATATGTAAAGGGAAAGAAGTGTGCATAAGAAATATGTAAAGGGAAAGAAGTGTGCATAAGAAATATGTAAAGGGAAAGAAGTGTGCATAAGAAATATGTAAAGGGAAAGAAGTGTGCATAAGAAATATGTAAAGGGAAAGAAGTGTGCATAAGAAATATGTAAAGGGAAAGAAGTGTGCATCAGAAATATGTAAAGGGAAAGAAGTGTGCATAAGAAATATGTAAAGGGAAAGAAGTGTGCATAAGAAATATGTAAAGGGAAAGAAGTGTGCATAAGAAATAAACACATGATGTGGGAACAAGCCCTCGAGTTAAATATGTAAAGGGAAAGAAGTGTGCATAAGAAATATGTAAAGGGAAAGAAGTGTGCATAAGAAATATGTAAAGGGAAAGAAGTGTGCATAATAAATATGTAAAGGGAAAGAAGTGTGCATAATAAATATGTAAAGGGAAAGAAGTGTGCATAAGAAATATGTAAAGGGAAAGAAGTGTGCATAATAAATATGTAAAGGGAAAGAAGTGTGCATAATAAATATGTAAAGGGAAAGAAGTGTGCATAAGAAATATGTAAAGGGAAAGAAGTGTGCATAAGAAATATGTAAAGGGAAAGAAGTGTGCATAAGAAATATGTAAAGGGAAAGAAGTGTGCATAAGAAATATGTAAAGGGAAAGAAGTGTGCATAAGAAATATGTAAAGGGAAAGAAGTGTGCATAAGAAATATGTAAAGGGAAAGAAGTGTGCATAAGAAATATGTAAAGGGAAAGAAGTGTGCATAAGAAATATGTAAAGGGAAAGAAGTGAAAGAAGTGTGCATAAGAAATATGTAAAGGGAAAGAAGTGTGCATAAGAAATATGTAAAGGGAAAGAAGTGTGCATAAGAAATATGTAAAGGGAAAGAAGTGTGCATAAGAAATATGTAAAGGGAAAGAAGTGTGCATAAGAAATATGTAAAGGGAAAGAAGTGTGCATAAGAAATATGTAAAGGGAAAGAAGTGTGCATAAGAAATATGTAAAGGGAAAGAAGTGTGCATAAGAAATATGTAAAGGGAAAGAAGTGTGCATAAGAAATATGTAAAGGGAAAGAAGTGTGCATAAGAAATATGTAAAGGGAAAGAAGTGTGCATAAGAAATATGTAAAGGGAAAGAAGTGTGCATAAGAAATATGTAAAGGGAAAGAAGTGTGCATAAGAAATATGTAAAGGGAAAGAAGTGTGCATAAGAAATAAACACATGATGTGCCAACAAGCCCTCGAGTTAAATATGTAAAGGGAAAGAAGTGTGCATAAGAAATATGTAAAGGGAAAGAAGTGTGCATAAGAAATATGTAAAGGGAAAGAAGTGTGCATAAGAAATATGTAAAGGGAAAGAAGTGTGCATAAGAAATATGTAAAGGGAAAGAAGTGTGCATACGAAATATGTAAAGGGAAAGAAGTGTGCATAAGAAATATGTAAAGGGAAAGAAGTGTGCATAAGAAATATGTAAAGGGAAAGAAGTGTGCATAAGAAATATGTAAAGGGAAAGAAGTGTGCATAAGAAATATGTAAAGGGAAAGAAGTGTGCATAAGAAATATGTAAAGGGAAAGAAGTGTGCATAAGAAATATGTAAAGGGAAAGAAGTGTGCATAAGAAATATGTAAAGGGAAAGAAGTGTGCATAAGAAATATGTAAAGGGAAATAAGTGTGCATAAGAAATATGTAAAGGGAAAGAAGTGTGCGTAAGAAATATGTAAAGGGAAAGAAGTGTGCGTAAGAAATATGTAAAGGGAAAGAAGTGTGCATAAGAAATATGTAAAGGGAAAGAAGTGTGCATAAGAAATATGTAAAGGGAAAGAAGTGTGCATAAGAAATATGTAAAGGGAAAGAAGTGTGCATAAGAAATATGTAAAGGGAAAGAAGTGTGCATAATAAATATGTAAAGGGAAAGAAGTGTGCATAAGAAATATGTAAAGGGAAAGAAGTGTGCATAAGAAATATGTAAAGGGAAAGAAGTGTGCATAAGAAATATGTAAAGGGAAAGAAGTGTGCATAAGAAATATGTAAAGGGAAAGAAGTGTGCATAAGAAATATGTAAAGGGAAAGAAGTGTGCATAAGAAATATGTAAAGGGAAAGAAGTGTGCATAAGAAATATGTAAAGGGAAAGAAGTGTGCATAAGAAATATGTAAAGGGAAAGAAGTGTGCATAAGAAATATGTAAAGGGAAAGAAGTGTGCATAAGAAATATGTAAAGGGAAAGAAGTGTGCATAAGAAATATGTAAAGGGAAAGAAGTGTGCATAAGAAATATGTAAAGGGAAAGAAGTGTGCATAAGAAATATGTAAAGGGAAAGAAGTGTGCATAAGAAATATGTAAAGGGAAAGAAGTGTGCATAAGAAATATGTAAAGGGAAAGAAGTGTGCATAAGAAATATGTAAAGGGAAAGAAGTGTGCGTAAGAAATATGTAAAGGGAAAGAAGTGTGCATAAGAAATATGTAAAGGGAAAGAAGTGTGCATAAGAAATATGTAAAGGGAAAGAAGTGTGCATAAGAAATATGTAAAGGGAAAGAAGTGTGCATAAGAAATATGTAAAGGGAAAGAAGTGTGCATAAGAAATATGTAAAGGGAAAGAAGTGTGCATAAGAAATATGTAAAGGGAAAGAAGTGTGCATAAGAAATATGTAAAGGGAAAGAAGTGTGCATAAGAAATATGTAAAGGGAAAGAAGTGTGCATAAGAAATATGTAAAGGGAAAGAAGTGTGCATAAGAAATATGTAAAGGGAAAGAAGTGTGCATAAGAAATATGTAAGGGAAAGAAGTGTGCATAAGAAATATGTAAAGGGAAAGAAGTGTGCATAAGAAATATGTAAAGGGAAAGAAGTGTGCATAAGAAATATGTAAAGGGAAAGAAGTGTGCATAAGAAATATGTAAAGGGAAAGAAGTGTGCATAAGAAATATGTAAAGGGAAAGAAGTGTGCATAAGAAATATGTAAAGGGAAAGAAGTGTGCATAAGAAATATGTAAAGGGAAAGAAGTGTGCATAAGAAATATGTAAAGGGAAAGAAGTGTGCATAAGAAATATGTAAAGGGAAAGAAGTGTGCATAAGAAATATGTAAAGGGAAAGAAGTGTGCATAAGAAATATGTAAAGGGAAAGAAGTGTGCATAAGAAATATGTAAGGGAAAGAAGTGTGCATAAGAAATATGTAAAGGGAAAGAAGTGTGCATAAGAAATATGTAAAGGGAAAGAAGTGTGCATAAGAAATATGTAAAGGGAAAGAAGTGTGCATAAGAAATATGTAAAGGGAAAGAAGTGTGCATAATAAATATGTAAAGGGAAAGAAGTGTGCATAAGAAATATGTAAAGGGAAAGAAGTGTGCATAAGAAATATGTAAAGGGAAAGAAGTGTGCATAAGAAATATGTAAAGGGAAAGAAGTGTGCATAAGAAATATGTAAAGGGAAAGAAGTGTGCATAAGAAATATGTAAAGGGAAAGAAGTGTGCATAAGAAATATGTAAAGGGAAAGAAGTGTGCATAAGAAATATGTAAAGGGAAAGAAGTGTGCATAAGAAATATGTAAATTGAAAGAAGTGTGCATAAGAAATATGTAAAGGGAAAGAAGTGTGCATAAGAAATATGTAAAGGGAAAGAAGTGTGCATAAGAAATATGTAAAGGGAAAGAAGTGTGCATAAGAAATATGTAAAGGGAAAGAAGTGTGCATAAGAAATATGTAAAGGGAAAGAAGTGTGCATAAGAAATATGTAAAGGGAAAGAAGTGTGCATAAGAAATATGTAAAGGGAAAGAAGTGTGCATAAGAAATATGTAAAGGGAAAGAAGTGTGCATAAGAAATATGTAAAGGGAAAGAAGTGTGCATAAGAAATATGTAAAGGGAAAGAAGTGTGCATAAGAAATATGTAAAGGGAAAGAAGTGTGCATAAGAAATATGTAAAGGGAAAGAAGTGTGCATAAGAAATATGTAAAGGGAAAGAAGTGTGCATAAGAAATATGTAAGTGAAAGAAGTGTGCATAAGAAATATGTAAAGGGAAAGAAGTGTGCATAAGAAATATGTAAAGGGAAAGAAGTGTGCATAAGAAATATGTAAAGGGAAAGAAGTGTGCATAAGAAATATGTAAAGGGAAAGAAGTGTGCATAAGAAATATGTAAAGGGAAAGAAGTGTGCATAAGAAATATGTAAAGGGAAAGAAGTGTGCATAAGAAATATGTAAAGGGAAAGAAGTGTGCATAAGAAATATGTAAAGGGAAAGAAGTGTGCATAAGAAATATGTAAAGGGAAAGAAGTGTGCATAAGAAATATGTAAAGGGAAAGAAGTGTGCATAAGAAATATGTAAAGGGAAAGAAGTGTGCATAAGAAATATGTAAAGGGAAAGAAGTGTGCATAAGAAATATGTAAATTGAAAGAAGTGTGCATAAGAAATATGTAAAGGGAAAGAAGTGTGCATAAGAAATATGTAAAGGGAAAGAAGTGTCCATAAGAAATATGTAAAGGGAAAGAAGTGTGCATAAGAAATATGTAAAGGGAAAGAAGTGTGCATAAGAAATATGTAAAGGGAAAGTAGTGTGCATAAGAAATATGTAAAGGGAAAGAAGTGTGCATAAGAAATATGTAAAGGGAAAGAAGTGTGCATAAGAAATATGTAAAGGGAAGGAAGTTTGCATAAGAAATATGTAAAGGGAAAGAAGTGTGCATAAGAAATATGTAAAGGGAAAGAAGTGTGCATAAGAAATATGTAAAGGGAAAGAAGTATGCATAAGAAATATGTAAAGGGAAAGAAGTGTGCATAAGAAATATGTAAAGGGAAAGAAGTGTGCATAAGAAATATGTAAAGGGAAAGAAGTGTGCATAAGAAATATGTAAAGGGAAAGAAGTGTGCATAAGAAATATGTAAAGGGAAAGAAGTGTGCATAAGAAATATGTAAAGGGAAAGAAGTGTGCATAAGAAATATGTAAAGGGAAAGAAGTGTGCATAAGAAATATGTAAAGGGAAAGAAGTGTGCATAAGAAATATGTAAAGGGAAAGAAGTGTGCATAAGAAATATGTAAAGGGAAAGAAGTGTGCATAAGAAATATGTAAAGGGAAAGAAGTGTGCATAAGAAATATGTAAAGGGAAAGAAGTGTGCATAAGAAATATGTAAAGGGAAAGAAGTGTGCATAAGAAATATGTAAAGGGAAAGAAGTGTGCATAAGAAATATGTAAAGGGAAAGAAGTGTGCATAAGAAATATGTAAAGGGAAAGAAGTGTGCGTAAGAAATATGTAAAGGGAAAGAAGTGTGCATAAGAAATATGTAAAGGGAAAGAAGTGTGCATAAGAAATATGTAAAGGGAAAGAAGTGTGCATAAGAAATATGTAAAGGGAAAGAAGTGTGCATAAGAAATATGTAAAGGGAAAGAAGTGTGCATAAGAAATATGTAAAGGGAAAGAAGTGTGCATAAGAAATATGTAAAGGGAAAGAAGTGTGCATAAGAAATATGTAAAGGGAAAGAAGTGTGCATAAGAAATATGTAAAGGGAAAGAAGTGTGCATAAGAAATATGTAAAGGGAAAGAAGTGTGCATAAGAAATATGTAAAGGGAAAGAAGTGTGCATAAGAAATATGTAAAGGGAAAGAAGTGTGGATAAGAAATATGTAAAGGGAAAGAAGTGTGCATAAGAAATATGTAAAGGGAAAGAAGTGTGCATAAGAAATATGTAAAGGGAAAGAAGTGTGCATAAGAAATATGTAAAGGGAAAGAAGTGTGCATAAGAAATATGTAAAGGGAAAGAAGTGTGCATAAGAAATATGTAAAGGGAAAGAAGTGTGCATAAGAAATATGTAAAGGGAAAGAAGTGTGCATAAGAAATATGTAAAGGGAAAGAAGTGTGCATAAGAAATATGTAAAGGGAAAGAAGTGTGCATAAGAAATATGTAAAGGGAAAGAAGTGTGCATAAGAAATATGTAAATTGAAAGAAGTGTGCATAAGAAATATGTAAAGGGAAAGAAGTATGCATAAGAAATATGTAAAGGGAAAGAAGTGTGCATAAGAAATATGTAAAGGGAAAGAAGTGTGCATAAGAAATATGTAAAGGGAAAGAAGTGTGCATAAGAAATATGTAAAGGGAAAGAAGTGTGCATAAGAAATATGTAAAGGGAAAGAAGTGTGCATAAGAAATATGTAAAGGGAAAGAAGTGTGCATAAGAAATATGTAAAGGGAAAGAAGTGTGCATAAGAAATATGTAAAGGGAAAGAAGTGTGCATAAGAAATATGTAAAGGGAAAGAAGTGTGCATAAGAAATATGTAAAGGGAAAGAAGTGTGGATAAGAAATATGTAAAGGGAAAGAAGTGTGCATAAGAAATATGTAAAGGGAAAGAAGTGTGCATAAGAAATATGTAAAGGGAAAGAAGTGTGCATAAGAAATATGTAAAGGGAAAGAAGTGTGCATAAGAAATATGTAAAGGGAAAGAAGTGTGCATAAGAAATATGTAAAGGGAAAGAAGTGTGCGTAAGAAATATGTAAAGGGAAAGAAGTGTGCATAAGAAATATGTAAAGGGAAAGAAGTGTGCATAAGAAATATGTAAAGGGAAAGAAGTGTGCATAAGAAATATGTAAAGGGAAAGAAGTGTGCATAAGAAATATGTAAAGGGAAAGAAGTGTGCATAAGAAATATGTAAAGGGAAAGAAGTGTGCATAAGAAATATGTAAAGGGAAAGAAGTGTGCATAAGAAATATGTAAAGGGAAAGAAGTGTGCATAAGAAATATGTAAAGGGAAAGAAGTGTGCATAAGAAATATGTAAAGGGAAAGAAGTGTGCATAAGAAATATGTAAAGGGAAAGAAGTGTGCATAAGAAATATGTAAAGGGAAAGAAGTGTGGATAAGAAATATGTAAAGGGAAAGAAGTGTGCATAAGAAATATGTAAAGGGAAAGAAGTGTGCATAAGAAATATGTAAAGGGAAAGAAGTGTGCATAAGAAATATGTAAAGGGAAAGAAGTGTGCATAAGAAATATGTAAAGGGAAAGAAGTGTGCATAAGAAATATGTAAAGGGAAAGAAGTGTGCATAAGAAATATGTAAAGGGAAAGAAGTGTGCATAAGAAATATGTAAAGGGAAAGAAGTGTGCATAAGAAATATGTAAAGGGAAAGAAGTGTGCATAAGAAATATGTAAAGGGAAAGAAGTGTGCATAAGAAATATGTAAAGGGAAAGAAGTGTGCATAAGAAATATGTAAAGGGAAAGAAGTGTGCATAAGAAATATGTAAAGGGAAAGAAGTGTGCATAAGAAATATGTAAAGGGAAAGAAGTGTGCATAAGAAATATGTAAAGGGAAAGAAGTGTGCATAAGAAATATGTAAAGGGAAAGAAGTGTGCATAAGAAATATGTAAAGGGAAAGAAGTGTGCATAAGAAATATGTAAAGGGAAAGAAGTGTGCATAAGAAATATGTAAAGGGAAAGAAGTGTGCATAAGAAATATGTAAAGGGAAAGAAGTGTGCATAAGAAATATGTAAAGGGAAAGAAGTGTGCATAAGAAATATGTAAAGGGAAAGAAGTGTGCATAAGAAATATGTAAATTGAAAGAAATGTGCATAAGAAATATGTAAAGGGAAAGAAGTGTGCATAAGAAATATGTAAAGGGAAAGAAGTGTCCATAAGAAATATGTAAAGGGAAAGAAGTGTGCATAACAAATATGTAAAGGGAAAGAAGTGTGCATAAGAAATATGTAAAGGGAAAGAAGTGTGCATAAGAAATATGTAAAGGGAAAGAAGTGTGCATAAGAAATATGTAAAGGGAAAGAAGTGTGCATAAGAAATATGTAAAGGGAAAGAAGTGTGCATAAGAAATATGTAAAGGGAAAGAAGTGTGCATAAGAAATATGTAAAGGGAAAGAAGTGTGCATAAGAAATATGTAAAGGGAAAGAAGTGTGCATAAGAAATATGTAAAGGGAAAGAAGTGTGCATAAGAAATATGTAAAGGGAAAGAAGTGTGCATAAGAAATATGTAAAGGGAAAGAAGTGTGCATAAGAAATATGTAAAGGGAAAGAAGTGTGCATAAGAAATATGTAAAGGGAAAGAAGTGTGCATAAGAAATATGTAAAGGGAAAGAAGTGTGCATAAGAAATATGTAAAGGGAAAGAAGTGTGCATAAGAAATATGTAAAGGGAAAGAAGTGTGCATAAGAAATAAACACATGATGTGCGAACAAGCCCTCGAGTTAAATATGTAAAGGGAAAGAAGTGTGCATAAGAAATATGTAAAGGGAAAGAAGTGTGCATAAGAAATAAACACATGATGTGCGAACAAGCCCTCGAGTTAAATATGTAAAGGGAAAGAAGTGTGCATAAGAAATATGTAAAGGGAAAGAAGTGTGCATAAGAAATATGTAAAGGGAAAGAAGTGTGCATAAGAAATATGTAAAGGGAAAGAAGTGTGCATAAGAAATATGTAAATTGAAAGAAGTGTGCATAAGAAATATGTAAAGGGAAAGAAGTGTGCATAAGAAATATGTAAAGGGAAAGAAGTGTCCATAAGAAATATGTAAAGGGAAAGAAGTGTGCATAAGAAATATGTAAAGGGAAAGAAGTGTGCATAAGAAATATGTAAAGGGAAAGAAGTGTGCATAAGAAATATGTAAAGGGAAAGAAGTGTGCATAAGAAATATGTAAAGGGAAAGAAGTGTGCATAAGAAATATGTAAAGGGAAAGAAGTGTGCATAAGAAATATGTAAAGGGAAAGAAGTGTGCATAAGAAATATGTAAAGGGAAAGAAGTGTGCATAAGAAATATGTAAAGGGAAAGAAGTGTGCATAAGAAATATGTAAAGGGAAAGAAGTGTGCATAAGAAATATGTAAAGGGAAAGAAGTGTGCATAAGAAATATGTAAAGGGAAAGAAGTGTGCATAAGAAATATGTAAAGGGAAAGAAGTGTGCATAAGAAATATGTAAAGGGAAAGAAGTGTGCATAAGAAATATGTAAAGGGAAAGAAGTGTGCATAAGAAATATGTAAAGGGAAAGAAGTGTGCATAAGAAATAAACACATGATGTGCGAACAAGCCCTCGAGTTAAATATGTAAAGGGAAAGAAGTGTGCATAAGAAATATGTAAAGGGAAAGAAGTGTGCATAAGAAATATGTAAAGGGAAAGAAGTGTGCATAAGAAATATGTAAAGGGAAAGAAGTGTGCATAAGAAATATGTAAAGGGAAAGAAGTGTGCATAAGAAATATGTAAAGGGAAAGAAGTGTGCATAAGAAATATGTAAAGGGAAAGAAGTGTGCATAAGAAATATGTAAAGGGAAAGAAGTGTGCATAAGAAATATGTAAAGGGAAAGAAGTGTGCATAAGAAATATGTAAAGGGAAAGAAGTGTGCATAAGAAATATGTAAAGGGAAAGAAGTGTGCATAAGAAATATGTAAAGGGAAAGAAGTGTGCATAAGAAATATGTAAAGGGAAAGAAGTGTGCATAAGAAATATGTAAAGGGAAAGAAGTGTGCATAAGAAATATGTAAAGGGAAAGAAGTGTGCATAAGAAATAAACACATGATGTGCCAACAAGCCCTCGAGTTAAATATGTAAAGGGAAAGAAGTGTGCATAATAAATATGTAAAGGGAAAGAAGTGTGCATAAGAAATATGTAAAGGGAAAGAAGTGTGCATAAGAAATATGTAAAGGGAAAGAAGTGTGCATAAGAAATATGTAAAGGGAAAGAAGTGTGCATAAGAAATATGTAAAGGGAAAGAAGTGTGCATAAGAAATATGTAAAGGGAAAGAAGTGTGCATAAGAAATATGTAAAGGGAAAGAAGTGTGCATAAGAAATATGTAAAGGGAAAGAAGTGTGCATAAGAAATATGTAAAGGGAAAGAAGTGTGCATAAGAAATATGTAAAGGGAAAGAAGTGTGCATAAGAAATATGTAAAGGGAAAGAAGTGTGCATAAGAAATATGTAAAGGGAAAGAAGTGTGCATAAGAAATATGTAAAGGGAAAGAAGTGTGCATAAGAAATATGTAAAGGGAAAGAAGTGTGCATAAGAAATATGTAAAGGGAAAGAAGTGTGCATAAGAAATATGTAAAGGGAAAGAAGTGTGCATAAGAAATATGTAAAGGGAAAGAAGTGTGCATAAGAAATATGTAAAGGGAAAGAAGTGTGCATAAGAAATATGTAAAGGGAAAGAAGTGTGCATAAGAAATATGTAAAGGGAAAGAAGTGTGCATAAGAAATATGTAAAGGGAAAGAAGTGTGCATAAGAAATATGTAAAGGGAAAGAAGTGTGCATAAGAAATATGTAAAGGGAAAGAAGTGTGCATAAGAAATATGTAAAGGGAAAGAAGTGTGCATAAGAAATATGTAAAGGGAAAGAAGTGTGCATAAGAAATATGTAAAGGGAAAGAAGTGTGCATAAGAAATATGTAAAGGGAAAGAAGTGTGCATAAGAAATATGTAAAGGGGAAGAAGTGTGCATAAGAAATATGTAAAGGGAAAGAAGTGTGCATAAGAAATATGTAAAGGGAAAGAAGTGTGCATAAGAAATATGTAAAGGGAAAGAAGTGTGCATAAGAAATATGTAAAGGGAAAGAAGTGTGCATAAGAAATATGTAAAGGGAAAGAAGTGTGCATAAGAAATATGTAAAGGGAAAGAAGTGTGCATAAGAAATATGTAAAGGGAAAGAAGTGTGCATAAGAAATATGTAAAGGGAAAGAAGTGTGCATAAGAAATATGTAAAGGGAAAGAAGTGTGCATAAGAAATATGTAAAGGGAAAGAAGTGTGCATAAGAAATATGTAAAGGGAAAGAAGTGTGCATAAGAAATATGTAAAGGGAAAGAAGTGTGCATAAGAAATATGTAAAGGGAAAGAAGTGTGCATAAGAAATATGTAAAGGGAAAGAAGTGTGCATAAGAAATATGTAAAGGGAAAGAAGTGTGCATAAGAAATATGTAAAGGGAAAGAAGTGTGCATAAGAAATATGTAAAGGGAAAGAAGTGTGCATAAGAAATATGTAAAGGGAAAGAAGTGTGCATAAGAAATATGTAAAGGGAAAGAAGTGTGCATAAGATATATGTAAAGGGAAAGAAGTGTGCGTAAGAAATATGTAAAGGGAAAGAAGTGTGCATAAGAAATATGTAAAGGGAAAGAAGTGTGCGTAAGAAATGTGTAAAGGGAAAGAAGTGTGCATAAGAAATATGTAAAGGGAAAGAAGTGTGCATAAGAAATATGTAAAGGGAAAGAAGTGTGCATAAGAAATATGTAAAGGGAAAGAAGTGTGCATAAGAAATATGTAAAGGGAAAGAAGTGTGCATAAGAAATATGTAAAGGGAAAGAAGTGTGCATAAGAAATATGTAAAGGGAAAGAAGTGTGCATAAGAAATATGTAAAGGGAAAGAAGTGTGCATAAGAAATATGTAAAGAGAAAGAAGTGTGCATAAGAAATATGTAAAGGGAAAGAAGTGTGCATAAGAAATATGTAAAGGGAAAGAAGTGTGCATAAGAAATATGTAAAGGGAAAGAAGTGTGCATAAGAAATATGTAAAGGGAAAGAAGTGTGCATAAGAAATATGTAAAGGGAAAGAAGTGTGCATAAGAAATAAGTAAAGGGAAAGAAGTGTGCATAAGAAATATGTAAAGGGAAAGAAGTGTGCATAAGAAATATGTAAAGAGAAAGAAGTGTGCATAAGAAATATGTAAAGGGAAAGAAGTGTGCATAAGAAATATGTAAAGGGAAAGAAGTGTGCATAAGAAATATGTAAAGGGAAAGAAGTGTGCATAAGAAATATGTAAAGGGAAAGAAGTGTGCGTAAGAAATATGTAAAGGGAAAGAAGTGTGCATAAGAAATATGTAAAGGGAAAGAAGTGTGCATAAGAAATATGTAAAGGGAAAGAAGTGTGCATAAGAAATATGTAAAGGGAAAGAAGTGTGCATAAGAAATATGTAAAGGGAAAGAAGTGTGCATAAGAAATATGTAAAGGGAAAGAAGTGTGCATAAGAAATAAACACATGATGTGGGAACAACCCTCGAGTTAAATATGTAAAGGAAAAGAAGTGTGCATAAGAAATATGTAAAGGGAAAGAAGTGTGCATAATAAATATGTAAAGGGAAAGAAGTGTGCATAATAAATATGTAAAGGGAAAGAAGTGTGCATAAGAAATATGTAAAGGGAAAGAAGTGTGCATAAGAAATATGTAAAGGGAAAGAAGTGTGCATAAGAAATATGTAAAGGGAAAGAAGTGTGCATAATAAATATGTAAAGGGAAAGAAGTGTGCATAAGAAATATGTAAAGGGAAAGAAGTGTGCATAAGAAATATGTAAAGGGAAAGAAGTGTGCATAAGAAATATGTAAAGGGAAAGAAGTGTGCATAAGAAATATGTAAAGGGAAAGAAGTGTGCATAAGAAATATGTAAAGGGAAAGAAGTGTGCATAAGAAATATGTAAAGGGAAAGAAGTGTGCATAAGAAATATGTAAAGGGAAAGAAGTGTGCATAAGAAATATGTAAAGGGAAAGAAGTGTGCATAAAAAATATGTAAAGGGAAAGAAGTGTGCATAAGAAATATGTAAAGGGAAAGAAGTGTGCATAAGAAATATGTAAAAGGAAAGAAGTGTGCATAAGAAATATGTAAAGGGAAAGAAGTGTGCATAAGAAATATGTAAAGGGAAATAAGTGTGCATAAGAAATATGTAAAGGGAAAGAAGTGTGCATAAGAAATATGTAAAGGGAAAGAAGTGTGCATAAGAAATATGTAAAGGGAAAGAAGTGTGCGTAAGAAATATGTAAAGGGAAAGAAGTGTGCGTAAGAAATATGTAAAGGGAAAGAAGTGTGCGTAAGAAATATGTAAAGGGAAAAAGGTGTGCATAAGAAATATGTAAAGGGAAAGAAGTGTGCATAAGAAATATGTAAAGGGAAAGAAGTGTGCATAAGAAATATGTAAAGGGAAAGAAGTGTGCATAAGAAATATGTAAAGGGAAAGAAGTGTGCATAAGAAATATGTAAAGGGAAAGAAGTGTGCATAAGAAATATGTAAAGGGAAAGAAGTGTGCATAAGAAATATGTAAAGGGAAAGAAGTGTGCATAAGAAATATGTAAAGGGAAAGAAGTGTGCATAAGAAATATGTAAAGGGAAAGAAGTGTGCATAAGAAATATGTAAAGGGAAAGAAGTGTGCATAAGAAATATGTAAAGGGAAAGAAGTGTGCATAAGAAATATGTAAAGGGAAATAAGTGTGCATAAGAAATATGTAAAGGGAAAGAAGTGTGCATAAGAAATATGTAAAGGGAAAGAAGTGTGCATAAGAAATATGTAAAGGGAAAGAAGTGTGCGTAAGAAATATGTAAAGGGAAAGAAGTGTGCGTAAGAAATATGTAAAGGGAAAGAAGTGTGCGTAAGAAATATGTAAAGGGAAAAAGGTGTGCATAAGAAATATGTAAAGGGAAAGAAGTGTGCATAAGAAATATGTAAAGGGAAAGAAGTGTGCATACGAAATATGTAAAGTGAAAGAAGTGTGCATAAGAAATATGTAAAGGGAAAGAAGTGTGCATAAGAAATATGTAAAGGGAAAGAAGTGTGCATAAGAAATATGTAAAGGGAAAGAAGTGTGCATAAGAAATATGTAAAGGGAAAGAAGTGTGCATAAGAAATATGTAAATGGAAAGAAGTGTGCATAAGAAATATGTAAAGGGAAAGAAGTGTGCATAAGAAATATGTAAAGGGAAAGAAGTGTGCATAAGAAATATGTAAAGGGAAAGAAGTGTGTATAAGAAATATGTAAAGGGAAAGAAGTGTGCATAAGAAATAATAAAGGGAAAGAAGTGTGCATAAGAAATATGTAAAGGGAAAGAAGTGTGCATAAGAAATATGTAAAGGGAAAGAAGTGTGCATAAGAAATATGTAAAGGGAAAGAAGTGTGCATAAGAAATATGTAAAGGGAAAGAAGTGTGCATAAGAAATATGTAAAGGGAAAGAAGTGTGCATAAGAAATAAACACATGATGTGGGAACAAGCCCTCGAGTTTAATATGTAAAGGGAAAGAAGTGTGCATAAGAAATAAACACATGATGTGGGAACAAGCCCTCGAGTTAAATATGTAAAGGGAAAGAAGTGTGCATAAGAAATATGTAAAGGGAAAGAAGTGTGCATAAGAAATATGTAAAGGGAAAGAAGTGTGCATAAGAAATATGTAAAGGGAAAGAAGTGTGCATAAGAAATATGTAAAGGGAAAGAAGTGTGCATAAGAAATATGCAAAGGGAAAGAAGTGTGCATAAGAAATATGTAAAGGGAAAGAAGTGTGCATAAGAAATATGTAAAGGGAAAGAAGTGTGCATAAGAAATATGTAAAGGGAAAGAAGTGTGCATAAGAAATATGTAAAGGGAAAGAAGTGTGCATAAGAAATATGTAAAGGGAAAGAAGTGTGCATAAGAAATATGTAAAGGGAAAGAAGTGTGCATAAGAAATATGTAAAGGGAAAGAAGTGTGCATAAGAAATATGTAAAGGGAAAGAAGTGTGCATAAGAAATATGTAAAGGGAAAGAAGTGTGCGTGAGAAATATGTAAAGGGAAAGAAGTGTGCGTAAGAAATATGTAAAGGGAAAGAAGTGTGCGTAAGAAATATGTAAAGGGAAAAAAGTGTGCATAAGAAATATGTAAAGGGAAAGAAGTGTGCATAAGAAATATGTAAAGGGAAAGAAGTGTGCATAAGAAATATGTAAAGGGAAAGAAGTGTGCATAAGAAATATGTAAAGGGAAAGAAGTGTTCATAAGAAATATGTAAAGGGAAAGAAGTGTGCATAAGAAATATGTAAAGGGAAAGAAGTGTGCATAAGAAATATGTAAAGGGAAAGAAGTGTGCATAAGAAATATGTAAAGGGAAAGAAGTGTGCATACGAAATATGTAAAGGGAAAGAAGTGTGCATAAGAAATATGTAAAGGGAAAGAAGTGTGCATACGAAATATGTAAAGGGAAAGAAGTGTGCATAAGAAATATGTAAAGGGAAAGAAGTGTGCATAAGAAATATGTAAAGGGAAAGAAGTGTGCATAAGAAATATGTAAATGGAAAGAAGTGTGCATAATAAATATGTAAAGGGAAAGAAGTGTGCATAAGAAATATGTAAAGGGAAAGAAGTGTGCATAAGAAATATGTAAAGGGAAAGAAGTGTGCATAAGAAATATGTAAAGGGAAAGAAGTGTGCATAAGAAATAATAAAGGGAAAGAAGTGTGGATAAGAAATATGTAAAGGGAAAGAAGTGTGCATAAGAAATATGTAAAGGGAAAGAAGTGTGCATAAGAAATATGTAAAGGGAAAGAAGTGTGCATAAGAAATATGTAAAGGGAAAGAAGTGTGCATAAGAAATATGTAAAGGGAAAGAAGTGTGCATAAGAAATAAACACATGATGTGGAACAAGCCCTCGAGTTTAATATGTAAAGGGAAAGAAGTGTGCATAAGAAATAAACACATGATGTGGGAACAAGCCCTCGAGTTAAATATGTAAAGGGAAAGAAGTGTGCATAAGAAATATGTAAAGGGAAAGAAGTGTGCATAAGAAATATGTAAAGGGAAAGAAGTGTGCATAAGAAATATGTAAAGGGAAAGAAGTGTGCATAAGAAATATGTAAAGGGAAAGAAGTGTGCATAAGAAATATGTAAAGGGAAAGAAGTGTGCATAAGAAATATGTAAAGGGAAAGAAGTGTGCATAAGAAATATGTAAAGGGAAAGAAGTGTGCATAAGAAATATGTAAAGGGAAAGAAGTGTGCATAAGAAATATGTAAAGGGAAAGAAGTGTGCATAAGAAATATGTAAAGGGAAAGAAGTGTGCATAAGAAATATGTAAAGGGAAAGAAGTGTGCATAAGAAATATGTAAAGGGAAAGAAGTGTGCATAAGAAATAAACACATGATGTGGGAACAAGCCCTCGAGTTTAATATGTAAAGGGAAAGAAGTGTGCATAAGAAATAAACACATGATGTGGGAACAAGCCCTCGAGTTAAATATGTAAAGGGAAAGAAGTGTGCATAAGAAATATGTAAAGGGAAAGAAGTGTGCATAAGAAATATGTAAAGGGAAAGAAGTGTGCATAAGAAATATGTAAAGGGAAAGAAGTGTGCATAAGAAATATGTAAAGGGAAAGAAGTGTGCATAAGAAATATGTAAAGGGAAAGAAGTGTGCATAAGAAATATGTAAAGGGAAAGAAGTGTGCATAAGAAATATGTAAAGGGAAAGAAGTGTGCATAAGAAATATGTAAAGGGAAAGAAGTGTGCATAAGAAATATGTAAAGGGAAAGAAGTGTGCATAAGAAATATGTAAAGGGAAAGAAGTGTGCATAAGAAATATGTAAAGGGAAAGAAGTGTGCGTGAGAAATATGTAAAGGGAAAGAAGTGTGCGTAAGAAATATGTAAAGGGAAAGAAGTGTGCGTAAGAAATATGTAAAGGAAAAAAAGTGTGCATAAGAAATATGTAAAGGGAAAGAAGTGTGCATAAGAAATATGTAAAGGGAAAGAAGTGTGCATAAGAAATATGTAAAGGGAAAGAAGTGTGCATAAGAAATATGTAAAGGGAAATAAGTGTGCATAAGAAATATGTAAAGGGAAAGAAGTGTGCATAAGAAATATGTAAAGGGAAAGAAGTGTGCATAAGAAATATGTAAAGGGAAAGAAGTGTGCATAAGAAATATGTAAAGGGAAAGAAGTGTGCATAAGAAATATGTAAAGGGAAAGAAGTGTGCATAAGAAATATGTAAAGGGAAAGAAGTGTGCATAAGAAATATGTAAAGGGAAAGAAGTGTGCATAAAAAAAAATGTGTAAAGGGAAAGAAGTGTGCATAAGAAATATGTAAAGGGAAAGAAGTGTGCATAAGAAATATGTAAATGGAAAGAAGTGTGCATAAGAAATATGTAAAGGGAAAGAAGTGTGCATAAGAAATATGTAAAGGGAAAGAAGTGTGCATAAGAAATATGTAAAGGGAAAGAAGTGTGCATAAGAAATATGTAAAGGGAAAGAAGTGTGCATAAGAAATATGTAAAGGGAAAGAAGTGTGCATAAGAAATATGTAAAGGGAAAGAAGTGTGCATAAGAAATATGTAAAGGGAAAGAAGTGTGCGTGAGAAATATGTAAAGGGAAAGAAGTGTGCGTAAGAAATATGTAAAGGGAAAGAAGTGTGCGTAAGAAATATGTAAAGGAAAAAAAGTGTGCATAAGAAATATGTAAAGGGAAAGAAGTGTGCATAAGAAATATGTAAAGGGAAAGAAGTGTGCATAAGAAATATGTAAAGGGAAAGAAGTGTGCATAAGAAATATGTAAAGGGAAAGAAGTGTGCATAAGAAATATGTAAAGGGAAAGAAGTGTGCATAAGAAATATGTAAAGGGAAAGAAGTGTGCATAAGAAATATGTAAAGGGAAAGAAGTGTGCATAAGAAATATGTAAAGGGAAAGAAGTGTGCATAAGAAATATGTAAAGGGAAAGAAGTGTGCATAAGAAATATGTAAAGGGAAAGAAGTATGCATAAGAAATATGTAAAGGGAAAGAAGTGTGCATAAAAAAAAATGTGTAAAGGGAAAGAAGTGTGCATAAGAAATATGTAAAGGGAAAGAAGTGTGCATAAGAAATATGTAAATGGAAAGAAGTGTGCATAAGAAATATGTAAAGGGAAAGAAGTGTGCATAAGAAATATGTAAAGGGAAAGAAGTGTGCATAAGAAATATGTAAAGGGAAAGAAGTGTGCATAAGAAATATGTAAAGGGAAAGAAGTGTGCATAAGAAATAATAAAGGGAAAGAAGTGTGCATAAGAAATATGTAAAGGGAAAGAAGTGTGCATAAGAAATATGTAAAGGGAAAGAAGTGTGCATAAGAAATATGTAAAGGGAAAGAAGTGTGCATAAGAAATATGTAAAGGGAAAGAAGTGTGCATAAGAAATATGTAAAGGGAAAGAAGTGTGCATAAGAAATAAACACATGATGTGGGAACAAGCCCTCGAGTTTAATATGTAAAGGGAAAGAAGTGTGCATAAGAAATAAACACATGATGTGGGAACAAGCCCTCGAGTTAAATATGTAAAGGGAAAGAAGTGTGCATAAGAAATATGTAAAGGGAAAGAAGTGTGCATAAGAAATATGTAAAGGGAAAGAAGTGTGCATAAGAAATATGTAAAGGGAAAGAAGTGTGCATAAGAAATATGTAAAGGGAAAGAAGTGTGCATAAGAAATATGTAAAGGGAAAGAAGTGTGCATAAGAAATATGTAAAGGGAAAGAAGTGTGCATAAGAAATATGTAAAGGGAAAGAAGTGTGCATAAGAAATATGTAAAGGGAAAGAAGTGTGCATAAGAAATATGTAAAGGGAAAGAAGTGTGCATAAGAAATATGTAAAGGGAAAGAAGTGTGCATAAGAAATATGTAAAGGGAAAGAAGTGTGCGTGAGAAATATGTAAAGGAAAAAAAGTGTGCATAAGAAATATGTAAAGGGAAAGAAGTGTGCATAAGAAATATGTAAAGGGAAAGAAGTGTGCATAAGAAATATGTTAAGGGAAAGAAGTGTGCATAAGAAATATGTAAAGGGAAAGAAGTGTGCATAAGAAATATGTAAAGGGAAAGAAGTGTGCATAAGAAATATGTAAAGGGAAAGAAGTGTGCATAAGAAATATGTAAAGGGAAAGAAGTGTGCATAAGAAATATGTAAAGGGAAAGAAGTGTGCGTGAGAAATATGTAAAGGAAAAAAAGTGTGCATAAGAAATATGTAAAGGGAAAGAAGTGTGCATAAGAAATATGTAAAGGGAAAGAAGTGTGCATAAGAAATATGTAAAGGGAAAGAAGTGTGCATAAGAAATATGTAAAGGGAAAGAAGTGTGCATAAGAAATATGTAAAGGGAAAGAAGTGTGCATAAGAAATATGTAAAGGGAAAGAAGTGTGCATAAGAAATATGTAAAGGGAAAGAAGTGTGCATAAGAAATATGTAAAGGGAAAGAAGTGTGCATAAGAAATATGTAAAGGGAAAGAAGTGTGCATAAGAAATATGTAAAGGGAAAGAAGTGTGCATAAGAAATATGTAAAGGGAAAGAAGTGTGCATAAGAAATATGTAAATGGAAAGAAGTGTGCATAATAAATATGTAAAGGGAAAGAAGTGTGCATAAGAAATATGTAAAGGGAAAGAAGTGTGCATAAGAAATATGTAAAGGGAAAGAAGTGTGCATAAGAAATATGTAAAGGGAAAGAAGTGTGCATAAGAAATATGTAAAGGGAAAGAAGTGTGCATAAGAAATATGTAAAGGGAAAGAAGTGTGCATAAGAAATATGTAAAGGGAAAGAAGTGTGCATAAGAAATATGTAAAGGGAAAGAAGTGTGCATAAGAAATAAACACATGATGTGGAACAAGCCCTCGAGTTTAATATGTAAAGGGAAAGAAGTGTGCATAAGAAATAAACACATGATGTGGGAACAAGCCCTCGAGTTAAATATGTAAAGGGAAAGAAGTGTGCATAAGAAATATGTAAAGGGAAAGAAGTGTGCATAAGAAATATGTAAAGGGAAAGAAGTGTGCATAAGAAATATGTAAAGGGAAAGAAGTGTGCATAAGAAATATGTAAAGGGAAAGAAGTGTGCATAAGAAATATGTAAAGGGAAAGAAGTGTGCATAAGAAATATGTAAAGGGAAAGAAGTGTGCATAAGAAATATGTAAAGGGAAAGAAGTGTGCATAAGAAATATGTAAAGGGAAAGAAGTGTGCATAAGAAATATGTAAAGGGAAAGAAGTGTGCATAAGAAATATGTAAAGGGAAAGAAGTGTGCATAAGAAATATGTAAAGGGAAAGAAGTGTGCATAAGAAATATGTAAAGGGAAAGAAGTGTGCATAAGAAATAAACACATGATGTGGGAACAAGCCCTCGAGTTTAATATGTAAAGGGAAAGAAGTGTGCATAAGAAATAAACACATGATGTGGGAACAAGCCCTCGAGTTAAATATGTAAAGGGAAAGAAGTGTGCATAAGAAATATGTAAAGGGAAAGAAGTGTGCATAAGAAATATGTAAAGGGAAAGAAGTGTGCATAAGAAATATGTAAAGGGAAAGAAGTGTGCATAAGAAATATGTAAAGGGAAAGAAGTGTGCATAAGAAATATGTAAAGGGAAAGAAGTGTGCATAAGGAATATGTAAAGGGAAAGAAGTGTGCATAAGAAATATGTAAAGGGAAAGAAGTGTGCATAAGAAATATGTAAAGGGAAAGAAGTGTGCATAAGAAATATGTAAAGGGAAAGAAGTGTGCATAAGAAATATGTAAAGGGAAAGAAGTGTGCATAAGAAATATGTAAAGGGAAAGAAGTGTGCATAAGAAATATGTAAAGGGAAAGAAGTGTGCATAAGAAATATGTAAAGGGAAAGAAGTGTGCGTGAGAAATATGTAAAGGGAAAGAAGTGTGCGTAAGAAATATGTAAAGGGAAAGAAGTGTGCGTAAGAAATATGTAAAGGAAAAAAAGTGTGCATAAGAAATATGTAAAGGGAAAGAAGTGTGCATAAGAAATATGTAAAGGGAAAGAAGTGTGCATAAGAAATATGTAAAGGGAAAGAAGTGTGCATAAGAAATATGTAAAGGGAAAGAAGTGTGCATAAGAAATATGTAAAGGGAAAGAAGTGTGCATAAGAAATATGTAAAGGGAAAGAAGTGTGCATAAGAAATATGTAAAGAGAAAGAAGTGTGCATAAGAAATATGTAAAGGGAAAGAAGTGTGCATAAGAAACATGTAAAGGGAAAGAAGTGTGCATAAGAAATATGTAAAGGGAAAGAAGTGTGCATAAGAAATATGTAAAGGGAAAGAAGTGTGCATAAAAAAAAATGTGTAAAGGGAAAGAAGTGTGCATAAGAAATATGTAAAGGGAAAGAAGTGTGCATAAGAAATATGTAAATGGAAAGAAGTGTGCATAAGAAATATGTAAAGGGAAAGAAGTGTGCATAAGAAATATGTAAAGGGAAAGAAGTGTGCATAAGAAATATGTAAAGGGAAAGAAGTGTGCATAAGAAATATGTAAAGGGAAAGAAGTGTGCATAAGAAATAATAAAGGGAAAGAAGTGTGCATAAGAAATATGTAAAGGGAAAGAAGTGTGCATAAGAAATATGTAAAGGGAAAGAAGTGTGCATAAGAAATATGTAAAGGGAAAGAAGTGTGCATAAGAAATATGTAAAGGGAAAGAAGTGTGCATAAGAAATATGTAAAGGGAAAGAAGTGTGCATAAGAAATATGTAAAGGGAAAGAAGTGTGCATAAGAAATATGTAAAGGGAAAGAAGTGTGCATAAGAAATATGTAAAGGGAAAGAAGTGTGCATAAGAAATATGTAAAGGGAAAGAAGTGTGCATAAGAAATATGTAAAGGGAAAGAAGTGTGCATAAGAAATTTGTAAAGGGAAAGAAGTGTGCATAAGAAATATGTAAAGGGAAAGAAGTGTGCATAAGAAATAAACACATGATGTGGGAACAAGCCCTCGAGTTAAATATGTAAAGGGAAAGAAGTGTGCATAAGAAATAAACACATGATGTGGGAACAAGCCCTCGAGTTAAATATGTAAAGGGAAAGAAGTGTGCATACGAAATATGTAAAGGGAAAGAAGTGTGCATAAGAAATATGTAAAGGGAAAGAAGTGTGCATAAGAAATATGTAAAGGGAAAGAAGTGTGCATAAGAAATATGTAAAGGGAAAGAAGTGTGCATAAGAAATATGTAAAGGGAAAGAAGTGTGCATAAGAAATATGTAAAGGGAAAGAAGTGTGCATAAGAAATATGTAAAGGGAAAGAAGTGTGCATAAGAAATATGTAAAGGGAAAGAAGTGTGCATAAGAAATATGTAAAGGGAAAGAAGTGTGCATAAGAAATATGTAAAGGGAAAGAAGTGTGCATAAGAAATATGTAAAGGGAAAGAAGTGTGCATAAGAAATATGTAAAGGGAAAGAAGTGTGCATAAGAAATATGTAAAGGGAAAGAAGTGTGCATAAGAAATATGTAAAGGGAAAGAAGTGTGCATAAGAAATATGTAAAGGGAAAGAAGTGTGCATAAGAAATATGTAAAGGGAAAGAAGTGTGCATAAGAAATATGTAAAGGGAAAGAAGTGTGCATAAGAAATATGTAAAGGGAAAGAAGTGTGCATAAGAAATATGTAAAGGGAAAGAAGTGTGCATAAGAAATATGTAAAGGGAAAGAAGTGTGCATAAGAAATATGTAAAGGGAAAGAAGTGTGCATAAGAAATATGTAAAGGGAAAGAAGTGTGCATAAGAAATATGTAAAGGGAAAGAAGTGTGCATAAGAAATATGTAAAGGGAAAGAAGTGTGCATAAGAAATATGTAAAGGGAAAGAAGTGTGCATAAGAAATATGTAAAGGGAAAGAAGTGTGCATAAGAAATATGTAAAGGGAAAGAAGTGTGCATAAGAAATATGTAAAGGGAAAGAAGTGTGCATAAGAAATATGTAAAGGGAAAGAAGTGTGCATAAGAAATATGTAAAGGGAAAGAAGTGTGCATAAGAAATATGTAAAGGGAAAGAAGTGTGCATAAGAAATATGTAAAGGGAAAGAAGTGTGCATAAGAAATATGTAAAGGGAAAGAAGTGTGCATAAGAAATATGTAAAGGGAAAGAAGTGTGCATAAGAAATATGTAAAGGGAAAGAAGTGTGCATAAGAAATATGTAAAGGGAAAGAAGTGTGCATAAGAAATATGTAAAGGGAAAGAAGTGTGCATAAGAAATATGTAAAGGGAAAGAAGTGTGCATAAGAAATATGTAAAGGGAAAGAAGTGTGCATAAGAAATATGTAAAGGGAAAGAAGTGTGCATAAGAAATATGTAAAGGGAAAGAAGTGTGCATAAGAAATATGTAAAGGGAAAGAAGTGTGCATAAGAAATATGTAAAGGGAAAGAAGTGTGCATAAGAAATATGTAAAGGGAAAGAAGTGTGCATAAGAAATATGTAAAGGGAAAGAAGTGTGCATAAGAAATATGTAAAGGGAAAGAAGTGTGCATAAGAAATATGTAAAGGGAAAGAAGTGTGCATAAGAAATATGTAAAGGGAAAGAAGTGTGCATAAGAAATATGTAAAGGGAAAGAAGTGTGCATAAGAAATATGTAAAGGGAAAGAAGTGTGCATAAGAAATATGTAAAGGGAAAGAAGTGTGCATAAGAAATATGTAAAGGGAAAGAAGTGTGCATAAGAAATATGTAAAGGGAAAGAAGTGTGCATAAGAAATATGTAAAGGGAAAGAAGTGTGCATAAGAAATATGTAAAGGGAAAGAAGTGTGCATAAGAAATATGTAAAGGGAAAGAAGTGTGCATAAGAAATATGTAAAGGGAAAGAAGTGTGCATAAGAAATATGTAAAGGGAAAGAAGTGTGCATAAGAAATATGTAAAGGGAAAGAAGTGTGCATAAGAAATATGTAAAGGGAAAGAAGTGTGCATAAGAAATATGTAAAGGGAAAGAAGTGTGCATAAGAAATATGTAAAGGGAAAGAAGTGTGCATAAGAAATATGTAAAGGGAAAGAAGTGTGCATAAGAAATATGTAAAGGGAAAGAAGTGTGCATAAGAAATATGTAAAGGGAAAGAAGTGTGCATAAGAAATATGTAAAGGGAAAGAAGTGTGCATAAGAAATATGTAAAGGGAAAGAAGTGTGCATAAGAAATATGTAAAGGGAAAGAAGTGTGCATAAGAAATATGTAAAGGGAAAGAAGTGTGCATAAGAAATATGTAAAGGGAAAGAAGTGTGCATAAGAAATATGTAAAGGGAAAGAAGTGCATAAGAAGAAGTGTGCATAAGAAATATGTAAAGGGAAAGAAGTGTGCATAAGAAATATGTAAAGGGAAAGAAGTGTGCATAAGAAATATGTAAAGGGAAAGAAGTGTGCATAAGAAATATGTAAAGGGAAAGAAGTGTGCATAAGAAATATGTAAAGGGAAAGAAGTGTGCATAAGAAATATGTAAAGGGAAAGAAGTGTGCATAAGAAATATGTAAAGGGAAAGAAGTGTGCATAAGAAATATGTAAAGGGAAAGAAGTGTGCATAAGAAATATGTAAAGGGAAAGAAGTGTGCATAAGAAATATGTAAAGGGAAAGAAGTGTGCATAAGAAATATGTAAAGGGAAAGAAGTGTGCATAAGAAATATGTAAAGGGAAAGAAGTGTGCATAAGAAATATGTAAAGGGAAAGAAGTGTGCATAAGAAATATGTAAAGGGAAAGAAGTGTGCATAAGAAATATGTAAAGGGAAAGAAGTGTGCATAAGAAATATGTAAAGGGAAAGAAGTGTGCATAAGAAATATGTAAAGGGAAAGAAGTGTGCATAAGAAATATGTAAAGGGAAAGAAGTGTGCATAAGAAATATGTAAAGGGAAAGAAGTGTGCATAAGAAATATGTAAAGGGAAAGAAGTGTGCATAAGAAATATGTAAAGGGAAAGAAGTGTGCATAAGAAATATGTAAAGGGAAAGAAGTGTGCATAAGAAATATGTAAAGGGAAAGAAGTGTGCATAAGAAATATGTAAAGGGAAAGAAGTGTGCATAAGAAATATGTAAAGGGAAAGAAGTGTGCATAAGAAATATGTAAAGGGAAAGAAGTGTGCATAAGAAATATGTAAAGGGAAAGAAGTGTGCATAAGAAATATGTAAAGGGAAAGAAGTGTGCATAAGAAATATGTAAAGGGAAAGAAGTGTGCATAAGAAATATGTAAAGGGAAAGAAGTGTGCATAAGAAATATGTAAAGGGAAAGAAGTGTGCATAAGAAATATGTAAAGGGAAAGAAGTGTGCATAAGAAATATGTAAAGGGAAAGAAGTGTGCATAAGAAATATGTAAAGGGAAAGAAGTGTGCATAAGAAATATGTAAAGGGAAAGAAGTGTGCATAAGAAATATGTAAAGGGAAAGAAGTGTGCATAAGAAATATGTAAAGGGAAAGAAGTGTGCATAAGAAATATGTAAAGGGAAAGAAGTGTGCATAAGAAATATGTAAAGGGAAAGAAGTGTGCATAAGAAATATGTAAAGGGAAAGAAGTGTGCATAAGAAATATGTAAAGGGAAAGAAGTGTGCATAAGAAATATGTAAAGGGAAAGAAGTGTGCATAAGAAATATGTAAAGGGAAAGAAGTGTGCATAAGAAATATGTAAAGGGAAAGAAGTGTGCATAAGAAATATGTAAAGGGAAAGAAGTGTGCATAAGAAATATGTAAAGGGAAAGAAGTGTGCATAAGAAATATGTAAAGGGAAAGAAGTGTGCATAAGAAATATGTAAAGGGAAAGAAGTGTGCATAAGAAATATGTAAAGGGAAAGAAGTGTGCATAAGAAATATGTAAAGGGAAAGAAGTGTGCATAAGAAATATGTAAAGGGAAAGAAGTGTGCATAAGAAATATGTAAAGGGAAAGAAGTGTGCATAAGAAATATGTAAAGGGAAAGAAGTGTGCATAAGAAATATGTAAAGGGAAAGAAGTGTGCATAAGAAATATGTAAAGGGAAAGAAGTGTGCATAAGAAATATGTAAAGGGAAAGAAGTGTGCATAAGAAATATGTAAAGGGAAAGAAGTGTGCATAAGAAATATGTAAAGGGAAAGAAGTGTGCATAAGAAATATGTAAAGGGAAAGAAGTGTGCATAAGAAATATGTAAAGGGAAAGAAGTGTGCATAAGAAATATGTAAAGGGAAAGAAGTGTGCATAAGAAATATGTAAAGGGAAAGAAGTGTGCATAAGAAATATGTAAAGGGAAAGAAGTGTGCATAAGAAATATGTAAAGGGAAAGAAGTGTGCATAAGAAATATGTAAAGGGAAAGAAGTGTGCATAAGAAATATGTAAAGGGAAAGAAGTGTGCATAAGAAATATGTAAAGGGAAAGAAGTGTGCATAAGAAATATGTAAAGGGAAAGAAGTGTGCATAAGAAATATGTAAAGGGAAAGAAGTGTGCATAAGAAATATGTAAAGGGAAAGAAGTGTGCATAAGAAATATGTAAAGGGAAAGAAGTGTGCATAAGAAATATGTAAAGGGAAAGAAGTGTGCATAAGAAATATGTAAAGGGAAAGAAGTGTGCATAAGAAATATGTAAAGGGAAAGAAGTGTGCATAAGAAATATGTAAAGGGAAAGAAGTGTGCATGAGAAATATGTAAAGGGAAAGAAGTGTGCATGAGAAATATGTAAAGGGAAAGAAGTGTGCATAAGAAATATGTAAAGGGAAAGAAGTGTGCATGAGAAATATGTAAAGGGAAAGAAGTGTGCATAAGAAATATGTAAAGGGAAAGAAGTGTGCATAAGAAATATGTAAAGGGAAAGAAGTGTGCATAAGAAATATGTAAAGGGAAAGAAGTGTGCATAAGAAATATGTAAAGGGAAAGAAGTGTGCATAAGAAATATGTAAAGGGAAAGAAGTGTGCATAAGAAATATGTAAAGGGAAAGAAGTGTGCATAAGAAATATGTAAAGGGAAAGAAGTGTGCATAAGAAATAAACACATGATGTGGGAACAAGCCCTCGAGTTAAATATGTAAAGGGAAAGAAGTGTGCATAAGAAATATGTAAAGGGAAAGAAGTGTGCATAAGAAATATGTAAAGGGAAAGAAGTGTGCATAAGAAATATGTAAAGGGAAAGAAGTGTGCATAAGAAATATGTAAAGGAAAAGAAGTGTGCATAAGAAATATGTAAAGGGAAAGAAGTGTGCATAAGAAATATGTAAAGGGAAAGAAGTGTGCATAAGAAATATGTAAAGGGAAAGAAGTGTGCATAAAAAATATGTAAAGGGAAAGAAGTGTGCATAAGAAATATGTAAAGGGAAAGAAGTGTGCATAAGAAATATGTAAAGGGAAATAAGTGTGCATAAGAAATATGTAAAGGGAAAAAAGTGTGCATAAGAAATATGTAAAGGGAAAGAAGTGTGCATAAGAAATATGTAAAGGGAAAGAAGTGTGCATAAGAAATATGTAAAGGGAAAGAAGTGTGCATAAGAAATAAACACATGATGTGGGAACCAGCCCTCGAGTTAAATATGTAAAGGGAAAGAAGTGTGCATAAGAAATATGTAAAGGGAAAGAAGTGTGCATAAGAAATATGTAAAGGGAAAGAAGTGTGCATAAGAAATATGTAAAGGGAAAGAAGTGTGCATAAGAAATATGTAAAGGGAAAAAAGTGTGCATAAGAAATATGTAAAGGGAAAGAAGTGTGCATAAGAAATATGTAAAGGGAAAGAAGTGTGCATAAGAAATATGTAAAGGGAAAGAAGTGTGCATAAGAAATATGTAAAGGGAAAGAAGTGTGCATAAGAAATATGTAAAGGGAAAGAAGTGTGCATAAGAAATATGTAAAGGGAAAGAAGTGTGCATAAGAAATATGTAAAGGGAAAGAAGTGTGCATAAGAAATATGTAAAGGGAAAGAAGTGTGCATAAGAAATATGTAAAGAGAAAGAAGTGTGCATAATAAATATGTAAAGGGAAAGAAGTGTGCATAAGAAATATGTAAAGGAAAAGAAGTGTGCATAAGAAATATGTAAAGGGAAAGAAGTGTGCATAAGAAATATGTAAAGGGAAAGAAGTGTGCATAAGAAATATGTAAAGGGAAAGAAGTGTGCATAAGAAATATGTAAAGGGAAAGAAGTGTGCATAAGAAATATGTAAAGGGAAAGAAGTGTGCATAAGAAATATGTAAAGGGAAAGAAGTGTGCATAAGAAATATGTAAAGGGAAGGAAGTGTGCATAAGAAATATGTAAAGGGAAAGAAGTGTGCATAAGAAATATGTAAAGGGAAAGAAGTGTGCATAAGAAATATGTAAAGGGAAAGAAGTGTGCATAAGAAATATGTAAAGGGAAAGAAGTGTGCATAAGAAATATGTAAAGGGAAAGAAGTGTGCATGAGAAATATGTAAAGGGAAAGAAGTGTGCATGAGAAATATGTAAAGGGAAAGAAGTGTGCATAAGAAATATGTAAAGGGAAAGAAGTGTGCATAAGAAATATGTAAAGGGAAAGAAGTGTGCATAAGAAATATGTAAAGGGAAAGAAGTGTGCATAAGAAATATGTAAAGGGAAAGAAGTGTGCATAAGAAATATGTAAAGGGAAAGAAGTGTGCATAAGAAATATGTAAAGGGAAAGAAGTGTGCATAAGAAATATGTAAAGGGAAAGAAGTGTGCATAAGAAATATGTAAAGGGAAAGAAGTGTGCATAAGAAATATGTAAAGGGAAAGAAGTGTGCATAAGAAATAAACACGTGATGTGGGAACAAGCCCTCGAGTTAAATATGTAAAGGGAAAGAAGTGTGCATAAGAAATATGTAAAGGGAAAGAAGTGTGCATAAGAAATATGTAAAGGGAAAGAAGTGTGCATAAGAAATATGTAAAGGGAAAGAAGTGTGCATAAGAAATATGTAAAGGGAAAGAAGTGTGCATAAGAAATATGTAAAGGGAAAGAAGTGTGCATAAGAAATATGTAAAGGGAAAGAAGTGTGCATAAGAAATATGTAAAGGGAAAGAAGTGTGCATACAAAATATGTAAAGGGAAAGAAGTGTGCATAAGAAATATGTAAAGGGAAAGAAGTGTGCATAAGAAATATGTAAAGGGAAATAAGTGTGCATAAGAAATATGTAAAGGGAAAAAAGTGTGCATAAGAAATATGTAAAGGGAAAGAAGTGTGCATAAGAAATATGTAAAGGGAAAGAAGTGTGCATAAGAAATATGTAAAGGGAAAGAAGTGTGCATAAGAAATAAACACATGATGTGGGAACCAGCCCTCGAGTTAAATATGTAAAGGGAAAGAAGTGTGCATAAGAAATATGTAAAGGGAAAGAAGTGTGCATAAGAAATATGTAAAGGGAAAGAAGTGTGCATAAGAAATATGTAAAGGGAAAGAAGTGTGCATAAGAAATATGTAAAGGGAAAGAAGTGTGCATAAGAAATATGTAAAGGGAAAGAAGTGTGCATAAGAAATATGTAAAGGGAAAGAAGTGTGCATAAGAAATATGTAAAGGGAAAGAAGTGTGCATAAGAAATATGTAAAGGGAAAGAAGTGTGCATAAGAAATATGTAAAGGGAAAGAAGTGTGCATAAGAAATATGTAAAGGGAAAGAAGTGTGCATAAGAAATATGTAAAGAGAAAGAAGTGTGCATAATAAATATGTAAAGGGAAAGAAGTGTGCATAAGAAATATGTAAAGGAAAAGAAGTGTGCATAAGAAATATGTAAAGGGAAAGAAGTGTGCATAAGAAATATGTAAAGGGAAAGAAGTGTGCATAAGAAATATGTAAAGGGAAAGAAGTGTGCATAAGAAATAAACACATGATGTGGGAACCAGCCCTCGAGTTAAATATGTAAAGGGAAAGAAGTGTGCATAAGAAATATGTAAAGGGAAAGAAGTGTGCATAAGAAATATGTAAAGGGAAAGAAGTGTGCATAAGAAATATGTAAAGGGAAAGAAGTGTGCATAAGAAATATGTAAAGGGAAAAAAGTGTGCATAAGAAATATGTAAAGGGAAAGAAGTGTGCATAAGAAATATGTAAAGGGAAAGAAGTGTGCATAAGAAATATGTAAAGGGAAAGAAGTGTGCATAAGAAATATGTAAAGGGAAAGAAGTGTGCATAAGAAATATGTAAAGGGAAAGAAGTGTGCATAAGAAATATGTAAAGGGAAAGAAGTGTGCATAAGAAATATGTAAAGGGAAAGAAGTGTGCATAAGAAATATGTAAAGGGAAAGAAGTGTGCATAAGAAATATGTAAAGAGAAAGAAGTGTGCATAATAAATATGTAAAGGGAAAGAAGTGTGCATAAGAAATATGTAAAGGAAAAGAAGTGTGCATAAGAAATATGTAAAGGGAAAGAAGTGTGCATAAGAAATATGTAAAGGGAAAGAAGTGTGCATAAGAAATATGTAAAGGGAAAGAAGTGTGCATAAGAAATATGTAAAGGGAAAGAAGTGTGCATAAGAAATATGTAAAGGGAAAGAAGTGTGCATAAGAAATATGTAAAGGGAAAGAAGTGTGCATAAGAAATATGTAAAGGGAAGGAAGTGTGCATAAGAAATATGTAAAGGGAAAGAAGTGTGCATAAGAAATATGTAAAGGGAAAGAAGTGTGCATAAGAAATATGTAAAGGGAAAGAAGTGTGCATAAGAAATATGTAAAGGGAAAGAAGTGTGCATAAGAAATATGTAAAGGGAAAGAAGTGTGCATGAGAAATATGTAAAGGGAAAGAAGTGTGCATGAGAAATATGTAAAGGGAAAGAAGTGTGCATAAGAAATATGTAAAGGGAAAGAAGTGTGCATAAGAAATATGTAAAGGGAAAGAAGTGTGCATAAGAAATATGTAAAGGGAAAGAAGTGTGCATAAGAAATATGTAAAGGGAAAGAAGTGTGCATAAGAAATATGTAAAGGGAAAGAAGTGTGCATAAGAAATATGTAAAGGGAAAGAAGTGTGCATAAGAAATATGTAAAGGGAAAGAAGTGTGCATAAGAAATATGTAAAGGGAAAGAAGTGTGCATAAGAAATATGTAAAGGGAAAGAAGTGTGCATAAGAAATAAACACGTGATGTGGGAACAAGCCCTCGAGTTAAATATGTAAAGGGAAAGAAGTGTGCATAAGAAATATGTAAAGGGAAAGAAGTGTGCATAAGAAATATGTAAAGGGAAAGAAGTGTGCATAAGAAATATGTAAAGGGAAAGAAGTGTGCATAAGAAATATGTAAAGGGAAAGAAGTGTGCATAAGAAATATGTAAAGGGAAAGAAGTGTGCATAAGAAATATGTAAAGGGAAAGAAGTGTGCATAAGAAATATGTAAAGGGAAAGAAGTGTGCATAAAAAATATGTAAAGGGAAAGAAGTGTGCATAAGAAATATGTAAAGGGAAAGAAGTGTGCATAATAAATATGTAAAGGGAAATAAGTGTGCATAAGAAATATGTAAAGGGAAAAAAGTGTGCATAAGAAATATGTAAAGGGAAAGAAGTGTGCATAAGAAATATGTAAAGGGAAAGAAGTGTGCATAAGAAATATGTAAAGGGAAAGAAGTGTGCATAAGAAATAAACACATGATGTGGGAACCAGCCCTCGAGTTAAATATGTAAAGGGAAAGAAGTGTGCATAAGAAATATGTAAAGGGAAAGAAGTGTGCATAAGAAATATGTAAAGGGAAAGAAGTGTGCATAAGAAATATGTAAAGGGAAAGAAGTGTGCATAAGAAATATGTAAAGGGAAAGAAGTGTGCATAAGAAATATGTAAAGGGAAAGAAGTGTGCATAAGAAATATGTAAAGGGAAAGAAGTGTGCATAAGAAATATGTAAAGGGAAAGAAGTGTGCATAAGAAATATGTAAAGGGAAAGAAGTGTGCATAAGAAATATGTAAAGGGAAAGAAGTGTGCATAAGAAATATGTAAAGGGAAAGAAGTGTGCATAAGAAATATGTAAAGGGAAAGAAGTGTGCATAAGAAATATGTAAAGGGAAAGAAGTGTGCATAAGAAATATGTAAAGAGAAAGAAGTGTGCATAATAAATATGTAAAGGGAAAGAAGTGTGCATAAGAAATATGTAAAGGAAAAGAAGTGTGCATAAGAAATATGTAAAGGGAAAGAAGTGTGCATAAGAAATATGTAAAGGGAAAGAAGTGTGCATAAGAAATATGTAAAGGGAAAGAAGTGTGCATAAGAAATATGTAAAGGGAAAGAAGTGTGCATAAGAAATATGTAAAGGGAAAGAAGTGTGCATAAGAAATATGTAAAGGGAACGAAGTGTGCATAAGAAATATGTAAAGGGAAAGAAGTGTGCATAAGAAATATGTAAAGGGAAAGAAGTGTGCATAAGAAATATGTAAAGGGAAAGAAGTGTGCATAAGAAATATGTAAAGGGAAATAAGTGTGCATAAGAAATATGTAAAGGGAAAGAAGTGTGCATAAAAAATATGTAAAGGGAAAGAAGTGTGCATAAGAAATATGTAAAGGGAAAGAAGTGTGCATAAGAAATATGTAAAGGGAAAGAAGTGTGCATAAGAAATATGTAAAGGGAAAGAAGTGTGCATAAGAAATATGTAAAGGGAAAGAAGTGTGCATAAGAAATATGTAAAGGGAAAGAAGTGTGCATAAGAAATATGTAAAGGGAAAGAAGTGTGCATAAGAAATATGTAAAGGGAAAGAAGTGTGCATAAGAAATATGTAAAGGGAAGGAAGTGTGCATAAGAAATATGTAAAGGGAAAGAAGTGTGCATAAGAAATATGTAAAGGGAAGGAAGTGTGCATAAGAAATATGTAAAGGGAAAGAAGTGTGCATAAGAAATATGTAAAGGGAAAGAAGTGTGCATAAGAAATATGTAAAGGGAAAGAAGTGTGCATAAGAAATATGTAAAGGGAAAGAAGTGTGCATAAGAAATATGTAAAGGGAAAGAAGTGTGCATAAGAAATATGTAAAGGGAAAGAAGTGTGCATAAGAAATATGTAAAGGGAAAGAAGTGTGCATAAGAAATATGTAAAGGGAAAGAAGTGTGCATAAGAAATATGTAAAGGGAAAGAAGTGTGCATAAGAAATATGTAAAGTGAAAGAAGTGTGCATAAGAAATATGTAAAGGGAAAGAAGTGTGCATAAGAAATATGTAAAGGGAAAGAAGTGTGCATAAGAAATATGTAAAGGGAAAGAAGTGTGCATAAGAAATATGTAAAGGGAAAGAAGTGTGCATAAGAAATATGTAAAGGGAAAGAAGTGTGCATAAGAAATATGTAAAGGGAAAGAAGTGTGCATAAGAAATATGTAAAGGGAAAGAAGTGTGCATAAGAAATAAACACATGATGTGGGAACAAGCCCTCGAGTTAAATATGTAAAGGGAAAGAAGTGTGCATAAGAAATATGTAAAGGGAAAGAAGTGTGCATAAGAAATATGTAAAGGGAAAGAAGTGTGCATAAGAAATATGTAAAGGGAAAGAAGTGTGCATAAGAAATATGTAAAGGGAAAGAAGTGTGCATAAAAAATATGTAAAGGGAAAGAAGTGTGCATAAGAAATATGTAAAGGGAAAGAAGTGTGCATAAGAAATATGTAAAGGGAAAGAAGTGTGCATAAGAAATATGTAAAGGGAAAGAAGTGTGCATAAGAAATATGTAAAGGGAAAGAAGTGTGCATAAGAAATATGTAAAGGGAAAGAAGTGTGCATAAGAAATATGTAAAGGGAAAGAAGTGTGCATAAAAAATATGTAAAGGGAAAGAAGTGTGCATAAGAAATATGTAAAGGGAAAGAAGTGTGCATAAGAAATATGTAAAGGGAAATAAGTGTGCATAAGAAATATGTAAAGGGAAAAAAGTGTGCATAAGAAATATGTAAAGGGAAAGAAGTGTGCATAAGAAATATGTAAAGGGAAAGAAGTGTGCATAAGAAATATGTAAAGGGAAAGAAGTGTGCATAAGAAATATGTAAAGGGAAGGAAGTGTGCATAAGAAATATGTAAAGGGAAAGAAGTGTGCATAAGAAATATGTAAAGGGAAAGAAGTGTGCATAAGAAATATGTAAAGGGAAAGAAGTGTGCATAAGAAATATGTAAAGGGAAAGAAGTGTGCATAAGAAATATGTAAAGGGAAAGAAGTGTGCATAAGAAATATGTAAAGGGAAAGAAGTGTGCATAAGAAATATGTAAAGGGAAAGAAGTGTGCATAAGAAATATGTAAAGGGAAAGAAGTGTGCATAAGAAATATGTAAAGGGAAAGAAGTGTGCATAAGAAATATGTAAAGGGAAAGAAGTGTGCATAAGAAATATGTAAAGGGAAAGAAGTGTGCATAAGAAATATGTAAAGGGAAAGAAGTGTGCATAAGAAATATGTAAAGGGAAAGAAGTGTGCATAAGAAATATGTAAAGGGAAAGAAGTGTGCATAAGAAATAAACACATGATGTGGGAACAAGCCCTCGAGTTAAATATGTAAAGGGAAAGAAGTGTGCATAAGAAATATGTAAAGGGAAAGAAGTGTGCATAAGAAATATGTAAAGGGAAAGAAGTGTGCATAAGAAATATGTAAAGGGAAAGAAGTGTGCATAACAAATATGTAAAGGGAAAGAAGTGTGCATAAGAAATATGTAAAGGGAAAGAAGTGTGCATAAGAAATATGTAAAGGGAAAGAAGTGTGCATAAGAAATATGTAAAGGGAAAGAAGTGTGCATAAGAAATATGTAAAGGGAAAGAAGTGTGCATAAGAAATATGTAAAGGGAAAGAAGTGTGCATAAGAAATATGTAAAGGGAAAGAAGTGTGCATAAAAAATATGTAAAGGGAAAGAAGTGTGCATAAGAAATATGTAAAGGGAAAGAAGTGTGCATAAGAAATATGTAAAGGGAAATAAGTGTGCATAAGAAATATGTAAAGGGAAAAAAGTGTGCATAAGAAATATGTAAAGGGAAAGAAGTGTGCATAAGAAATATGTAAAGGGAAAGAAGTGTGCATAAGAAATATGTAAAGGGAAAGAAGTGTGCATAAGAAATAAACACATGATGTGGGAACCAGCCCTCGAGTTAAATATGTAAAGGGAAAGAAGTGTGCATAAGAAATATGTAAAGGGAAAGAAGTGTGCATAAGAAATATGTAAAGGGAAAGAAGTGTGCATAAGAAATATGTAAAGTGAAAGAAGTGTGCATAAGAAATATGTAAAGGGAAAGAAGTGTGCATAAGAAATATGTAAAGGGAAAGAAGTGTGCATAAGAAATATGTAAAGGGAAAGAAGTGTGCATAAGAAATATGTAAAGGGAAGGAAGTGTGCATAAGAAATATGTAAAGGGAAAGAAGTGTGCATAAGAAATATGTAAAGGGAAAGAAGTGTGCATAAGAAATATGTAAAGGGAAAGAAGTGTGCATAAGAAATATGTAAAGGGAAAGAAGTGTGCATAAGAAATATGTAAAGGGAAAGAAGTGTGCATAAGAAATATGTAAAGGGAAAGAAGTGTGCATAAGAAATATGTAAAGGGAAAGAAGTGTGCATAAGAAATATGTAAAGGGAAAGAAGTGTGCATAAGAAATATGTAAAGGGAAAGAAGTGTGCATAAGAAATATGTAAAGGGAAAGAAGTGTGCATAAGAAATATGTAAAGGGAAAGAAGTGTGCATAAGAAATATGTAAAGGGAAAGAAGTGTGCATAAGAAATATGTAAAGGGAAAGAAGTGTGCATAAGAAATATGTAAAGGGAAAGAAGTGTGCATAAGAAATATGTAAAGGGAAAGAAGTGTGCATAAGAAATATGTAAAGGGAAAGAAGTGTGCATAAGAAATATGTAAAGGGAAAGAAGTGTGCATAAGAAATATGTAAAGGGAAAGAAGTGTGCATAAGAAATATGTAAAGGGAAAGAAGTGTGCATAAGAAATATGTAAAGGGAAAGAAGTGTGCATAAGAAATATGTAAAGGGAAAGAAGTGTGCATAAGAAATATGTAAAGGGAAAGAAGTGTGCAATAAGAAATATGTAAAGGGAAAGAAGTGTGCATAAGAAATATGTAAAGGGAAAGAAGTGTGCATAAGAAATATGTAAAGGGAAAGAAGTGTGCATAAGAAATATGTAAAGGGAAAGAAGTGTGCATAAGAAATATGTAAAGGGAAAGAAGTGTGCATAAGAAATATGTAAAGGGAAAGAAGTGTGCATAAGAAATATGTAAAGGGAAAGAAGTGTGCATAAGAAATATGTAAAGGGAAAGAAGTGTGCATAAGAAATATGTAAAGGGAAAGAAGTGTGCATAAGAAATATGTAAAGGGAAAGAAGTGTGCATAAGAAATATGTAAAGGGAAAGAAGTGTGCATAAGAAATATGTAAAGGGAAAGAAGTGTGCATAAGAAATATGTAAAGGGAAAGAAGTGTGCATAAGAAATATGTAAAGGGAAAGAAGTGTGCATAAGAAATATGTAAAGGGAAAGAAGTGTGCATAAGAAATATGTAAAGGGAAAGAAGTGTGCATAAGAAATATGTAAAGGGAAAGAAGTGTGCATAAGAAATATGTAAAGGGAAAGAAGTGTGCATAAGAAATATGTAAAGGGAAAGAAGTGTGCATAAGAAATATGTAAAGGGAAAGAAGTGTGCATAAGAAATATGTAAAGGGAAAGAAGTGTGCATAAGAAATATGTAAAGGGAAAGAAGTGTGCATAAGAAATATGTAAAGGGAAAGAAGTGTGCATAAGAAATATGTAAAGGGAAAGAAGTGTGCATAAGAAATATGTAAAGGGAAAGAAGTGTGCATAAGAAATATGTAAAGGGAAAGAAGTGTGCATAAGAAATATGTAAAGGGAAAGAAGTGTGCATAAGAAATATGTAAAGGGAAAGAAGTGTGCATAAGAAATATGTAAAGGGAAAGAAGTGTGCATAAGAAATAATGATGTAGGGACAAGCCTCGAGGAAATATGTAAAGGGAAAGAAGTGTGCATAAGAAATATGTAAAGGGAAAGAAGTGTGCATAAGAAATATGTAAAGGGAAAGAAGTGTGCATAAGAAATATGTAAAGGGAAAGAAGTGTGCATAAGAAATATGTAAAGGGAAAGAAGTGTGCATAAGAAATATGTAAAGGGAAAGAAGTGTGCATAAGAAATATGTAAAGGGAAAGAAGTGTGCATAAGAAATATGTAAAGGGAAAGAAGTGTGCATAAGAAATATGTAAAGGGAAAGAAGTGTGCATAAGAAATATGTAAAGGGAAAGAAGTGTGCATAAGAAATATGTAAAGGGAAAGAAGTGTGCATAAGAAATATGTAAAGGGAAAGAAGTGTGCATAAGAAATATGTAAAGGGAAAGAAGTGTGCATAAGAAATATGTAAAGGGAAAGAAGTGTGCATAAGAAATATGTAAAGGGAAAGAAGTGTGCATAAGAAATATGTAAAGGGAAAGAAGTGTGCATAAGAAATATGTAAAGGGAAAGAAGTGTGCATAAGAAATATGTAAAGGGAAAGAAGTGTGCATAAGAAATATGTAAAGGGAAAGAAGTGTGCATAAGAAATATGTAAAGGGAAAGAAGTGTGCATAAGAAATATGTAAAGGGAAAGAAGTGTGCATAAGAAATATGTAAAGGGAAAGAAGTGTGCATAAGAAATATGTAAAGGGAAAGAAGTGTGCATAAGAAATATGTAAAGGGAAAGAAGTGTGCATAAGAAATATGTAAAGGGAAAGAAGTGTGCATAAGAAATATGTAAAGGGAAAGAAGTGTGCATAAGAAATATGTAAAGGGAAAGAAGTGTGCATAAGAAATATGTAAAGGGAAAGAAGTGTGCATAAGAAATATGTAAAGGGAAAGAAGTGTGCATAAGAAATATGTAAAGGGAAAGAAGTGTGCATAAGAAATATGTAAAGGGAAAGAAGTGTGCATAAGAAATATGTAAAGGGAAAGAAGTGTGCATAAGAAATATGTAAAGGGAAAGAAGTGTGCATAAGAAATATGTAAAGGGAAAGAAGTGTGCATAAGAAATATGTAAAGGGAAAGAAGTGTGCATAAGAAATATGTAAAGGGAAAGAAGTGTGCATAAGAAATATGTAAAGGGAAAGAAGTGTGCATAAGAAATATGTAAAGGGAAAGAAGTGTGCATAAGAAATATGTAAAGGGAAAGAAGTGTGCATAAGAAATATGTAAAGGGAAAGAAGTGTGCATAAGAAATATGTAAAGGGAAAGAAGTGTGCATAAGAAATATGTAAAGGGAAAGAAGTGTGCATAAGAAATATGTAAAGGGAAAGAAGTGTGCATAAGAAATATGTAAAGGGAAAGAAGTGTGCATAAGAAATATGTAAAGGGAAAGAAGTGTGCATAAGAAATATGTAAAGGGAAAGAAGTGTGCATAAGAAATATGTAAAGGGAAAGAAGTGTGCATAAGAAATATGTAAAGGGAAAGAAGTGTGCATAAGAAATATGTAAAGGGAAAGAAGTGTGCATAAGAAATATGTAAAGGGAAAGAAGTGTGCATAAGAAATATGTAAAGGGAAAGAAGTGTGCATAAGAAATATGTAAAGGGAAAGAAGTGTGCATAAGAAATATGTAAAGGGAAAGAAGTGTGCATAAGAAATATGTAAAGGGAAAGAAGTGTGCATAAGAAATATGTAAAGGGAAAGAAGTGTGCATAAGAAATATGTAAAGGGAAAGAAGTGTGCATAAGAAATATGTAAAGGGAAAGAAGTGTGCATAAGAAATATGTAAAGGGAAAGAAGTGTGCATAAGAAATATGTAAAGGGAAAGAAGTGTGCATAAGAAATATGTAAAGGGAAAGAAGTGTGCATAAGAAATATGTAAAGGGAAAGAAGTGTGCATAAGAAATATGTAAAGGGAAAGAAGTGTGCATAAGAAATATGTAAAGGGAAAGAAGTGTGCATAAGAAATATGTAAAGGGAAAGAAGTGTGCATAAGAAATATGTAAAGGGAAAGAAGTGTGCATAAGAAATATGTAAAGGGAAAGAAGTGTGCATAAGAAATATGTAAAGGGAAAGAAGTGTGCATAAGAAATATGTAAAGGGAAAGAAGTGTGCATAAGAAATATGTAAAGGGAAAGAAGTGTGCATAAGAAATATGTAAAGGGAAAGAAGTGTGCATAAGAAATATGTAAAGGGAAAGAAGTGTGCATAAGAAATATGTAAAGGGAAAGAAGTGTGCATAAGAAATATGTAAAGGGAAAGAAGTGTGCATAAGAAATATGTAAAGGGAAAGAAGTGTGCATAAGAAATATGTAAAGGGAAAGAAGTGTGCATAAGAAATATGTAAAGGGAAAGAAGTGTGCATAAGAAATATGTAAAGGGAAAGAAGTGTGCATAAGAAATATGTAAAGGGAAAGAAGTGTGCATAAGAAATATGTAAAGGGAAAGAAGTGTGCATAAGAAATATGTAAAGGGAAAGAAGTGTGCATAAGAAATATGTAAAGGGAAAGAAGTGTGCATAAGAAATATGTAAAGGGAAAGAAGTGTGCATAAGAAATATGTAAAGGGAAAGAAGTGTGCATAAGAAATATGTAAAGGGAAAGAAGTGTGCATAAGAAATATGTAAAGGGAAAGAAGTGTGCATAAGAAATATGTAAAGGGAAAGAAGTGTGCATAAGAAATATGTAAAGGGAAAGAAGTGTGCATAAGAAATATGTAAAGGGAAAGAAGTGTGCATAAGAAATATGTAAAGGGAAAGAAGTGTGCATAAGAAATATGTAAAGGGAAAGAAGTGTGCATAAGAAATATGTAAAGGGAAAGAAGTGTGCATAAGAAATATGTAAAGGGAAAGAAGTGTGCATAAGAAATATGTAAAGGGAAAGAAGTGTGCATAAGAAATATGTAAAGGGAAAGAAGTGTGCATAAGAAATATGTAAAGGGAAAGAAGTGTGCATAAGAAATATGTAAAGGGAAAGAAGTGTGCATAAGAAATATGTAAAGGGAAAGAAGTGTGCATAAGAAATATGTAAAGGGAAAGAAGTGTGCATAAGAAATATGTAAAGGGAAAGAAGTGTGCATAAGAAATATGTAAAGGGAAAGAAGTGTGCATAAGAAATATGTAAAGGGAAAGAAGTGTGCATAAGAAATATGTAAAGGGAAAGAAGTGTGCATAAGAAATATGTAAAGGGAAAGAAGTGTGCATAAGAAATATGTAAAGGGAAAGAAGTGTGCATAAGAAATATGTAAAGGGAAAGAAGTGTGCATAAGAAATATGTAAAGGGAAAGAAGTGTGCATAAGAAATATGTAAAGGGAAAGAAGTGTGCATAAGAAATATGTAAAGGGAAAGAAGTGTGCATAAGAAATATGTAAAGGGAAAGAAGTGTGCATAAGAAATATGTAAAGGGAAAGAAGTGTGCATAAGAAATATGTAAAGGGAAAGAAGTGTGCATAAGAAATATGTAAAGGGAAAGAAGTGTGCATAAGAAATATGTAAAGGGAAAGAAGTGTGCATAAGAAATATGTAAAGGGAAAGAAGTGTGCATAAGAAATATGTAAAGGGAAAGAAGTGTGCATAAGAAATATGTAAAGGGAAAGAAGTGTGCATAAGAAATATGTAAAGGGAAAGAAGTGTGCATAAGAAATATGTAAAGGGAAAGAAGTGTGCATAAGAAATATGTAAAGGGAAAGAAGTGTGCATAAGAAATATGTAAAGGGAAAGAAGTGTGCATAAGAAATATGTAAAGGGAAAGAAGTGTGCATAAGAAATATGTAAAGGGAAAGAAGTGTGCATAAGAAATATGTAAAGGGAAAGAAGTGTGCATAAGAAATATGTAAAGGGAAAGAAGTGTGCATAAGAAATATGTAAAGGGAAAGAAGTGTGCATAAGAAATATGTAAAGGGAAAGAAGTGTGCATAAGAAATATGTAAAGGGAAAGAAGTGTGCATAAGAAATATGTAAAGGGAAAGAAGTGTGCATAAGAAATATGTAAAGGGAAAGAAGTGTGCATAAGAAATATGTAAAGGGAAAGAAGTGTGCATAAGAAATATGTAAAGGGAAAGAAGTGTGCATAAGAAATATGTAAAGGGAAAGAAGTGTGCATAAGAAATATGTAAAGGGAAAGAAGTGTGCATAAGAAATATGTAAAGGGAAAGAAGTGTGCATAAGAAATATGTAAAGGGAAAGAAGTGTGCATAAGAAATATGTAAAGGGAAAGAAGTGTGCATAAGAAATATGTAAAGGGAAAGAAGTGTGCATAAGAAATATGTAAAGGGAAAGAAGTGTGCATAAGAAATATGTAAAGGGAAAGAAGTGTGCATAAGAAATATGTAAAGGGAAAGAAGTGTGCATAAGAAATATGTAAAGGGAAAGAAGTGTGCATAAGAAATATGTAAAGGGAAAGAAGTGTGCATAAGAAATATGTAAAGGGAAAGAAGTGTGCATAAGAAATATGTAAAGGGAAAGAAGTGTGCATAAGAAATATGTAAAGGGAAAGAAGTGTGCATAAGAAATATGTAAAGGGAAAGAAGTGTGCATAAGAAATATGTAAAGGGAAAGAAGTGTGCATAAGAAATATGTAAAGGGAAAGAAGTGTGCATAAGAAATATGTAAAGGGAAAGAAGTGTGCATAAGAAATATGTAAAGGGAAAGAAGTGTGCATAAGAAATATGTAAAGGGAAAGAAGTGTGCATAAGAAATATGTAAAGGGAAAGAAGTGTGCATAAGAAATATGTAAAGGGAAAGAAGTGTGCATAAGAAATATGTAAAGGGAAAGAAGTGTGCATAAGAAATATGTAAAGGGAAAGAAGTGTGCATAAGAAATATGTAAAGGGAAAGAAGTGTGCATAAGAAATATGTAAAGGGAAAGAAGTGTGCATAAGAAATATGTAAAGGGAAAGAAGTGTGCATAAGAAATATGTAAAGGGAAAGAAGTGTGCATAAGAAATATGTAAAGGGAAAGAAGTGTGCATAAGAAATATGTAAAGGGAAAGAAGTGTGCATAAGAAATATGTAAAGGGAAAGAAGTGTGCATAAGAAATATGTAAAGGGAAAGAAGTGTGCATAAGAAATATGTAAAGGGAAAGAAGTGTGCATAAGAAATATGTAAAGGGAAAGAAGTGTGCATAAGAAATATGTAAAGGGAAAGAAGTGTGCATAAGAAATATGTAAAGGGAAAGAAGTGTGCATAAGAAATATGTAAAGGGAAAGAAGTGTGCATAAGAAATATGTAAAGGGAAAGAAGTGTGCATAAGAAATATGTAAAGGGAAAGAAGTGTGCATAAGAAATATGTAAAGGGAAAGAAGTGTGCATAAGAAATATGTAAAGGGAAAGAAGTGTGCATAAGAAATATGTAAAGGGAAAGAAGTGTGCATAAGAAATATGTAAAGGGAAAGAAGTGTGCATAAGAAATATGTAAAGGGAAAGAAGTGTGCATAAGAAATATGTAAAGGGAAAGAAGTGTGCATAAGAAATATGTAAAGGGAAAGAAGTGTGCATAAGAAATATGTAAAGGGAAAGAAGTGTGCATAAGAAATATGTAAAGGGAAAGAAGTGTGCATAAGAAATATGTAAAGGGAAAGAAGTGTGCATAAGAAATATGTAAAGGGAAAGAAGTGTGCATAAGAAATATGTAAAGGGAAAGAAGTGTGCATAAGAAATATGTAAAGGGAAAGAAGTGTGCATAAGAAATATGTAAAGGGAAAGAAGTGTGCATAAGAAATATGTAAAGGGAAAGAAGTGTGCATAAGAAATATGTAAAGGGAAAGAAGTGTGCATAAGAAATATGTAAAGGGAAAGAAGTGTGCATAAGAAATATGTAAAGGGAAAGAAGTGTGCATAAGAAATATGTAAAGGGAAAGAAGTGTGCATAAGAAATATGTAAAGGGAAAGAAGTGTGCATAAGAAATATGTAAAGGGAAAGAAGTGTGCATAAGAAATATGTAAAGGGAAAGAAGTGTGCATAAGAAATATGTAAAGGGAAAGAAGTGTGCATAAGAAATATGTAAAGGGAAAGAAGTGTGCATAAGAAATATGTAAAGGGAAAGAAGTGTGCATAAGAAATATGTAAAGGGAAAGAAGTGTGCATAAGAAATATGTAAAGGGAAAGAAGTGTGCATAAGAAATATGTAAAGGGAAAGAAGTGTGCATAAGAAATATGTAAAGGGAAAGAAGTGTGCATAAGAAATATGTAAAGGGAAAGAAGTGTGCATAAGAAATATGTAAAGGGAAAGAAGTGTGCATAAGAAATATGTAAAGGGAAAGAAGTGTGCATAAGAAATATGTAAAGGGAAAGAAGTGTGCATAAGAAATATGTAAAGGGAAAGAAGTGTGCATAAGAAATATGTAAAGGGAAAGAAGTGCTGCATAAGAAATATGTAAAGGGAAAGAAGTGCGCATAAGAAATATGTAAAGGGAAAGAAGTGTGCATAAGAAATATGTAAAGGGAAAGAAGTGTGCATAAGAAATATGTAAAGGGAAAGAAGTGTGCATAAGAAATATGTAAAGGGAAAGAAGTGTGCATAAGAAATATGTAAAGGGAAAGAAGTGTGCATAAGAAATATGTAAAGGGAAAGAAGTGTGCATAAGAAATATGTAAAGGGAAAGAAGTGTGCATAAGAAATATGTAAAGGGAAAGAAGTGTGCATAAGAAATATGTAAAGGGAAAGAAGTGTGCATAAGAAATATGTAAAGGGAAAGAAGTGTGCATAAGAAATATGTAAAGGGAAAGAAGTGTGCATAAGAAATATGTAAAGGGAAAGAAGTGTGCATAAGAAATATGTAAAGGGAAAGAAGTGTGCATAAGAAATATGTAAAGGGAAAGAAGTGTGCATAAGAAATATGTAAAGGGAAAGAAGTGTGCATAAGAAATAGGTAAAGGGAAAGAAGTGTGCATAAGAAATATGTAAAGGGAAAGAAGTGTGCATAAGAAATATGTAAAGGGAAAGAAGTGTGCATAAGAAATATGTAAAGGGAAAGAAGTGTGCATAAGAAATATGTAAAGGGAAAGAAGTGTGCATAAGAAATATGTAAAGGGAAAGAAGTGTGCATAAGAAATTTGTAAAGGGAAAGAAGTGTGCATAAGAAAAATGTAAAGGGAAAGAAGTGTGCATAAGAAATATGTAAAGGGAAAGAAGTGTGCATAAGAAATATGTAAAGGGAAAGAAGGGTGCATAAGAAATATGTAAAGGGAAAGAAGTGTGCATAAGAAATATGTAAAGAGAAAGAAGTGTGCATAAGAAATATGTAAAGGGAAGAAGTGTGCATAAGAAATATGTAAAGGGAAAGAAGTGTGCATAAGAAATATGTAAAGGGAAAGAAGTGTGCATAAGAAATATGTAAAGGGAAAGAAGTGTGCATAAGAAATATGTAAAGGGAAAGAAGTGTGCATAAGAAATATGTAAAGGGAAAGAAGTGTGCATAAGAAATATGTAAAGGGAAAGAAGTGTGCATAAGAAATATGTAAAGGGAAAGAAGTGTGCATAAGAAATATGTAAAGGGAAAGAAGTGTGCATAAGAAATAAACACATGATGTCGGGACAAGCCCTCAAGTTAAATATGTAAAGGGAAAGAAGTGTGCATAAGAAATAATAAAGGGAAAGAAGTGTGCATAAGAAATATGTAAAGGGAAAGAAGTGTGCATAAGAAATATGTAAAGGGAAAGAAGTGTGCATAAGAAATATGTAAAGGGAAAGAAGTGTGCATAAGAAATATGTAAAGGGAAAGAAGTGTGCATAAGAAATATGTAAAGGGAAAGAAGTGTGCATAAGAAATATGTAAAGGGAAAGAAGTGTGCATAAGAAATATGTAAAGGGAAAGAAGTGTGCATAAGAAATATGTAAAGGGAAAGAAGTGTGCATAAGAAATATGTAAAGGGAAAGAAGTGTGCATAAGAAATATGTAAAGGGAAAGAAGTGTGCATAAGAAATATGTAAAGGGAAAGAAGTGTGCATAAGAAATATGTAAAGGGAAAGAAGTGTGCATAAGAAATATGTAAAGGGAAAGAAGTGTGCATAAGAAATATGTAAAGGGAAAGAAGTGTGCATAAGAAATATGTAAAGGGAAAGAAGTGTGCATAAGAAATATGTAAAGGGAAAGAAGTGTGCATAAGAAATATGTAAAGGAAAAGAAGTGTGCATAAGAAATATGTAAAGGGAAAGAAGTGTGCATAAGAAATATGTAAAGGGAAAGAAGTGTGCATAAGAAATATGTAAAGGGAAAGAAGTGCGCATAAGAAATATGTAAAGGGAAAGAAGTGCGCATAAGAAATATGTAAAGGGAAAGAAGTGCGCATAAGAAATATGTAAAGGGAAAGAAGTGCGCATAAGAAATATGTAAAGGGAAAGAAGTGCGCATAAGAAATATGTAAAGGGAAAGAAGTGTGCATAAGAAATATGTAAAGGGAAATAAATGTGCATAAGAAATATGTAAAGGGAAAGAAGTGTGCATAAGAAATATGTAAAGGGAAAGAAGTGTGCATAAGAAATATGTAAAGGGAAAGAAGTGTGCATAAGAAATATGTAAAGGGAAAGAAGTGTGCATAAGAAATATGTAAAGGGAAAGAAGTGTGCATAAGAAATATGTAAAGGGAAAGAAGTGTGCATAAGAAATATGTAAAGGGAAAGAAGTGTGCATAAGAAATATGTAAAGGGAAAGAAGTGTGCATAAGAAATATGTAAAGGGAAAGAAGTGTGCATAAGAAATAGGTAAAGGGAAAGAAGTGTGCATAAGAAATATGTAAAGGGAAAGAAGTGTGCATAAGAAATATGTAAAGGGAAAGAAGTGTGCATAAGAAATATGTAAAGGGAAAGAAGTGTGCATAAGAAATATGTAAAGGGAAAGAAGTGTGCATAAGAAATATGTAAAGGGAAAGAAGTGTGCATAAGAAATTTGTAAAGGGAAAGAAGTGTGCATAAGAAAAATGTAAAGGGAAAGAAGTGTGCATAAGAAATATGTAAAGGGAAAGAAGTGTGCATAAGAAATATGTAAAGGGAAAGAAGGGTGCATAAGAAATATGTAAAGGGAAAGAAGTGTGCATAAGAAATATGTAAAGGGAAAGAAGTGTGCATAAGAAATATGTAAAGGGAAGAAGTGTGCATAAGAAATATGTAAAGGGAAAGAAGTGTGCATAAGAAATATGTAAAGGGAAAGAAGTGTGCATAAGAAATATGTAAAGGGAAAGAAGTGTGCATAAGAAATATGTAAAGGGAAAGAAGTGTGCATAAGAAATATGTAAAGGGAAAGAAGTGTGCATAAGAAATATGTAAAGGGAAAGAAGTGTGCATAAGAAATATGTAAAGGGAAAGAAGTGTGCATAAGAAATATGTAAAGGGAAAGAAGTGTGCATAAGAAATAAACACATGATGTCGGGACAAGCCCTCAAGTTAAATATGTAAAGGGAAAGAAGTGTGCATAAGAAATAATAAAGGGAAAGAAGTGTGCATAAGAAATATGTAAAGGGAAAGAAGTGTGCACAAGAAATATGTAAAGGGAAAGAAGTGTGCATAAGAAATATGTAAAGGGAAAGAAGTGTGCATAAGAAATAAACACATGATGTCGGGACAAGCCCTCGAGTTAAATATGTAAAGGGAAAGAAGTGTGCATAAAAAATATGTAAAGGGAAAGAAGTGTGCATAAGAAATATGTAAAGGGAAAGAAGTGTGCATAAGAAATATGTAAAGGGAAAGAAGTGTGCATAAGAAATATGTAAAGGGAAAGAAGTGTGCATAAGAAATATGTAAAGGGAAAGAAGTGTGCATAAGAAATATGTAAAGGGAAAGAAGTGTGCATAAGAAATATGTAAAGGGAAAGAAGTGTGCATAAGAAATATGTAAAGGGAAAGAAGTGTGCATAAGAAATATGTAAAGGGAAAGAAGTGTGCATAAGAAATATGTAAAGGGAAAGAAGTGTGCATAATAAATAAACACATGATGTCGGGACAAGCCCTCGAGTTAAATATGTAAAGGGAAAGAAGTGTGCATACGAAATATGTAAAGGGAAAGAAGTGTGCATAAGAAATATGTAAAGGGAAATAAGTGTGCATAAGAAATATGTAAAGAAAAGAAGTGTGCATAAGAAATATGTAAAGGGAAAGAAGTGTGCATAAGAAATATGTAAAGGGAAAGAAGTGTGCATAAGAAATTCGTAAAGGGAAAGAAGTGTGGGGAAAGAAGTGTGCATAAGAAATATGTAAAGGGAAAGAAGTGTGCATAAGAAATATGTAAAGGGAAAGAAGTGTGCATAAGAAATATGTAAAGGGAAAGAAGTGTGCATAAGAAATATGTAAAGGGAAAGAAGTGTGCATAAGAAATATGTAAAGGGAAAGAAGTGTGCATAAGAAATATGTAAAGGGAAAGAAGTGTGCATAAGAAATATGTAAAGGGAAAGAAGTGTGCATAAGAAATATGTAAAGGGAAAGAAGTGTGCATAAGAAATATGTAAAGGGAAAGAAGTGTGCATAAGAAATATGTAAAGGGAAAGAAGTGTGCATAAGAAATATGTAAAGGGAAAGAAGTGTGCATAAGAAATATGTAAAGGGAAAGAAGTGTGCATAAGAAATATGTAAAGGGAAAGAAGTGTGCATAAGAAATATGTAAAGGGAAAGAAGTGTGCATAAGAAATATGTAAAGGGAAAGAAGTGTGCATAAGAAATATGTAAAGGGAAAGAAGTGTGCATAAGAAATATGTAAAGGGAAAGAAGTGTGCATAAGAAATATGTAAAGGGAAAGAAGTGTGCATAAGAAATATGTAAAGGGAAAGAAGTGTGCATAAGAAATATGTAAAGGGAAAGAAGTGTGCATAAGAAATATGTAAAGGGAAAGAAGTGTGCATAAGAAATATGTAAAGGGAAAGAAGTGTGCATAAGAAATATGTAAAGGGAAAGAAGTGTGCATAAGAAATATGTAAAGGGAAAGAAGTGTGCATAAGAAATATGTAAAGGGAAAGAAGTGTGCATAAGAAATATGTAAAGGGAAAGAAGTGTGCATAAGAAATATGTAAAGGGAAAGAAGTGTGCATAAGAAATATGTAAAGGGAAAGAAGTGTGCATAAGAAATATGTAAAGGGAAAGAAGTGTGCATAAGAAATATGTAAAGGGAAAGAAGTGTGCATAAGAAATATGTAAAGGGAAAGAAGTGTGCATAAGAAATATGTAAAGGGAAAGAAGTGTGCATAAGAAATATGTAAAGGGAAAGAAGTGTGCATAAGAAATATGTAAAGGGAAAGAAGTGTGCATAAGAAATATGTAAAGGGAAAGAAGTGTGCATAAGAAATATGTAAAGGGAAAGAAGTGTGCATAAGAAATATGTAAAGGGAAAGAAGTGTGCATAAGAAATATGTAAAGGGAAAGAAGTGTGCATAAGAAATATGTAAAGGGAAAGAAGTGTGCATAAGAAATATGTAAAGGGAAAGAAGTGTGCATAAGAAATATGTAAAGGGAAAGAAGTGTGCATAAGAAATATGTAAAGGGAAAGAAGTGTGCATAAGAAATATGTAAAGGGAAAGAAGTGTGCATAAGAAATATGTAAAGGGAAAGAAGTGTGCATAAGAAATATGTAAAGGGAAAGAAGTGTGCATAAGAAATATGTAAAGGGAAAGAAGTGTGCATAAGAAATATGTAAAGGGAAAGAAGTGTGCATAAGAAATATGTAAAGGGAAAGAAGTGTGCATAAGAAATATGTAAAGGGAAAGAAGTGTGCATAAGAAATATGTAAAGGGAAAGAAGTGTGCATAAGAAATATGTAAAGGGAAAGAAGTGTGCATAAGAAATATGTAAAGGGAAAGAAGTGTGCATAAGAAATATGTAAAGGGAAAGAAGTGTGCATAAGAAATATGTAAAGGGAAAGAAGTGTGCATAAGAAATATGTAAAGGGAAAGAAGTGTGCATAAGAAATATGTAAAGGGAAAGAAGTGTGCATAAGAAATATGTAAAGGGAAAGAAGTGTGCATAAGAAATATGTAAAGGGAAAGAAGTGTGCATAAGAAATATGTAAAGGGAAAGAAGTGTGCATAAGAAATATGTAAAGGGAAAGAAGTGTGCATAAGAAATATGTAAAGGGAAAGAAGTGTGCATAAGAAATATGTAAAGGGAAAGAAGTGTGCATAAGAAATATGTAAAGGGAAAGAAGTGTGCATAAGAAATATGTAAAGGGAAAGAAGTGTGCATAAGAAATATGTAAAGGGAAAGAAGTGTGCATAAGAAATATGTAAAGGGAAAGAAGTGTGCATAAGAAATATGTAAAGGGAAAGAAGTGTGCATAAGAAATATGTAAAGGGAAAGAAGTGTGCATAAGAAATATGAAGGGAAAGAAGTGAGCATAAGAAATATGTAAAGGGAAAGAAGTGTGCATAAGAAATATGTAAAGGGAAAGAAGTGTGCATAAGAAATATGTAAAGGGAAAGAAGTGTGCATAAGAAATATGTAAAGGGAAAGAAGTGTGCATAAGAAATATGTAAAGGGAAAGAAGTGTGCATAAGAAATATGTAAAGGGAAAGAAGTGTGCATAAGAAATATGTAAAGGGAAAGAAGTGTGCATAAGAAATATGTAAAGGGAAAGAAGTGTGCATAAGAAATATGTAAAGGGAAAGAAGTGTGCATAAGAAATATGTAAAGGGAAAGAAGTGTGCATAAGAAATATGTAAAGGGAAAGAAGTGTGCATAAGAAATATGTAAAGGGAAAGAAGTGTGCATAAGAAATATGTAAAGGGAAAGAAGTGTGCATAAGAAATATGTAAAGGGAAAGAAGTGTGCATAAGAAATATGTAAAGGGAAAGAAGTGTGCATAAGAAATATGTAAAGGGAAAGAAGTGTGCATAAGAAATATGTAAAGGGAAAGAAGTGTGCATAAGAAATATGTAAAGGGAAAGAAGTGTGCATAAGAAATATGTAAAGGGAAAGAAGTGTGCATAAGAAATATGTAAAGGGAAAGAAGTGTGCATAAGAAATATGTAAAGGGAAAGAAGTGTGCATAAGAAATATGTAAAGGGAAAGAAGTGTGCATAAGAAATATGTAAAGGGAAAGAAGTGTGCATAAGAAATATGTAAAGGGAAAGAAGTGTGCATAAGAAATATGTAAAGGGAAAGAAGTGTGCATAAGAAATATGTAAAGGGAAAGAAGTGTGCATAAGAAATATGTAAAGGGAAAGAAGTGTGCATAAGAAATATGTAAAGGGAAAGAAGTGTGCATAAGAAATATGTAAAGGGAAAGAAGTGTGCATAAGAAATATGTAAAGGGAAAGAAGTGTGCATAAGAAATATGTAAAGGGAAAGAAGTGTGCATAAGAAATATGTAAAGGGAAAGAAGTGTGCATAAGAAATATGTAAAGGGAAAGAAGTGTGCATAAGAAATATGTAAAGGGAAAGAAGTGTGCATAAGAAATATGTAAAGGGAAAGAAGTGTGCATAAGAAATATGTAAAGGGAAAGAAGTGTGCATAAGAAATAGTAAAGGGAAAGAAGTGTGACATAAGAAATATGTAAAGGGAAAGAAGTGTGCATAAGAAATATGTAAAGGGAAAGAAGTGTGCATAAGAAATATGTAAAGGGAAAGAAGTGTGCATAAGAAATATGTAAAGGGAAAGAAGTGTGCATAAGAAATATGTAAAGGGAAAGAAGTGTGCATAAGAAATATGTAAAGGGAAAGAAGTGTGCATAAGAAATATGTAAAGGGAAAGAAGTGTGCATAAGAAATATGTAAAGGGAAAGAAGTGTGCATAAGAAATATGTAAAGGGAAAGAAGTGTGCATAAGAAATATGTAAAGGGAAAGAAGTGTGCATAAGAAATATGTAAAGGGAAAGAAGTGTGCATAAGAAATATGTAAAGGGAAAGAAGTGTGCATAAGAAATATGTAAAGGGAAAGAAGTGTGCATAAGAAATATGTAAAGGGAAAGAAGTGTGCATAAGAAATATGTAAAGGGAAAGAAGTGTGCATAAGAAATATGTAAAGGGAAAGAAGTGTGCATAAGAAATATGTAAAGGGAAAGAAGTGTGCATAAGAAATATGTAAAGGGAAAGAAGTGTGCATAAGAAATATGTAAAGGGAAAGAAGTGTGCATAAGAAATATGTAAAGGGAAAGAAGTGTGCATAAGAAATATGTAAAGGGAAAGAAGTGTGCATAAGAAATATGTAAAGGGAAAGAAGTGTGCATAAGAAATATGTAAAGGGAAAGAAGTGTGCATAAGAAATATGTAAAGGGAAAGAAGTGTGCATAAGAAATATGTAAAGGGAAAGAAGTGTGCATAAGAAATATGTAAAGGGAAAGAAGTGTGCATAAGAAATATGTAAAGGGAAAGAAGTGTGCATAAGAAATATGTAAAGGGAAAGAAGTGTGCATAAGAAATATGTAAAGGGAAAGAAGTGTGCATAAGAAATATGTAAAGGGAAAGAAGTGTGCATAAGAAATATGTAAAGGGAAAGAAGTGTGCATAAGAAATATGTAAAGGGAAAGAAGTGTGCATAAGAAATATGTAAAGGGAAAGAAGTGTGCATAAGAAATATGTAAAGGGAAAGAAGTGTGCATAAGAAATATGTAAAGGGAAAGAAGTGTGCATAAGAAATATGTAAAGGGAAAGAAGTGTGCATAAGAAATATGTAAAGGGAAAGAAGTGTGCATAAGAAATATGTAAAGGGAAAGAAGTGTGCATAAGAAATATGTAAAGGGAAAGAAGTGTGCATAAGAAATATGTAAAGGGAAAGAAGTGTGCATAAGAAATATGTAAAGGGAAAGAAGTGTGCATAAGAAATATGTAAAGGGAAAGAAGTGTGCATAAGAAATATGTAAAGGGAAAGAAGTGTGCATAAGAAATATGTAAAGGGAAAGAAGTGTGCATAAGAAATATGTAAAGGGAAAGAAGTGTGCATAAGAAATATGTAAAGGGAAAGAAGTGTGCATAAGAAATATGTAAAGGGAAAGAAGTGTGCATAAGAAATATGTAAAGGGAAAGAAGTGTGCATAAGAAATATGTAAAGGGAAAGAAGTGTGCATAAGAAATATGTAAAGGGAAAGAAGTGTGCATAAGAAATATGTAAAGGGAAAGAAGTGTGCATAAGAAATATGTAAAGGGAAAGAAGTGTGCATAAGAAATATGTAAAGGGAAAGAAGTGTGCATAAGAAATATGTAAAGGGAAAGAAGTGTGCATAAGAAATATGTAAAGGGAAAGAAGTGTGCATAAGAAATATGTAAAGGGAAAGAAGTGTGCATAAGAAATATGTAAAGGGAAAGAAGTGTGCATAAGAAATATGTAAAGGGAAAGAAGTGTGCATAAGAAATATGTAAAGGGAAAGAAGTGTGCATAAGAAATATGTAAAGGGAAAGAAGTGTGCATAAGAAATATGTAAAGGGAAAGAAGTGTGCATAAGAAATATGTAAAGGGAAAGAAGTGTGCATAAGAAATATGTAAAGGGAAAGAAGTGTGCATAAGAAATATGTAAAGGGAAAGAAGTGTGCATAAGAAATATGTAAAGGGAAAGAAGTGTGCATAAGAAATATGTAAAGGGAAAGAAGTGTGCATAAGAAATATGTAAAGGGAAAGAAGTGTGCATAAGAAATATGTAAAGGGAAAGAAGTGTGCATAAGAAATATGTAAAGGGAAAGAAGTGTGCATAAGAAATATGTAAAGGGAAAGAAGTGTGCATAAGAAATATGTAAAGGGAAAGAAGTGTGCATAAGAAATATGTAAAGGGAAAGAAGTGTGCATAAGAAATATGTAAAGGGAAAGAAGTGTGCATAAGAAATATGTAAAGGGAAAGAAGTGTGCATAAGAAATATGTAAAGGGAAAGAAGTGTGCATAAGAAATATGTAAAGGGAAAGAAGTGTGCATAAGAAATATGTAAAGGGAAAGAAGTGTGCATAAGAAATATGTAAAGGGAAAGAAGTGTGCATAAGAAATATGTAAAGGGAAAGAAGTGTGCATAAGAAATATGTAAAGGGAAAGAAGTGTGCATAAGAAATATGTAAAGGGAAAGAAGTGTGCATAAGAAATATGTAAAGGGAAAGAAGTGTGCATAAGAAATATGTAAAGGGAAAGAAGTGTGCATAAGAAATATGTAAAGGGAAAGAAGTGTGCATAAGAAATATGTAAAGGGAAAGAAGTGTGCATAAGAAATATGTAAAGGGAAAGAAGTGTGCATAAGAAATATGTAAAGGGAAAGAAGTGTGCATAAGAAATATGTAAAGGGAAAGAAGTGTGCATAAGAAATATGTAAAGGGAAAGAAGTGTGCATAAGAAATATGTAAAGGGAAAGAAGTGTGCATAAGAAATATGTAAAGGGAAAGAAGTGTGCATAAGAAATATGTAAAGGGAAAGAAGTGTGCATAAGAAATATGTAAAGGGAAAGAAGTGTGCATAAGAAATATGTAAAGGGAAAGAAGTGTGCATAAGAAATATGTAAAGGGAAAGAAGTGTGCATAAGAAATATGTAAAGGGAAAGAAGTGTGCATAAGAAATATGTAAAGGGAAAGAAGTGTGCATAAGAAATATGTAAAGGGAAAGAAGTGTGCATAAGAAATATGTAAAGGGAAAGAAGTGTGCATAAGAAATATGTAAAGGGAAAGAAGTGTGCATAAGAAATATGTAAAGGGAAAGAAGTGTGCATAAGAAATATGTAAAGGGAAAGAAGTGTGCATAAGAAATATGTAAAGGGAAAGAAGTGTGCATAAGAAATATGTAAAGGGAAAGAAGTGTGCATAAGAAATATGTAAAGGGAAAGAAGTGTGCATAAGAAATATGTAAAGGGAAAGAAGTGTGCATAAGAAATATGTAAAGGGAAAGAAGTGTGCATAAGAAATATGTAAAGGGAAAGAAGTGTGCATAAGAAATATGTAAAGGGAAAGAAGTGTGCATAAGAAATATGTAAAGGGAAAGAAGTGTGCATAAGAAATATGTAAAGGGAAAGAAGTGTGCATAAGAAATATGTAAAGGGAAAGAAGTGTGCATAAGAAATATGTAAAGGGAAAGAAGTGTGCATAAGAAATATGTAAAGGGAAAGAAGTGTGCATAAGAAATATGTAAAGGGAAAGAAGTGTGCATAAGAAATATGTAAAGGGAAAGAAGTGTGCATAAGAAATAAACACATGAATGTGGGAACAAGACCTCGAGTTAAATATGTAAAGGGAAAGAAGTGTGCATAAAAAATATGTAAAGGGAAAGAAGTGTGCATAAGAAATATGTAAAGGGAAAGAAGTGTGCATAAGAAATAAACACATGATGTGGGAACAAGCCCTCGAGTTAAATATGTAAAGGGAAAGAAGTGTGCATAAGAAATAAACACATGATGTGGGAACAAGCCGTCGAGTTAAATATGTAAAGGGAAAGAAGTGTGCATAAGAAATAAACACATGATGTGGGAACAAGCCCTCGAGTTAAATATGTAAAGGGAAAGAAGTGTGCATAAGAAATAAACACATGATGTGGGAACAAGCCGTCGAGTTAAATATGTAAAGGGAAAGAAGTGTGCATAAGAAATATGTAAAGGGAAAGAAGTGTGCATAAGAAATATGTAAAGGGAAAGAAGTGTGCATAAGAAATATGTAAAGGGAAAGAAGTGTGCATAAGAAATATGTAAAGGGAAAGAAGTGTGCATAAGGAATATGTAAAGGAAAAGAAGTGTGCATAAGAAATAATCAAGGGAAAGAAGTGTGCATAAGAAATATGTAAAGGGAAAGAAGTGTGCATAAGAAATATGTAAAGGGAAAGAAGTGTGCATAAGAAATATATAAAGGGAAAGAAGTGTGCATAAGAAATATGTAAAGGGAAAGAAGTGTGCATAAGAATTATGTAAAGGTAAAGAAGTGTGCATAAGAAATATGTAAAGGGAAAGAAGTGTGCATAAGAAATAATAAAGGGAAAGAAGTGTGCATAAGAAATATGTAAAGGGAAAGAAGTGTGCATAAGAAATATGTAAAGGGAAAGAAGTGTGCATAAGAAATATGTAAATGGAAAGAAGTGTGCATAAGAAATATGTAAAGGGAAAGAAGTGTGCATAAGAAATAATAAAGGGAAAGAAGTGTGCATAAGAAATATGTAAAGGGAAAGAAGTGTGCATAAGAAATATGTAAAGGGAAAGAAGTGTGCATAATGAATATGTAAAGGGAAAGAAGTGTGCATAAGAAATATCTAAAGGGAAAGAAGTGTGCATAAGAAATATGTAAAGGGAAAGAAGTGTGCATAAGAAATATGTAAAGGGAAAGAAGTGTGCATAAGAAATATGTAAAGGGAAAGAAGTGTGCATCAGAAATATGTAAAGGGAAAGAAGTGTGCATAAGAAATATGTAAAGGGAAAGAAGTGTGCATAAGAAATATGTAAAGGGAAAGAAGTGTGCATAAGAAATATGTAAAGGGAAAGAAGTGTGCATAAGAAATATGTAAAGGGAAAGAAGTGTGCATAAGAAATATGTAAAGGGAAAGAAGTGTGCATAAGAAATATGTAAAGGGAAAGAAGTGTGCATAAGAAATAAACACATGATGTGGGAACAAGCCCTCGAGTTAAATATGTAAAGGGAAAGAAGTGTGCATAAGAAATATGTAAAGGGAAAGAAGTGTGCATAAGAAATATGTAAAGGGAAAGAAGTGTGCATAAGAAATAAACACATGATGTGGGAACAAGCCCTCGAGTTAAACATGTAAAGGGAAAGAAGTGTGCATAAGAAATATGTAAAGGGAAAGAAGTGTGCATAATAAATATGTAAAGGGAAAGAAGTGTGCATAAGAAATATGTAAAGGGAAAGAAGTGTGCATAAGAAATATGTAAAGGGAAAGAAGTGTGCATAAGAAATATGTAAAGGGAAAGAAGTGTGCATAAGAAATATGTAAAGGGAAAGAAGTGTGCATAAGAAATATGTAAAGGGAAAGAAGTGTGCATAAGAAATATGTAAAGGGAAAGAAGTGTGCATAAGAAATATGTTAAGGGAAAGAAGTGTGCATACGAAATATGTAAAGGGAAAGAAGTGTGCATAAGAAATATGTAAAGGGAAAGAAGTGTGCATAAGAAATATGTAAAGGGAAAGAAGTGTGCATAAGAAATATGTAAAGGGAAAGAAGTGTGCATAAGAAATATGTAAAGGGAAAGAAGTGTGCATAAGAAATATGTAAAGGGAAAGAAGTGTGCATGAGAAATATGTAAAGGGAAAGAAGTGTGCATAAGAAATATGTAAAGGGAAAGAAGTGTGCATAAGAAATATGTAAAGGGAAAGAAGTGTGCATAAGAAATAAACACATGATGTCGGGACAAGCCCTCGAGTTAAATATGTAAAGGGAAAGAAGTGTGCATAAGAAATAATAAAGGGAAAGAAGTGTGCATAAGAAATATGTAAAGGGAAAGAAGTGTGCATAAGAAATATGTAAAGGGAAAGAAGTGTGCATAAGAAATATGTAAAGGGAAAGAAGTGTGCATAAGAAATATGTAAAGGGAAAGAAGTGTGCATAAGAAATATGTAAAGGGAAAGAAGTGTGCATAAGAAATATGTAAAGGGAAAGAAGTGTGCATAAGAAATATGTAAAGGGAAAGAAGTGTGCATAAGAAATATGTAAAGGGAAAGAAGTGTGCATAAGAAATATGTAAAGGGAAAGAAGTGTGCATAAGAAATATGTAAAGGGAAAGAAGTGTGCATAAGAAATAAACACATGATGTGGGAACAAGCCCTCGAGTTAAATATGTAAAGGGAAAGAAGTGTGCATAAGAAATATGTAAAGGGAAAGAAGTGTGCATAAGAAATATGTAAAGGGAAAGAAGTGTGCATAAGAAATAAACACATGATGTGGGAACAAGCCCTCGAGTTAAACATGTAAAGGGAAAGAAGTGTGCATAAGAAATATGTAAAGGGAAAGAAGTGTGCATAATAAATATGTAAAGGGAAAGAAGTGTGCATAAGAAATATGTAAAGGGAAAGAAGTGTGCATAAGAAATATGTAAAGGGAAAGAAGTGTGCATAAGAAATATGTAAAGGGAAAGAAGTGTGCATAAGAAATATGTAAAGGGAAAGAAGTGTGCATAAGAAATATGTAAAGGGAAAGAAGTGTGCATAAGAAATATGTAAAGGGAAAGAAGTGTGCATAAGAAATATGTAAAGGGAAAGAAGTGTGCATAAGAAATATGTAAAGGGAAAGAAGTGTGCATAAGACATATGTAAAGGGAAAGAAGTGTGCATAAGAAATATGTAAAGGGAAAGAAGTGTGCATAAAAAATATGTAAAGGGAAAGAAGTGTGCATAAGAAATATGTAAAGGGAAAGAAGTGTGCATAAGAAATATGTAAAGGGAAAGAAGTGTGCATAAGAAATATGTAAAGGGAAAGAAGTGTGCATAAGAAATAAACACATGATGTGGGAACAAGCCCTCGAGTTAAATATGTAAAGGGAAAGAAGTGTGCATAAAAAATATGTAAAGGGAAAGAAGTGTGCATAAGAAATATGTAAAGGGAAAGAAGTGTGCATAAGAAATAAACACATGATGTGGGAACAAGCCCTCGAGTTAAATATGTAAAGGGAAAGAAGTGTGCATAAGAAATAAACACATGATGTGGGAACAAGCCGTCGAGTTAAATATGTAAAGGGAAAGAAGTGTGCATAAGAAATAAACACATGATGTGGGAACAAGCCCTCGAGTTAAATATGTAAAGGGAAAGAAGTGTGCATAAGAAATAAACACATGATGTGGGAACAAGCCGTCGAGTTAAATATGTAAAGGGAAAGAAGTGTGCATAAGAAATATGTAAAGGGAAAGAAGTGTGCATAAGAAATATGTAAAGGGAAAGAAGTGTGCATAAGAAATATGTAAAGGGAAAGAAGTGTGCATAAGAAATATGTAAAGGGAAAGAAGTGTGCATAAGGAATATGTAAAGGAAAAGAAGTGTGCATAAGAAATAATCAAGGGAAAGAAGTGTGCATAAGAAATATGTAAAGGGAAAGAAGTGTGCATAAGAAATATGTAAAGGGAAAGAAGTGTGCATAAGAAATATATAAAGGGAAAGAAGTGTGCATAAGAAATATGTAAAGGGAAAGAAGTGTGCATAAGAATTATGTAAAGGTAAAGAAGTGTGCATAAGAAATATGTAAAGGGAAAGAAGTGTGCATAAGAAATAATAAAGGGAAAGAAGTGTGCATAAGAAATATGTAAAGGGAAAGAAGTGTGCATAAGAAATATGTAAAGGGAAAGAAGTGTGCATAAGAAATATGTAAATGGAAAGAAGTGTGCATAAGAAATATGTAAAGGGAAAGAAGTGTGCATAAGAAATAATAAAGGGAAAGAAGTGTGCATAAGAAATATGTAAAGGGAAAGAAGTGTGCATAAGAAATATGTAAAGGGAAAGAAGTGTGCATAATGAATATGTAAAGGGAAAGAAGTGTGCATAAGAAATATCTAAAGGGAAAGAAGTGTGCATAAGAAATATGTAAAGGGAAAGAAGTGTGCATAAGAAATATGTAAAGGGAAAGAAGTGTGCATAAGAAATATGTAAAGGGAAAGAAGTGTGCATCAGAAATATGTAAAGGGAAAGAAGTGTGCATAAGAAATATGTAAAGGGAAAGAAGTGTGCATAAGAAATATGTAAAGGGAAAGAAGTGTGCATAAGAAATATGTAAAGGGAAAGAAGTGTGCATAAGAAATATGTAAAGGGAAAGAAGTGTGCATAAGAAATATGTAAAGGGAAAGAAGTGTGCATAAGAAATATGTAAAGGGAAAGAAGTGTGCATAAGAAATAAACACATGATGTGGGAACAAGCCCTCGAGTTAAATATGTAAAGGGAAAGAAGTGTGCATAAGAAATATGTAAAGGGAAAGAAGTGTGCATAAGAAATATGTAAAGGGAAAGAAGTGTGCATAAGAAATAAACACATGATGTGGGAACAAGCCCTCGAGTTAAACATGTAAAGGGAAAGAAGTGTGCATAAGAAATATGTAAAGGGAAAGAAGTGTGCATAATAAATATGTAAAGGGAAAGAAGTGTGCATAAGAAATATGTAAAGGGAAAGAAGTGTGCATAAGAAATATGTAAAGGGAAAGAAGTGTGCATAAGAAATATGTAAAGGGAAAGAAGTGTGCATAAGAAATATGTAAAGGGAAAGAAGTGTGCATAAGAAATATGTAAAGGGAAAGAAGTGTGCATAAGAAATATGTAAAGGGAAAGAAGTGTGCATAAGAAATATGTTAAGGGAAAGAAGTGTGCATACGAAATATGTAAAGGGAAAGAAGTGTGCATAAGAAATATGTAAAGGGAAAGAAGTGTGCATAAGAAATATGTAAAGGGAAAGAAGTGTGCATAAGAAATATGTAAAGGGAAAGAAGTGTGCATAAGAAATATGTAAAGGGAAAGAAGTGTGCATAAGAAATATGTAAAGGGAAAGAAGTGTGCATGAGAAATATGTAAAGGGAAAGAAGTGTGCATAAGAAATATGTAAAGGGAAAGAAGTGTGCATAAGAAATATGTAAAGGGAAAGAAGTGTGCATAAGAAATAAACACATGATGTCGGGACAAGCCCTCGAGTTAAATATGTAAAGGGAAAGAAGTGTGCATAAGAAATAATAAAGGGAAAGAAGTGTGCATAAGAAATATGTAAAGGGAAAGAAGTGTGCATAAGAAATATGTAAAGGGAAAGAAGTGTGCATAAGAAATATGTAAAGGGAAAGAAGTGTGCATAAGAAATATGTAAAGGGAAAGAAGTGTGCATAAGAAATATGTAAAGGGAAAGAAGTGTGCATAAGAAATATGTAAAGGGAAAGAAGTGTGCATAAGAAATATGTAAAGGGAAAGAAGTGTGCATAAGAAATATGTAAAGGGAAAGAAGTGTGCATAAGAAATATGTAAAGGGAAAGAAGTGTGCATAAGAAATATGTAAAGGGAAAGAAGTGTGCATAAGAAATAAACACATGATGTGGGAACAAGCCCTCGAGTTAAATATGTAAAGGGAAAGAAGTGTGCATAAGAAATATGTAAAGGGAAAGAAGTGTGCATAAGAAATATGTAAAGGGAAAGAAGTGTGCATAAGAAATAAACACATGATGTGGGAACAAGCCCTCGAGTTAAACATGTAAAGGGAAAGAAGTGTGCATAAGAAATATGTAAAGGGAAAGAAGTGTGCATAATAAATATGTAAAGGGAAAGAAGTGTGCATAAGAAATATGTAAAGGGAAAGAAGTGTGCATAAGAAATATGTAAAGGGAAAGAAGTGTGCATAAGAAATATGTAAAGGGAAAGAAGTGTGCATAAGAAATATGTAAAGGGAAAGAAGTGTGCATAAGAAATATGTAAAGGGAAAGAAGTGTGCATAAGAAATATGTAAAGGGAAAGAAGTGTGCATAAGAAATATGTTAAGGGAAAGAAGTGTGCATACGAAATATGTAAAGGGAAAGAAGTGTGCATAAGAAATATGTAAAGGGAAAGAAGTGTGCATAAGAAATATGTAAAGGGAAAGAAGTGTGCATAAGAAATATGTAAAGGGAAAGAAGTGTGCATAAGAAATATGTAAAGGGAAAGAAGTGTGCATAAGAAATATGTAAAGGGAAAGAAGTGTGCATGAGAAATATGTAAAGGGAAAGAAGTGTGCATAAGAAATATGTAAAGGGAAAGAAGTGTGCATAAGAAATATGTAAAGGGAAAGAAGTGTGCATAAGAAATAAACACATGATGTCGGGACAAGCCCTCGAGTTAAATATGTAAAGGGAAAGAAGTGTGCATAAGAAATAATAAAGGGAAAGAAGTGTGCATAAGAAATATGTAAAGGGAAAGAAGTGTGCATAAGAAATATGTAAAGGGAAAGAAGTGTGCATAAGAAATATGTAAAGGGAAAGAAGTGTGCCTAAGAAATATGTAAAGGGAAAGAAGTGTGCATAAGAAATATGTAAAGGGAAAGAAGTGTGCATAAGAAATATGTAAAGGGAAAGAAGTGTGCATAAGAAATATGTAAAGGGAAAGAAGTGTGCATAAGAAATATGTAAAGGGAAAGAAGTGTGCATAAGAAATATGTAAAGGGAAAGAAGTGTGCATAAGAAATATGTAAAGGGAAAGAAGTGTGCATAAGAAATATGTAAAGGGAAAGAAGTGTGCATAAGAAATATGTAAAGGGAAAGAAGTGTGCATAAGAAATATGTAAAGGGAAAGAAGTGTGCATAAGAAATATGTAAAGGGAAAGAAGTGTGCATAAGAAATATGTAAAGGGAAAGAAGTGTGCATAAGAAATATGTAAAGGGAAAGAAGTGTGCATAAGAAATATGTAAAGGGAAAGAAGTGTGCATAAGAAATATGTAAAGGGAAAGAAGTGTGCATAAGACATATGTAAAGGGAAAGAAGTGTGCATAAGAAATATGTAAAGGGAAAGAAGTGTGCATAAAAAATATGTAAAGGGAAAGAAGTGTGCATAAGAAATATGTAAAGGGAAAGAAGTGTGCATAAGAAATATGTAAAGGGAAAGAAGTGTGCATAAGAAATATGTAAAGGGAAAGAAGTGTGCATAAGAAATAAACACATGATGTGGGAACAAGCCCTCGAGTTAAATATGTAAAGGGAAAGAAGTGTGCATAAAAAATATGTAAAGGGAAAGAAGTGTGCATAAGAAATATGTAAAGGAAAAGAAGTGTGCATAAGAAATAAACACATGATGTGGGAACAAGCCCTCGAGTTAAATATGTAAAGGGAAAGAAGTGTGCATAAGAAATAAACACATGATGTGGGAACAAGCCGTCGAGTTAAATATGTAAAGGGAAAGAAGTGTGCATAAGAAATATGTAAAGGGAAAGAAGTGTGCATAAGAAATATGTAAAGGGAAAGAAGTGTGCATAAGAAATATGTAAAGGGAAAGAAGTGTGCATAAGAAATATGTAAAGGGAAAGAAGTGTGCATAAGGAATTTGTAAAGGGAAAGAAGTGTGCATAAAAAATAATCAAGGGAAAGAAGTGTGCATAAGAAATATGTAAAGGGAAAGAAGTGTGCATAAGAAATATGTAAAGGGAAAGAAGTGTGCATAAGAAATATGTAAAGGGAAAGAAGTGTGCATAAGAAATATGTAAAGGGAAAGAAGTGTGCATAAGAAATATGTAAAGGGAAAGAAGTGTGCATAAGAAATATGTAAAGGGAAATAAGTGTGCATAAGAAATATGTAAAGGGAAAGAAGTGTGCATAAGAAATATGTAAAGGGAAATAAGTGTGCATAAGAAATATGTAAAGGGAAAGAAGTGTGCATAAGAAATATGTAAAGGGAAAGAAGTGTGCATAAGAAATATGTAAAGGGAAAGAAGTGTGCATAAGAAATATGTAAAGGGAAAGAAGTGTGCATAAGAAATATTTAAAGGGAAAGAAGTGTGCATAAGAAATATGTAAAGGGAAAGAAGTGTGCATAAGAAATATGTAAAGGGAAAGAAGTGTGCATAAGAAATATGTAAAGGGAAAGAAGTGTGCATAAGAAATAAACACATGATGTGGGAACAAGCCCTCGAGTTAAATATGTCAAGGGAAAGAAGTGTGCATAAGAAATATGTAAAGGGAAATAAGTGTGCATAAGAAATATGTAAAGGGAAAGAAGTGTGCATAAGAAATAAACACATGATGTGGGAACAAGCCCTCGAGTTAAATATGTAAAGGGAAAGAAGTGTGCATAAGAAATATGTAAAGGGAAAGAAGTGTGCATAAGAAATATGTAAAGGGAAAGAAGTGTGCATAAGAAATATGTAAAGGGAAAGAAGTGTGCATAAGAAATATGTAAAGGGAAAGAAGTGTGCATAAGAAATATGTAAAGGGAAAGAAGTGTGCATAAGAATTATGTAAAGGGAAAGAAGTGTGCATAAGAAATATGTAAAGGGAAAGAAGTGTGCATAAGAAATATGTAAAGGGAAAGAAGTGTGCATAAGAAATATGTAAAGGGAAAGAAGTGTGCATAAGAAATATGTAAATGGAAAGAAGTGTGCATAAGAAATATGTAAAGGGAAAGAAGTGTGCATAAGAAATATGTAAAGGGAAAGAAGTGTGCATAAGAAATATGTAAAGGGAAAGAAGTGTGCATAAGAAATATGTAAAGGGAAAGAAGTGTGCATACGAAATATGTAAAGGGAAAGAAGTGTGCATAAGAAATATGTAAAGGGAAAGAAGTGTGCATAAGAAATATGTAAAGGGAAAGAAGTGTGCATACGAAATATGTAAAGGGAAAGAAGTGTGCATAAGAAATATGTAAAGGGAAAGAAGTGTGCATAAGAAATATGTAAAGGGAAAGAGTGTGCATAAGAAATATGTAAAGGGAAAGAAGTGTGCATAAGAAATATGTAAAGGGAAAGAAGTGTGCATAAGAAATATGTAAAGGGAAAGAAGTGTGCATAAGAAATATGTAAAGGGAAAGAAGTGTGCATAAGAAATATGTAAAGGGAAAGAAGTGTGCATAAGAAATATGTAAAGGGAAAGAAGTGTGCATAAGAAATATGTAAAGGGAAAGAAGTGTGCATAAGAAATATGTAAAGGGAAAGAAGTGTGCATAAGAAATATGTAAAGGGAAAGAAGTGTGCATAAGAAATATGTAAAGGGAAAGAAGTGTGCATAAGAAATATGTAAAGGGGAAAGAAGTGTGCATAAGAAATATGTAAAGGGAAAGAAGTGTGCATAAGAAATATGTAAAGGGAAAGAAGTGTGCATAAGAAATATGTAAAGGGAAAGAAGTGTGCATAAGAAATATGTAAAGGGAAAGAAGTGTGCATAAGAAATATGTAAAGGGAAAGAAGTGTGCATAAGAAATATGTAAAGGGAAAGAAGTGTGCATAAGAAATATGTAAAGGGAAAGAAGTGTGCATAAGAAATATGTAAAGGGAAAGAAGTGTGCATAAGAAATATGTAAAGGGAAAGAAGTGTGCATAAGAAATATGTAAAGGGAAAGAAGTGTGCATAAGAAATATGTAAAGGGAAAGAAGTGTGCATAAGAAATATGTAAAGGGAAAGAAGTGTGCATAAGAAATATGTAAAGGGAAAGAAGTGTGCATAAGAAATATGTAAAGGGAAAGAAGTGAGCATAAGAAATATGTAAAGGGAAAGAAGTGTGCATAAGAAATATTTAAAGGGAAAGAAGTGTGCATAAGAAATATGTAAAGGGAAAGAAGTGTGCATAAGAAATATGTAAAGGGAAAGAAGTGTGCATAAGAAATATGTAAAGGGAAAGAAGTGTGCATAAGAAATATGTAAAGGGAAAGAAGTGTGCATAAGAAATATGTAAAGGGAAAGAAGTGTGCATAAGAAATATGTAAAGGGAAAGAAGTGTGCATAAGAAATATGTAAAGGGAAAGAAGTGTGCATAAGAAATATGTAAAGGGAAAGAAGTGTGCATAAGAAATATGTAAAGGGAAAGAAGTGTGCATAAGAAATATGTAAAGGGAAAGAAGTGTGCATAATAAATATGTAAAGGGAAAGAAGTGTGCATAAGAAATATGTAAAGGGAAAGAAGTGTGCATAAGAAATATGTAAAGGGAAAGAAGTGTGCATAAGAAATATGTAAAGGGAAAGAAGTGTGCATAAGAAATATGTAAAGGGAAAGAAGTGTGCATAAGAAATATGTAAAGGGAAAGAAGTGTGCATAAGAAATATGTAAAGGGAAAGAAGTGTGCATAAGAAATATGTAAAGGGAAAGAAGTGTGCATAAGAAATATGTAAAGGGAAAGAAGTGTGCATAAGAAATATGTAAAGGGAAAGAAGTGTGCATAAGAAATATGTAAAGGGAAAGAAGTGTGCATAAGAAATATGTAAAGGGAAAGAAGTGTGCATAAGAAATATGTAAAGGGAAAGAAGTGTGCATAAGAAATATGTAAAGGGAAAGAAGTGTGCATAAGAAATATGTAAAGGGAAAGAAGTGTGCATAAGAAATATGTAAAGGGAAATAAGTGTGCATAAGAAATATGTAAAGGGAAAGAAGTGTGCATAAGAAATATGTAAAGGGAAAGAAGTGTGCATAAGAAATATGTAAAGGGAAAGAAGTGTGCATAAGAAATATGTAAAGGGAAAGAAGTGTGCATAAGAAATATGTAAAGGGAAAGAAGTGTGCATAAGAAATATGTAAAGGGAAAGAAGTGTGCATAAGAAATATTTAAAGGGAAAGAAGTGTGCATAAGAAATATGAAAAGGGAAAGAAGTGTGCATAAGAAATATGTAAAGGGAAAGAAGTGTGCATAAGAAATATGTAAAGGGAAAGAAGTGTGCATAAGAAATAAACACATGATGTGGGAACAAGCCCTCGAGTTAAATATGTCAAGGGAAAGAAGTGTGCATAAGAAATATGTAAAGGGAAAGAAGTGTGCATAAGAAATATGTAAAGGGAAAGAAGTGTGCATAAGAAATATGTAAAGGGAAAGAAGTGTGCATAAGAAATATGTAAAGGGAAAGAAGTGTGCATAAGAAATATGTAAAGGGAAAGAAGTGTGCATAATAAATATGTAAAGGGAAAGAAGTGTGCATAAGAAATATGTAAAGGGAAAGAAGTGTGCATAAGAAATATGTAAAGGGAAAGAAGTGTGCATAAGAAATATGTAAAGGGAAAGAAGTGTGCATAAGAAATATGTAAAGGGAAAGAAGTGTGCATAAGAAATATGTAAAGGGAAAGAAGTGTGCATAAGAAATATGTAAAGGGAAAGAAGTGTGCATAAGAAATATGTAAAGGGAAAGAAGTGTGCATAAGAAATATGTAAAGGGAAAGAAGTGTGCATAAGAAATATGTAAAGGGAAAGAAGTGTGCATAAGAAATATGTAAAGGGAAAGAAGTGTGCATAAGAAATATGTAAAGGGAAAGAAGTGTGCATAAGAAATATGTAAAGGGAAAGAAGTGTGCATAAGAAATATGTAAAGGGAAAGAAGTGTGCATAAGAAATATGTAAAGGGAAAGAAGTGTGCATAAGAAATATGTAAAGGGAAATAAGTGTGCATAAGAAATATGTAAAGGGAAAGAAGTGTGCATAAGAAATATGTAAAGGGAAAGAAGTGTGCATAAGAAATATGTAAAGGGAAAGAAGTGTGCATAAGAAATATGTAAAGGGAAAGAAGTGTGCATAAGAAATATGTAAAGGGAAAGAAGTGTGCATAAGAAATATGTAAAGGGAAAGAAGTGTGCATAAGAAATATTTAAAGGGAAAGAAGTGTGCATAAGAAATATGAAAAGGGAAAGAAGTGTGCATAAGAAATATGTAAAGGGAAAGAAGTGTGCATAAGAAATATGTAAAGGGAAAGAAGTGTGCATAAGAAATAAACACATGATGTGGGAACAAGCCCTCGAGTTAAATATGTCAAGGGAAAGAAGTGTGCATAAGAAATATGTAAAGGGAAATAAGTGTGCATAAGAAATATGTAAAGGGAAAGAAGTGTGCATAAGAAATAAACACATGATGTGGGAACAAGCCCTCGAGTTAAATATGTAAAGGGAAAGAAGTGTGCATAAGAAATATGTAAAGGGAAAGAAGTGTGCATAAGAAATATGTAAAGGGAAAGAAGTGTGCATAAGAAATATGTAAAGGGAAAGAAGTGTGCATAAGAAATATGTAAAGGGAAAGAAGTGTGCATAAGAAATATGTAAAGGGAAAGAAGTGTGCATAAGAAATATGTAAAGGGAAAGAAGTGTGCATAAGAAATATGTAAAGGGAAAGAAGTGTGCATAAGAAATATGTAAAGGGAAAGAAGTGTGCATAAGAAATATGTAAAGGGAAAGAAGTGTGCATAAGAAATATGTAAATGGAAAGAAGTGTGCATAAGAAATATGTAAAGGGAAAGAAGTGTGCATAAGAAATATGTAAAGGGAAAGAAGTGTGCATAAGAAATATGTAAAGGGAAAGAAGTGTGCATAAGAAATATGTAAAGGGAAAGAAGTGTGCATAAGAAATATGTAAAGGGAAAGAAGTGTGCATAAGAAATATGTAAAGGGAAAGAAGTGTGCATAAGAAATATGTAAAGGGAAAGAAGTGTGCATACGAAATATGTAAAGGGAAAGAAGTGTGCATACGAAATATGTAAAGGGAAAGAAGTGTGCATAAGAAATATGTAAAGGGAAAGAAGTGTGCATAAGAAATATGTAAAGGGAAAGAAGTGTGCATAAGAAATATGTAAAGGGAAAGAAGTGTGCATAAGAAATATGTAAAGGGAAAGAAGTGTGCATAATAAATATGTAAAGGGAAAGAAGTGTGCATAAGAAATATGTAAAGGGAAAGAAGTGTGCATAATAAATATGTAAAGGGAAAGAAGTGTGCATAATAAATATGTAAAGGGAAAGAAGTGTGCATAATAAATATGTAAAGGGAAAGAAGTGTGCATAATAAATATGTAAAGGGAAAGAAGTGTGCATAATAAATATGTAAAGGGAAAGAAGTGTGCATAAGAAATATGTAAAGGGAAAGAAGTGTGCATAAGAAATATGTAAAGGGAAAGAAGTGTGCATAAGAAATATGTAAAGGGAAAGAAGTGTGCATAAGAAATATGTAAAGGGAAAGAAGTGTGCATAAGAAATATGTAAAGGGAAAGAAGTGTGCATAAGAAATATGTAAAGGGAAAGAAGTGTGCATAAGAAATATGTAAAGGGAAAGAAGTGTGCATAAGAAATATGTAAAGGGAAAGAAGTGTGCATAAGAAATATGTAAAGGGAAAGAAGTGTGCATAAGAAATATGTAAAGGGAAAGAAGTGTGCATAAGAAATATGTAAAGGGAAAGAAGTGTGCATAAGAAATATGTAAAGGGAAAGAAGTGTGCATAAGAAATATGTAAAGGGAAAGAAGTGTGCATAAGAAATATGTAAAGGGAAAGAAGTGTGCATAAGAAATATGTAAAGGGAAAGAAGTGTGCATAAGAAATATGTAAAGGGAAAGAAGTGTGCATAAGAAATATGTAAAGGGAAAGAAGTGTGCATAAGAAATATGTAAAGGGAAAGAAGTGTGCATAAGAAATATGTAAAGGGAAAGAAGTGAGCATAAGAAATATGTAAAGGGAAAGAAGTGTGCATAAGAAATATGTAAAGGGAAAGAAGTGTGCATAAGAAATATGTAAAGGGAAAGAAGTGTGCATAAGAAATATGTAAAGGGAAAGAAGTGTGCATAAGAAATATGTAAAGGGAAAGAAGTGTGCATAAGAAATATGTAAAGGGAAAGAAGTGTGCATAAGAAATATGTAAAGGGAAAGAAGTGTGCATAAGAAATATGTAAAGGGAAAGAAGTGTGCATAAGAAATATGTAAAGGGAAAGAAGTGTGCATAAGAAATATGTAAAGGGAAAGAAGTGTGCATAAGAAATATGTAAAGGGAAAGAAGTGTGCATAAGAAATATGTAAAGGGAAAGAAGTGTGCATAAGAAATATGTAAAGGGAAAGAAGTGTGCATAAGAAATATGTAAAGGGAAAGAAGTGTGCATAAGAAATATGTAAAGGGAAAGAAGTGTGCATAAGAAATATGTAAAGGGAAAGAAGTGTGCATAAGAAATATGTAAAGGGAAAGAAGTGTGCATAAGAAATATGTAAAGGGAAAGAAGTGTGCATAAGAAATATGTAAAGGGAAAGAAGTGTGCATAAGAAATATGTAAAGGGAAAGAAGTGTGCATAAGAAATATGTAAAGGGAAAGAAGTGTGCATAAGAAATATGTAAAGGGAAAGAAGTGTGCATAAGAAATATGTAAAGGGAAAGAAGTGTGCATAAGAAATATGTAAAGGGAAAGAAGTGTGCATAAGAAATATGTAAAGGGAAAGAAGTGTGCATAAGAAATATTTAAAGGGAAAGAAGTGTGCATAAGAAATATGTAAAGGGAAAGAAGTGTGCATAAGAAATATGTAAAGGGAAAGAAGTGTGCATAAGAAATATGTAAAGGGAAAGAAGTGTGCATAAGAAATAAACACATGATGTGGGAACAAGCCCTCGAGTTAAATATGTCAAGGGAAAGAAGTGTGCATAAGAAATATGTAAAGGGAAAGAAGTGTGCATAAGAAATATTTAAAGGGAAAGAAGTGTGCATAAGAAATATGTAAAGGGAAAGAAGTGTGCATAAGAAATATGTAAAGGGAAAGAAGTGTGCATAAGAAATATGTAAAGGGAAAGAAGTGTGCATAAGAAATAAACACATGATGTGGGAACAAGCCCTCGAGTTAAATATGTCAAGGGAAAGAAGTGTGCATAAGAAATATGTAAAGGGAAATAAGTGTGCATAAGAAATATGTAAAGGGAAAGAAGTGTGCATAAGAAATATGTAAAGGGAAAGAAGTGTGCATAAGAAATATGTAAAGGGAAATAAGTGTGCATAAGAAATATGTAAAGGGAAAGAAGTGTGCATAAGAAATATGTAAAGGGAAATAAGTGTGCATAAGAAATATGTAAAGGGAAAGAAGTGTGCATAAGAAATATGTAAAGGGAAAGAAGTGTGCATAAGAAATATGTAAAGGGAAAGAAGTGTGCATAAGAAATATGTAAAGGGAAAGAAGTGTGCATAAGAAATATTTAAAGGGAAAGAAGTGTGCATAAGAAATATGTAAAGGGAAAGAAGTGTGCATAAGAAATATGTAAAGGGAAAGAAGTGTGCATAAGAAATATGTAAAGGGAAAGAAGTGTGCATAAGAAATAAACACATGATGTGGGAACAAGCCCTCGAGTTAAATATGTCAAGGGAAAGAAGTGTGCATAAGAAATATGTAAAGGGAAATAAGTGTGCATAAGAAATATGTAAAGGGAAAGAAGTGTGCATAAGAAATAAACACATGATGTGGGAACAAGCCCTCGAGTTAAATATGTAAAGGGAAAGAAGTGTGCATAAGAAATATGTAAAGGGAAAGAAGTGTGCATAAGAAATATGTAAAGGGAAAGAAGTGTGCATAAGAAATATGTAAAGGGAAAGAAGTGTGCATAAGAAATATGTAAAGGGAAAGAAGTGTGCATAAGAAATATGTAAAGGGAAAGAAGTGTGCATAAGAAATATGTAAAGGGAAAGAAGTGTGCATAAGAAATATGTAAAGGGAAAGAAGTGTGCATAAGAAATATGTAAAGGGAAAGAAGTGTGCATAAGAAATATGTAAAGGGAAAGAAGTGTGCATAAGAAATATGTAAATGGAAAGAAGTGTGCATAAGAAATATGTAAAGGGAAAGAAGTGTGCATAAGAAATATGTAAAGGGAAAGAAGTGTGCATAAGAAATATGTAAAGGGAAAGAAGTGTGCATAAGAAATATGTAAAGGGAAAGAAGTGTGCATACGAAATATGTAAAGGGAAAGAAGTGTGCATAAGAAATATGTAAAGGGAAAGAAGTGTGCATACGAAATATGTAAAGGGAAAGAAGTGTGCATAAGAAATATGTAAAGGGAAAGAAGTGTGCATAAGAAATATGTAAAGGGAAAGAAGTGTGCATAAGAAATATGTAAAGGGAAAGAGGTGTGCATAAGAAATATGTAAAGGGAAAGAAGTGTGCATAAGAAATATGTAAAGGGAAAGAAGTGTGCATAAGAAATATGTAAAGGGAAAGAAGTGTGCATAAGAAATATGTAAAGGGAAAGAAGTGTGCATAATAAATATGTAAAGGGAAAGAAGTGTGCATAAGAAATATGTAAAGGGAAAGAAGTGTGCATAAGAAATATGTAAAGGGAAAGAAGTGTGCATAAGAAATATGTAAAGGGAAAGAAGTGTGCATAAGAAATATGTAAAGGGAAAGAAGTGTGCATAAGAAATATGTAAAGGGAAAGAAGTGTGCATAAGAAATATGTAAAGGGAAAGAAGTGTGCATAAGAAATATGTAAAGGGAAAGAAGTGTGCATAAGAAATATGTAAAGGGAAAGAAGTGTGCATAAGAAATATGTAAAGGGAAAGAAGTGTGCATAAGAAATATGTAAAGGGAAAGAAGTGTGCATAAGAAATATGTAAAGGGAAAGAAGTGTGCATAAGAAATATGTAAAGGGAAAGAAGTGTGCATAAGAAATATGTAAAGGGAAAGAAGTGTGCATAAGAAATATGTAAAGGGAAAGAAGTGTGCATAAGAAATATGTAAAGGGAAAGAAGTGTGCATAAGAAATATGTAAAGGGAAAGAAGTGTGCATAAGAAATATGTAAAGGGAAAGAAGTGTGCATAAGAAATATGTAAAGGGAAAGAAGTGTGCATAAGAAATATGTAAAGGGAAAGAAGTGTGCATAAGAAATATGTAAAGGGAAAGAAGTGTGCATAAGAAATATGTAAAGGGAAAGAAGTGTGCATAAGAAATATGTAAAGGGAAAGAAGTGTGCATAAGAAATATGTAAAGGGAACGAAGTGTGCATAAGAAATATGTAAAGGGAAAGAAGTGAGCATAAGAAATATGTAAAGGGAAAGAAGTGTGCATAAGAAATATGTAAAGGGAAAGAAGTGTGCATAAGAAATATGTAAAGGGAAAGAAGTGTGCATAAGAAATATGTAAAGGGAAAGAAGTGTGCATAAGAAATATGTAAAGGGAAAGAAGTGTGCATAAGAAATATGTAAAGGGAAAGAAGTGTGCATAAGAAATATGTAAAGGGAAAGAAGTGTGCATAAGAAATATGTAAAGGGAAAGAAGTGTGCATAAGAAATATGTAAAGGGAAAGAAGTGTGCATAAGAAATATGTAAAGGGAAAGAAGTGTGCATAAGAAATATGTAAAGGGAAAGAAGTGTGCATAAGAAATATGTAAAGGGAAAGAAGTGTGCATAAGAAATATGTAAAGGGAAAGAAGTGTGCATAATAAATATGTAAAGGTAAAGAAGTGTGCATAAGAAATATGTAAAGGGAAAGAAGTGTGCATAAGAAATATGTAAAGGGAAAGAAGTGTGCATAAGAAATATGTAAAGGGAAAGAAGTGTGCATAAGAAATATGTAAAGGGAAAGAAGTGTGCATAAGAAATATGTAAAGGGAAAGAAGTGTGCATAAGAAATATGTAAAGGGAAAGAAGTGTGCATAAGAAATATGTAAAGGGAAAGAAGTGTGCATAAGAAATATGTAAAGGGAAAGAAGTGTGCATAAGAAATATGTAAAGGGAAAGAAGTGTGCATAAGAAATATGTAAAGGGAAAGAAGTGTGCATAAGAAATATGTAAAGGGAAAGAAGTGTGCATAAGAAATATGTAAAGGGAAAGAAGTGTGCATAAGAAATATTTAAAGGGAAAGAAGTGTGCATAAGAAATATGTAAAGGGAAAGAAGTGTGCATAAGAAATATGTAAAGGGAAAGAAGTGTGCATAAGAAATATGTAAAGGGAAAGAAGTGTGCATAAGAAATAAACACATGATGTGGGAACAAGCCCTCGAGTTAAATATGTCAAGGGAAAGAAGTGTGCATAAGAAATATGTAAAGGGAAATAAGTGTGCATAAGAAATATGTAAAGGGAAAGAAGTGTGCATAAGAAATAAACACATGATGTGGGAACAAGCCCTCGAGTTAAATATGTAAAGTGAAAGAAGTGTGCATAAGAAATATGTAAAGGGAAAGAAGTGTGCATAAGAAATATGTAAAGGGAAAAAGGGAAAGAAGTGTGCATAAGAAATATGTAAAGGGAAAGAAGTGTGCATAAGAAATATGTAAAGGGAAAGAAGTGTGCATAAGAAATATGTAAAGGGAAAGAAGTGTGCATAAGAAATATGTAAAGGGAAAGAAGTGTGCATAAGAAATATGTAAAGGGAAAGAAGTGTGCATAAGAAATATGTAAAGGGAAAGAAGTGTGCATAAGAAATATGTAAAGGGAAAGAAGTGTGCATAAGAAATATGTAAAGGGAAAGAAGTGTGCATAAGAAATATGTAAAGGGAAAGAAGTGTGCATAAGAAATATGTAAAGGGAAAGAAGTGTGCATAAGAAATATGTAAAGGGAAAGAAGTGTGCATAAGAAATATGTAAAGGGAAAGAAGTGTGCATAAGAAATATGTAAAGGGAAAGAAGTGTGCATAAGAAATATGTAAAGGGAAAGAAGTGTGCATAAGAAATATGTAAAGGGAAAGAAGTGTGCATAAGAAATATGTAAAGGGAAAGAAGTGTGCATAAGAAATATGTAAAGGGAAAGAAGTGTGCATAAGAAATATGTAAAGGGAAAGAAGTGTGCATAAGAAATATGTAAAGGGAAAGAAGTGTGCATAAGAAATATGTAAAGGGAAAGAAGTGTGCATAAGAAATATGTAAAGGGAAAGAAGTGTGCATAAGAAATATGTAAAGGGAAAGAAGTGTGCATAAGAAATATGTAAAGGGAAAGAAGTGTGCATAAGAAATATGTAAAGGGAAAGAAGTGTGCATAAGAAATATGTAAAGGGAAAGAAGTGTGCATAAGAAATATGTAAAGGGAAAGAAGTGTGCATAAGAAATATGTAAAGGGAAAGAAGTGTGCATAAGAAATATGTAAAGGGAAAGAAGTGTGCATAAGAAATATGTAAAGGGAAAGAAGTGTGCATAAGAAATATGTAAAGGGAAAGAAGTGTGCATAAGAAATATGTAAAGGGAAAGAAGTGTGCATAAGAAATATGTAAAGGGAAAGAAGTGTGCATAAGAAATATGTAAAGGGAAAGAAGTGTGCATAAGAAATATGTAAAGGGAAAGAAGTGTGCATAAGAAATATGTAAAGGGAAAGAAGTGTGCATAAGAAATATGTAAAGGGAAAGAAGTGTGCATAAGAAATATGTAAAGGGAAAGAAGTGTGCATAAGAAATATGTAAAGGGAAAGAAGTGTGCATAAGAAATATGTAAAGGGAAAGAAGTGTGCATAAGAAATATGTAAAGGGAAAGAAGTGTGCATAAGAAATATGTAAAGGGAAAGAAGTGTGCATAAGAAATATGTAAAGGGAAAGAAGTGTGCATAAGAAATATGTAAAGGGAAAGAAGTGTGCATAAGAAATATGTAAAGGGAAAGAAGTGTGCATAAGAAATATGTAAAGGGAAAGAAGTGTGCATAAGAAATATGTAAAGGGAAAGAAGTGTGCATAAGAAATATGTAAAGGGAAAGAAGTGTGCATAAGAAATATGTAAAGGGAAAGAAGTGTGCATAAGAAATATGTAAAGGGAAAGAAGTGTGCATAAGAAATAAATGAAGTGGAAAGCATAGAGTAAATATGTAAAGGGAAAGAAGTGTGCATAAGAAATATGTAAAGGGAAAGAAGTGTGCATAAGAAATATGTAAAGGGAAAGAAGTGTGCATAAGAAATATGTAAAGGGAAAGAAGTGTGCATAAGAAATATGTAAAGGGAAAGAAGTGTGCATAAGAAATATGTAAAGGGAAAGAAGTGTGCATAAGAAATATGTAAAGGGAAAGAAGTGTGCATAAGAAATATGTAAAGGGAAAGAAGTGTGCATAAGAAATATGTAAAGGGAAAGAAGTGTGCATAAGAAATATGTAAAGGGAAAGAAGTGTGCATAAGAAATATGTAAAGGGAAAGAAGTGTGCATAAGAAATATGTAAAGGGAAAGAAGTGTGCATAAGAAATATGTAAAGGGAAAGAAGTGTGCATAAGAAATATGTAAAGGGAAAGAAGTGTGCATAAGAAATATGTAAAGGGAAAGAAGTGTGCATAAGAAATATGTAAAGGGAAAGAAGTGTGCATAAGAAATATGTAAAGGGAAAGAAGTGTGCATAAGAAATATGTAAAGGGAAAGAAGTGTGCATAAGAAATATGTAAAGGGAAAGAAGTGTGCATAAGAAATATGTAAAGGGAAAGAAGTGTGCATAAGAAATATGTAAAGGGAAAGAAGTGTGCATAAGAAATATGTAAAGGGAAAGAAGTGTGCATAAGAAATATGTAAAGGGAAAGAAGTGTGCATAAGAAATATGTAAAGGGAAAGAAGTGTGCATAAGAAATATGTAAAGGGAAAGAAGTGTGCATAAGAAATATGTAAAGGGAAAGAAGTGTAAGGAAAGAAGTGTGCATAAAGAAGTATGTAAAGTAAAGAAGTGTGCATAAGTAATATGTAAAGGGAAAGAAGTGTGCATAAGAAATATGTAAAGGGAAAGAAGTGTGCATAAGAAATATGTAAAGGGAAAGAAGTGTGCATAAGAAATATGTAAAGGGAAAGAAGTGTGCATAAGAAATATGTAAAGGGAAAGAAGTGTGCATAAGAAATATGTAAAGGGAAAGAAGTGTGCATAAGAAATATGTAAAGGGAAAGAAGTGTGCATAAGAAATATGTAAAGGGAAAGAAGTGTGCATAAGAAATATGTAAAGGGAAAGAAGTGTGCATAAGAAATATGTAAAGGGAAAGAAGTGTGCATAAGAAACATTGAACCCTCGGTAATATGTAAAGGGAAAGAAGTGTGCATAAGAAATATGTAAAGGGAAAGGAAGTGTGCATAAGAAATATGTAAAGGGAAAGAAGTGTGCATAAGAAATATGTAAAGGGAAAGAAGTGTGCATAAGAAATATGTAAAGGGAAAGAAGTGTGCATAAGAAATATGTAAAGGGAAAGAAGTGTGCATAAGAAATATGTAAAGGGAAAGAAGTGTGCATAAGAAATATGTAAAGGGAAAGAAGTGTGCATAAGAAATATGTAAAGGGAAAGAAGTGTGCATAAGAAATATGTAAAGGGAAAGAAGTGTGCATAAGAAATATGTAAAGGGAAAGAAGTGTGCATAAGAAATATGTAAAGGGAAAGAAGTGTGCATAAGAAATATGTAAAGGGAAAGAAGTGTGCATAAGAAATATGTAAAGGGAAAGAAGTGTGCATAAGAAATATGTAAAGGGAAAGAAGTGTGCATAAGAAATATGTAAAGGGAAAGAAGTGTGCATAAGAAATATGTAAAGGGAAAGAAGTGTGCATAAGAAATATGTAAAGGGAAAGAAGTGTGCATAAGAAATATGTAAAGGGAAAGAAGTGTGCATAAGAAATATGTAAAGGGAAAGAAGTGTGCATAAGAAATATGTAAAGGGAAAGAAGTGTGCATAAGAAATATGTAAAGGGAAAGAAGTGTGCATAAGAAATATGTAAAGGGAAAGAAGTGTGCATAAGAAATATGTAAAGGGAAAGAAGTGTGCATAAGAAATATGTAAAGGGAAAGAAGTGTGCATAAGAAATATGTAAAGGGAAAGAAGTGTGCATAAGAAATATGTAAAGGGAAAGAAGTGTGCATAAGAATAAACACATGAAGTGGGAACAAGCCCTCGAGTTAAATATGTAAAGGGAAAGAAGTGTGCATAAGAAATATGTAAAGGGAAAGAAGTGTGCATAAGAAATATGTAAAGGGAAAGAAGTGTGCATAAGAAATATGTAAAGGGAAAGAAGTGTGCATAAGAAATATGTAAAGGGAAAGAAGTGTGCATAAGAAATATGTAAAGGGAAAGAAGTGTGCATAAGAAATATGTAAAGGGAAAGAAGTGTGCATAAGAAATATGTAAAGGGAAAGAAGTGTGCATAGGAAATATGTAAAGGGAAAGAAGTGTGCATAAGAAATATGTAAAGGGAAAGAAGTGTGCATAAGAAATATGTAAAGGGAAAGATGTGTGCATAAGAAATATGTAAAGGGGAAAGAAGTGTGCATAAGAAATATGTAAAGGGAAAGAAGTGTGCATAAGAAATATGTAAAGGGAAAGAAGTGTGCATAAGAAATATGTAAAGGGAAAGAAGTGTGCATAAGAAATATGTAAAGGGAAAGAAGTGTGCATAAGAAATATGTAAAGGGAAAGAAGTGTGCATAAGAAATATGTAAAGGGAAAGAAGTGTGCATAAGAAATATGTAAAGGGAAAGAAGTGTGCATAAGAAATATGTAAAGGGAAAGAAGTGTGCATAAGAAATATGTAAAGGGAAAGAAGTGTGCATAAGAAATATGTAATGGGAAAGAAGTGTGCATAAGAAATATGTAAAGGGAAAGAAGTGTGCATAAGAAATAAACACATGATGTGGGAACAAGCCCTCGAGTTAAATATGTAAAGGGAAAGAAGTGTGCATAAGAAATATGTAAAGGGAAAGAAGTGTGCATAAGAAATATGTAAAGGGAAAGAAGTGTGCATAAGAAATATGTAAAGGGAAAGAAGTGTGCATAAGAAATATGTAAAGGGAAAGAAGTGTGCATAATAAATATGTAAAGGGAAAGAAGTGTGCATAATAAATATGTAAAGGGAAAGAAGTGTGCATACGAAATATGTAAAGGGAAAGAAGTGTGCATAAGAAATATGTAAAGGGAAAGAAGTGTGCATAAGAAATATGTAAAGGGAAAGAAGTGTGCATAAGAAATATGTAAAGGGAAAGAAGTGTGCATAAGAAATATGTAAAGGGAAAGAAGTGTGCATAAGAAATATGTAAAGGGAAAGAATTGTGCATAAGAAATATGTAAAGGGAAAGAAGTGTGCATAAGAAATATGTAAAGGGAAAGAAGTGTGCATAAGAAATATGTAAAGGGAAAGAAGTGTGCATAAGAAATATGTAAAGGGAAAGAAGTGTGCATAAGAAATATGTAAAGGGAAAGAAGTGTGCATAAGAAATATGTAAAGGGAAAGAAGTGTGCATAAGAAATATGTAAAGGGAAAGAAGTGTGCATAAGAAATATGTAAAGGGAAAGAAGTGTGCATAAGAAATATGTAAAGGGAAAGAAGTGTGCATAAGAAATATGTAAAGGGAAAGAAGTGTGCATAAGAAATATGTAAAGGGAAAGAAGTGTGCATAAGAAATATGTAAAGGGAAAGAAGTGTGCATAAGAAATATGTAAAGGGAAAGAAGTGTGCATAAGAAATATGTAAAGGGAAAGAAGTGTGCATAAGAAATATGTAAAGGGAAAGAAGTGTGCATAAGAAATATGTAAAGGGAAAGAAGTGTGCATAAGAATAAACACATGATGTGGGAACAAGCCCTCGAGTTAAATATGTAAAGGGAAAGAAGTGTGCATAAGAAATAAACACATGATGTGGGAACAAGCCCTCGAGTTAAATATGTAAAGGGAAAGAAGTGTGCATAAGAAATATGTAAAGGGAAAGAAGTGTGCATAAGAAATATGTAAAGGGAAAGAAGTGTGCATAAGAAATATGTAAAGGGAAAGAAGTGTGCATAAGAAATATGTAAAGGGAAAGAAGTGTGCATAAGAAATATGTAAAGGGAAAGAAGTGTGCATAAGAAATATGTAAGGGAAAGAAGTGTGCATAAGAAATATGTAAAGGGAAAGAAGTGTGCATAAGAAATATGTAAAGGGAAAGAAGTGTGCATAAGAAATATGTAAAGGGAAAGAAGTGTGCATAAGAAATATGTAAAGGGAAAGAAGTGTGCATAAGAAATATGTAAAGGGAAAAAAGTGTGCATAAGAAATATGTAAAGGGAAAGAAGTGTGCATAAGAAATATGTAAAGGGAAAGAAGTGTGCATAAGAAATATGTAAAGGGAAAGAAGTGTGCATAAGAAATATGTAAAGGGAAAGAAGTGTGCATAAGAAATATGTAAAGGGAAAGAAGTGTGCATAAGAAATATGTAAAGGGAAAGAAGTGTGCATAAGAAATATGTAAAGGGAAAGAAGTGTGCATAAGAAATATGTAAAGGGAAAGAAGTGTGCATAAGAAATATGTAAAGGGAAAGAAGTGTGCATAAGAAATATGTAAAGGGAAAGAATTGTGCATAGGAAATATGTAAAGGGAAAGAAGTGTGCATAAGAAATATGTAAAGGGAAAGAAGTGTGCATAAGAAATATGTAAAGGGAAAGAAGTGTGCATAAGAAATATGAAAAGGGAAAGAAGTGTGCATAAGAAATATGTAAAGGGAAAAAAGTGTGCATAAGAAATATGTAAAGGGAAAGAAGTGTGCATAAGAAATATGTAAAGGGAAAGAAGTGTGCATAAGAAATATGTAAAGGGAAAGAAGTGTGCTTAAGAAATATGTAAAGGGAAAGAAGTGTGCATAAGAAATATGTAAAGGGAAAGAAGTGTGCATAAGAAATATGTAAAGGGAAAGAAGTGTGCATAAGAAATATGTAAAGGGAAAGAAGTGTGCATAAGAAATATGTAAAGGGAAAGAAGTGTGCATAAGAAATATGTAAAGGGAAAGAAGTGTGCATAAGAAATATGTAAAGGGAAAGAAGTGTGCATAAGAAATATGTAAAGGGAAAGAAGTGTGCATAAGAAATATGTAAAGGAAAAGAAGTGTGCATAAGAAATATGTAAAGGGAAAGAAGTGTGCATAAGAAATATGTAAAGGGAAAGAAGTGTGCATAAGAAATATGTAAAGGGAAAGAAGAGTGCATAAGAAATATGTAAAGGGAAAGAAGTGTGCATAAGAAATATGTAAAGGGAAAGAAGTGTGCATAAGAAATATGTAAAGGGAAAGAAGTGTGCATAAGAAATATGTAAAGGGAAAGAAGTGTGCATAAGAAATATGTAAAGGGAAAGAAGTGTGCATAAGAAATATGTAAAGGGAAAGAAGTGTGCATAAGAAATATGTAAAGGGAAAGAAGTGTGCATAAGAAATATGTAAAGGGAAAGAAGTGTGCATAAGAAATAAACACATGATGTGGGAACAAGCCCTCGAGTTAAATATGTAAAGGGAAAGAAGTGTGCATAAGAAATAAACACATGATGTGGGAACAAGCCCTCGAGTTAAATATGTAAAGGGAAAGAAGTGTGCATAAGAAATATGTAAAGGGAAAGAAGTATGCATAAGAAATATGTAAAGGGAAAGAAGTGTGCATAAGAAATATGTAAAGGGAAAGAAGTGTGCATAAGAAATATGTAAAGGGAAAGAAGTGTGCATAAGAAATATGTAAAGGGAAAGAAGTGTGCATAAGAAATATGTAAGGGAAAGAAGTGTGCATACGAAATATGTAAAGGGAAAGAAGTGTGCATAAGAAATATGTAAAGGGAAAGAAGTGTGCATAAGAAATATGTAAAGGGAAAGAAGTGTGCATAAGAAATATGTAAAGGGAAAGAAGTGTGCATAAGAAATATGTAAAGGGAAAGAAGTGTGCATAAGAAATATGTAAAGGGAAAGAAGTGTGCATAAGAAATATGTAAAGGGAAAGAAGTGTGCATAAGAAATATGTAAAGGGAAAGAAGTGTGCATAAGAAATATGTAAAGGGAAAGAAGTGTGCATAAGAAATATGTAAAGGGAAAGAAGTGTGCATAAGAAATATGTAAAGGGAAAGAATTGTGCATAGGAAATATGTAAAGGGAAAGAAGTGTGCATAAGAAATATGTAAAGGGAAAGAAGTGTGCATAAGAAATATGTAAAGGGAAAGAAGTGTGCATAAGAAATATGAAAAGGGAAAGAAGTGTGCATAAGAAATATGTAAAGGGAAAAAAGTGTGCATAAGAAATATGTAAAGGGAAAGAAGTGTGCATAAGAAATATGTAAAGGGAAAGAAGTGTGCATAAGAAATATGTAAAGGGAAAGAAGTGTGCTTAAGAAATATGTAAAGGGAAAGAAGTGTGCATAAGAAATATGTAAAGGGAAAGAAGTGTGCATAAGAAATATGTAAAGGGAAAGAAGTGTGCATAAGAAATATGTAAAGGGAAAGAAGTGTGCATAAGAAATATGTAAAGGGAAAGAAGTGTGCATAAGAAATATGTAAAGGGAAAGAAGTGTGCATAAGAAATATGTAAAGGGAAAGAAGTGTGCATAAGAAATATGTAAAGGGAAAGAAGTGTGCATAAGAAATATGTAAAGGAAAAGAAGTGTGCATAAGAAATATGTAAAGGGAAAGAAGTGTGCATAAGAAATATGTAAAGGGAAAGAAGTGTGCATAAGAAATATGTAAAGGGAAAGAAGAGTGCATAAGAAATATGTAAAGGGAAAGAAGTGTGCATAAGAAATATGTAAAGGGAAAGAAGTGTGCATAAGAAATATGTAAAGGGAAAGAAGTGTGCATAAGAAATATGTAAAGGGAAAGAAGTGTGCATAAGAAATATGTAAAGGGAAAGAAGTGTGCATAAGAAATATGTAAAGGGAAAGAAGTGTGCATAAGAAATATGTAAAGGGAAAGAAGTGTGCATAAGAAATATGTAAAGGGAAAGAAGTGTGCATAAGAAATAAACACATGATGTGGGAACAAGCCCTCGAGTTAAATATGTAAAGGGAAAGAAGTGTGCATAAGAAATAAACACATGATGTGGGAACAAGCCCTCGAGTTAAATATGTAAAGGGAAAGAAGTGTGCATAAGAAATATGTAAAGGGAAAGAAGTATGCATAAGAAATATGTAAAGGGAAAGAAGTGTGCATAAGAAATATGTAAAGGGAAAGAAGTGTGCATAAGAAATATGTAAAGGGAAAGAAGTGTGCATAAGAAATATGTAAAGGGAAAGAAGTGTGCATAAGAAATATGTAAGGGAAAGAAGTGTGCATACGAAATATGTAAAGGGAAAGAAGTGTGCATAAGAAATATGTAAAGGGAAAGAAGTGTGCATAAGAAATATGTAAAGGGAAAGAAGTGTGCATAAGAAATATGTAAAGGGAAAGAAGTGTGCATAAGAAATATGTAAAGGGAAAGAAGTGTGCATAAGAAATATGTAAAGGGAAAGAAGTGTGCATAAGAAATATGTAAAGGGAAAGAAGTGTGCATAGGAAATATGTAAAGGGAAAGAAGTGTGCATAAGAAATATGTAAAGGGAAAGAAGTGTGCATAAGAAATATGTAAAGGGAAAGATGTGTGCATAAGAAATATGTAAAGGGAAAGAAGTGTGCATAAAAAAAAAAGGGAAAGAAGTGTGCATAAGAAATATGTAAAGGGAAAGAAGTGTGCATAAGAAATATGTAAAGGGAAAGAAGTGTGCATAAGAAATATGTAAAGGGAAAGAAGTGTGCATAAGAAATATGTAAAGGGAAAGAAGTGTGCATAAGAAATATGTAAAGGGAAAGAAGTGTGCATAAGAAATATGTAAAGGGAAAGAAGTGTGCATAATAAATATGTAAAGGGAAAGAAGTGTGCATAATAAATATGTAAAGGGAAAGAAGTGTGCATAAGAAATATGTAAAGGGAAAGAAGTGTGCATAAGAAATATGTAAAGGGAAAGAAGTGTGCATAAGAAATATGTAAAGGGAAAGAAGTGTGCATAAGAAATATGTAAAGGGAAAGAAGTGTGCATAAGAAATATGTAAAGGGAAAGAAGTGTGCATAAGAAATATGTAAAGGGAAAGAATTGTGCATAAGAAATATGTAAAGGGAAAGAAGTGTGCATAAGAAATATGTAAAGGGAAAGAAGTGTGCATAAGAAATATGTAAAGGGAAAGAAGTGTGCATAAGAAATATGTAAAGGGAAAGAAGTGTGCATAAGAAATATGTAAAGGGAAAGAAGTGTGCATAAGAAATATGTAAAGGAAAAGAAGTGTGCATAAGAAATATGTAAAGGGAAAGAAGTGTGCATAAGAAATATGTAAAGGGAAAGAAGTGTGCATAAGAAATATGTAAAGGGAAAGAAGTGTGCATAAGAAATATGTAAAGGGAAAGAAGTGTGCATAAGAAATATGTAAAGGGAAAGAAGTGTGCATAAGAAATATGTAAAGGGAAAGAAGTGTGCATAAGAAATATGTAAAGGGAAAGAAGTGTGCATAAGAAATATGTAAAGGGAAAGAAGTGTGCATAAGAAATATGTAAAGGGAAAGAAGTGTGCATAAGAAATATGTAAAGGGAAAGAAGTGTGCATAAGAAATAAACACATGATGTGGGAACAAGCCCTCGAGTTAAATATGTAAAGGGAAAGAAGTGTGCATAAGAAATAAACACATGATGTGGGAACAAGCCCTCGAGTTAAATATGTAAAGGGAAAGAAGTGTGCATAAGAAATATGTAAAGGGAAAGAAGTGTGCATAAGAAATATGTAAAGGGAAAGAAGTGTGCATAAGAAATATGTAAAGGGAAAGAAGTGTGCATAAGAAATATGTAAAGGGAAAGAAGTGTGCATAAGAAATATGTAAAGGGAAAGAAGTGTGCATAAGAAATATGTAAGGGAAAGAAGTGTGCATAAGAAATATGTAAAGGGAAAGAAGTGTGCATAAGAAATATGTAAAGGGAAAGAAGTGTGCATAAGAAATATGTAAAGGGAAAGAAGTGTGCATAAGAAATATGTAAAGGGAAAAAAGTGTGCATAAGAAATATGTAAAGGGAAAGAAGTGTGCATAAGAAATATGTAAAGGGAAAGAAGTGTGCATAAGAAATATGTAAAGGGAAAGAAGTGTGCATAAGAAATATGTAAAGGGAAAGAAGTGTGCATAAGAAATATGTAAAGGGAAAGAAGTGTGCATAAGAAATATGTAAAGGGAAAGAAGTGTGCATAAGAAATATGTAAAGGGAAAGAAGTGTGCATAAGAAATATGTAAAGGGAAAGAAGTGTGCATAAGAAATATGTAAAGGGAAAGAAGTGTGCATAAGAAATATGTAAAGGGAAAGAAGTGTGCATAGGAAATATGTAAAGGGAAAGAAGTGTGCATAAGAAATATGTAAAGGGAAAGAAGTGTGCATAAGAAATATGTAAAGGGAAAGAAGTGTGCATAAGAAATATGAAAAGGGAAAGAAGTGTGCATAAGAAATATGTAAAGGGAAAAAAGTGTGCATAAGAAATATGTAAAGGGAAAGAAGTGTGCATAAGAAATATGTAAAGGGAAAGAAGTGTGCATAAGAAATATGTAAAGGGAAAGAAGTGTGCTTAAGAAATATGTAAAGGGAAAGAAGTGTGCATAAGAAATATGTAAAGGGAAAGAAGTGTGCATAAGAAATATGTAAAGGGAAAGAAGTGTGCATAAGAAATATGTAAAGGGAAAGAAGTGTGCATAAGAAATATGTAAAGGGAAAGAAGTGTGCATAAGAAATATGTAAAGGGAAAGAAGTGTGCATAAGAAATATGTAAAGGGAAAGAAGTGTGCATAAGAAATATGTAAAGGGAAAGAAGTGTGCATAAGAAATATGTAAAGGAAAAGAAGTGTGCATAAGAAATATGTAAAGGGAAAGAAGTGTGCATAAGAAATATGTAAAGGGAAAGAAGTGTGCATAAGAAATATGTAAAGGGAAAGAAGAGTGCATAAGAAATATGTAAAGGGAAAGAAGTGTGCATAAGAAATATGTAAAGGGAAAGAAGTGTGCATAAGAAATATGTAAAGGGAAAGAAGTGTGCATAAGAAATATGTAAAGGGAAAGAAGTGTGCATAAGAAATATGTAAAGGGAAAGAAGTGTGCATAAGAAATATGTAAAGGGAAAGAAGTGTGCATAAGAAATATGTAAAGGGAAAGAAGTGTGCATAAGAAATATGTAAAGGGAAAGAAGTGTGCATAAGAAATATGTAAAGGGAAAGAAGTGTGCATAAGAAATATGTAAAGGGAAAGAAGTGTGCATAAGAAATATGTAAAGGGAAAGAAGTGTGCATAAGAAATATGTAAAGGGAAAGAAGTGTGCATAAGAAATATGAAAAGGGAAAGAAGTGTGCATAAGAAATATGTAAAGGGAAAGAAGTGTGCATAAGAAATATGTAAAGGGAAAGAAGTGTGCATAAGAAATATGTAAAGGGAAATAAGTGTGCATAAGAAATATGTAAAGGGAAAGAAGTGTGCAAAAGAAATATGTAAAGGGAAAGAAGTGTGCATAAGAAATATGTAAAGGGAAAGAAGTGTGCATAAGAAATATGTAAAGGGAAAGAAGTGTGCATAAGAAATATGTAAAGGGAAAGAAGTGTGCATAAGAAATATGTAAAGGGAAAGAAGTGTGCATAAGAAATATGTAAAGGGAAAGAAGTGTGCATAAGAAATATGTAAAGGGAAAGAAGTGTGCATAAGAAATATGTAAAGGGAAAGAAGTGTGCATAAGAAATATGTAAAGGGAAAGAAGTGTGCATAAGAAATATGTAAAGGGAAAGAAGTGTGCATAAGAAATAAACACATGATGTGGGAACAAGCCCTCGAGTTAAATATGTAAAGGGAAAGAAGTGTGCATAAGAAATAAACACATGATGTGGGAACAAGCCCTCGAGTTAAATATGTAAAGGGAAAGAAGTGTGCATAAGAAATATGTAAAGGGAAAGAAGTGTGCATAAGAAATATGTAAAGGGAAAGAAGTGTGCATAAGAAATATGTAAGGGAAAGAAGTGTGCATAAGAAATATGTAAAGGGAAAGAAGTGTGCATAAGAAATATGTAAAGGGAAAGAAGTGTGCATAAGAAATATGTAAAGGGAAAGAAGTGTGCATAAGAAATATGTAAAGGGAAAGAAGTGTGCATAAGAAATATGTAAAGGGAAAGAAGTGTGCATAAGAAATATGTAAAGGGAAAGAAGTGTGCATAAGAAATATGTAAAGGGAAATAAGTGTGCATAAGAAATATGTAAAGGGAAAGAAGTGTGCATAAGAAATATGTAAAGGGAAAGAAGTGTGCATAAGAAATATGTAAAGGGAAAGAAGTGTGCATAAGAAATATGTAAAGGGAAAGAAGTGTGCATAAGAAATATGTAAAGGGAAAGAAGTGTGCATAAGAAATATGTAAAGGGAAAGAAGTGTGCATAAGAAATATGTAAAGGGAAAGAAGTGTGCATAAGAAATATGTAAAGGGAAAGAAGTGTGCATAAGAAATATGTAAAGGGAAAGAAGTGTGCATAAGAAATATGTAAAGGGAAAGAAGTGTGCATAAGAAATATGTAAAGGGAAAGAAGTGTGCATAAGAAATATGAAAAGGGAAAGAAGTGTGCATAAGAAATATGTAAAGGGAAAGAAGTGTGCATAAGAAATATGTAAAGGGAAAGAAGTGTGCATAAGAAATATGTAAAGGGAAAGAAGTGTGCATAAGAAATATGTAAAGGGAAAGAAGTGTGCATAAGAAATATGTAAAGGGAAAGAAGTGTGCATAAGAAATATGTAAAGGGAAAGAAGTGTGCATAAGAAATATGTAAAGGGAAAGAAGTGTGCATAAGAAATATGTAAAGGGAAAGAAGTGTGCATAAGAAATATGTAAAGGGAAAGAAGTGTGCATAAGAAATATGTAAAGGGAAAGAAGTGTGCATAAGAAATATGTAAAGGGAAAGAAGTGTGCATAAGAAATATGTAAAGGGAAAGAAGTGTGCATAAGAAATATGTAAAGGGAAAGAAGTGTGCATAAGAAATATGTAAAGGGAAAGAAGTGTGCATAAGAAATATGTAAAGTGAAAGAAGTGTGCATAAGAAATATGAAAAGGGAAAGAAGTGTGCATAAGAAATATGTAAAGGGAAAGAAGTGTGCATAAGAAATATGTAAAGGGAAAGAAGTGTGCATAAGAAATATGTAAAGGGAAAGAAGTGTGCATAAGAAATATGTAAAGGGAAAGAAGTGTGCATAAGAAATATGTAAAGGGAAAGAAGTGTGCATAAGAAATATGTAAAGGGAAAGAAGTGTGCATAAGAAATATGTAAAGGGAAAGAAGTGTGCATAAGAAATATGTAAAGGGAAAGAAGTGTGCATAAGAAATATGTAAAGGGAAAGAAGTGTGCATAAGAAATATGTAAAGGGAAAGAAGTGTGCATAAGAAATATGTAAAGGAAAAGAAGTGTGCATAAGAAATATGTAAAGGGAAAGAAGTGTGCATAAGAAATATGTAAAGGGAAAGAAGTGTGCATAAGAAATATGTAAAGGGAAAGAAGAGTGCATAAGAAATATGTAAAGGGAAAGAAGTGTGCATAAGAAATATGTAAAGGGAAAGAAGTGTGCATAAGAAATATGTAAAGGGAAAGAAGTGTGCATAAGAAATATGTAAAGGGAAAGAAGTGTGCATAAGAAATATGTAAAGGGAAAGAAGTGTGCATAAGAAATATGTAAAGGGAAAGAAGTGTGCATAAGAAATATGTAAAGGGAAAGAAGTGTGCATAAGAAATAAACACATGATGTGGGAACAAGCCCTCGAGTTAAATATGTAAAGGGAAAGAAGTGTGCATAAGAAATAAACACATGATGTGGGAACAAGCCCTCGAGTTAAATATGTAAAGGGAAAGAAGTGTGCATAAGAAATATGTAAAGGGAAAGAAGTGTGCATAAGAAATATGTAAAGGGAAAGAAGTGTGCATAAGAAATATGTAAAGGGAAAGAAGTGTGCATAAGAAATATGTAAAGGGAAAGAAGTGTGCATAAGAAATATGTAAAGGGAAAGAAGTGTGCATAAGAAATATGTAAGGGAAAGAAGTGTGCATAAGAAATATGTAAAGGGAAAGAAGTGTGCATAAGAAATATGTAAAGGGAAAGAAGTGTGCATAAGAAATATGTAAAGGGAAAGAAGTGTGCATAAGAAATATGTAAAGGGAAAGAAGTGTGCATAAGAAATATGTACAGGGAAAGAAGTGTGCATAAGAAATATGTAAAGGGAAAGAAGTGTGCATAAGAAATATGTAAAGGGAAAGAAGTGTGCATAAGAAATATGTAAAGGGAAAGAAGTGTGCATAAGAAATATGTAAAGGGAAAGAAGTGTGCATAAGAAATATGTAAAGGGAAAGAAGTGTGCATAAGAAATATGTAAAGGGAAAGAAGTGTGCATAAGAAATATGAAAAGGGAAAGAAGTGTGCATAAGAAATATGTAAAGGGAAAGAAGTGTGCATAAGAAATATGTAAAGGGAAAGAAGTGTGCATAAGAAATATGTAAAGGGAAAGAAGTGTGCATAAGAAATATGTAAAGGGAAAGAAGTGTGCATAAGAAATATGTAAAGGGAAAGAAGTGTGCATAAGAAATATGTAAAGGGAAAGAAGTGTGCATAAGAAATATGTAAAGGGAAAGAAGTGTGCATAAGAAATATGTAAAGGGAAAGAAGTGTGCATAAGAAATATGTAAAGGGAAAGAAGTGTGCATAAGAAATATGTAAAGGGAAAGAAGTGTGCATAAGAAATATGTAAAGGGAACGAAGTGTGCATAAGAAATATGTAAAGTGAAAGAAGTGTGCATAAGAAATATGAAAAGGGAAAGAAGTGTGCATAAGAAATATGTAAAGGGAAAGAAGTGTGCATAAGAAATATGTAAAGGGAAAGAAGTGTGCATAAGAAATATGTAAAGGGAAAGAAGTGTGCATAAGAAATATGAAAAGGGAAAGAAGTGTGCATAAGAAATATGTAAAGGGAAAGAAGTGTGCATAAGAAATATGTAAAGGGAAAGAAGTGTGCATAAGAAATATGTAAAGGGAAATAAGTGTGCATAAGAAATATGTAAAGGGAAAGAAGTGTGCAAAAGAAATATGTAAAGGGAAAGAAGTGTGCATAAGAAATATGTAAAGGGAAAGAAGTGTGCATAAGAAATATGTAAAGGGAAAGAAGTGTGCATAAGAAATATGTAAAGGGAAAGAAGTGTGCATAAGAAATATGTAAAGGGAAAGAAGTGTGCATAAGAAATATGTAAAGGGAAAGAAGTGTGCATAAGAAATATGTAAAGGGAAAGAAGTGTGCATAAGAAATATGTAAAGGGAAAGAAGTGTGCATAAGAAATATGTAAAGGGAAAGAAGTGTGCATAAGAAATATGTAAAGGGAAAGAAGTGTGCATAAGAAATAAACACATGATGTGGGAACAAGCCCTCGAGTTAAATATGTAAAGGGAAAGAAGTGTGCATAAGAAATAAACACATGATGTGGGAACAAGCCCTCGAGTTAAATATGTAAAGGGAAAGAAGTGTGCATAAGAAATATGTAAAGGGAAAGAAGTATGCATAAGAAATATGTAAAGGGAAAGAAGTGTGCATAAGAAATATGTAAAGGGAAAGAAGTGTGCATAAGAAATATGTAAAGGGAAAGAAGTGTGCATAAGAAATATGTAAAGGGAAAGAAGTGTGCATAAGAAATATGTAAGGGAAAGAAGTGTGCATAAGAAATATGTAAAGGGAAAGAAGTGTGCATAAGAAATATGTAAAGGGAAAGAAGTGTGCATAAGAAATATGTAAAGGGAAAGAAGTGTGCATAAGAAATATGTAAAGGGAAAGAAGTGTGCATAAGAAATATGTAAAGGGAAAGAAGTGTGCATAAGAAATATGTAAAGGGAAAGAAGTGTGCATAAGAAATATGTAAAGGGAAATAAGTGTGCATATGAAATATGTAAAGGGAAAGAAGTGTGCATAAGAAATATGTAAAGGGAAAGAAGTGTGCATAAGAAATATGTAAAGGGAAAGAAGTGTGCATAAGAAATATGTAAAGGGAAAGAAGTGTGCATAAGAAATATGTAAAGGGAAAGAAGTGTGCATAAGAAATATGTAAAGGGAAAGAAGTGTGCATAAGAAATATGTAAAGGGAAAGAAGTGTGCATAAGAAATATGTAAAGGGAAAGAAGTGTGCATAAGAAATATGTAAAGGGAAAGAA
>JBAIAA010001294.1:0-250839 GCA_037893245.1 Crossaster papposus
ATTTTTGGAAAGTTTTACAATTGTAAGGGGTTAGCCTTGCATTTTTATCAAATTTGGCTAGCACTGGGATTTTGGGGAAGTTTAACAATTGTAAGGGGTAAGCCTCGCATTTTTATCGAAATTGGCCAAAATCTGAGCCTTTGAGAAAACAAATTACAGTAAGAGGTTAGCCTTGCATTTTTATCAAAATTGGCCAAAATTTGAATTTTTTGAAAGTTTTACAATTGTAAGGGGTTAGCCTTGCATTTTTATCGAAATTGGCAAAAATCTGAGCTTTTGAGAAAACAAAATACAGTAAGGGGTTAGCCTTGCATTTTTATCAAAATTGGCCAACATTTGGAATTTTGGAAAGTTTTACAATTGTAAGGGGTTAGCCTTGCATTTTTTTCGAAATTGGCCAAAATCTGAGCTTTTGAGAAAACAAAATACAGTAAGGGGTTAGCCTTGCATTTTTATCAAAATTGGCCAACATTTGGAATTTTGGAAAGTTTTACAATTGTAAGGGGTTAGCCTTGCATTTTTATCGAAATTGGCAAAAATCTGAGCTTTTGAGAAAACAAAATACAGTAAGGGGTTAGCCTTGCATTTGTATCAAAATTGGCCAACATTTGGAATTTTGGAAAGTTTTACAATTGTAAGGGGTTAGCCTTGCATTTTTATCGAAATTGGCAAAAATCTGAGCTTTTGAGAAAACAAAATACAGTAAGGGGTTAGCCTTGCATTTGTATCAAAATTGGCCAACATTTGAAATTTTGGAAAGTTTTACAATTGTAAGGGGTTAGCCTTGCATTTTTATCAAATTTGGCAAAAATCTGAGCTTTTGAGAAAACAAAATACAGTAAGGGGTTAGCCTTGCATTTTTATCAAAATTGGCCAACATTTGAAATTTTGGAAAGTTTTACAATTGTAAGGGGTTAGCCTTGCATTTTTATCAAATTTGGCTAGCACTGGGATTTTGGGGAAGTTTAACAATTGTAAGGGGTTAGCCTTGCATTTGTATCGAAATTGGCCAAAATCTGAGCTTTTGAGAAAACAAATTACAGTAAGGGGTTAGCCTTGCATTTTTATCAAAATTGGCTAACATTTGAATTTCTGGAACATTTCACAATTGTAAGGGGTTAGCCTTGCATTTTTATCGAAATTGGCCAAAATCTGAGCCTTCGAGAAAACAAATTACAGTTAGGGGTTAGCCTTGCATTTTTATCAAAATTGGCAAAAATTTGGAATACTAACAATTTTTGTTTTTTTTTTACAAATAAAAACATTAAGGGGTTAGCCTTGCATTTTTATCGAAAGTTGCCAAAATCTAAGCTTTTGAGAAAACAAATTACAGTAAGGGGTTAGCCTTGCATTTTTATCAAAATTGGCAAAAATTTGGAATTTTGGAAAGTTTTACAATTGTAAGGGGTTAGCCTTGCATTTTTATCAAATTTGGCTAGCACTGGGATTTTAGGGAAGTTTAACAATTGTAAGGGGGTTAGCCTTGCATTTTTATCGAAATTGGCCAAAATCTGAGCCTTTGAGAAAACAAATTACAGTAAGGGGTTAGCCTTGCATTTTTATCGAAATTGGCTACAATTTGGATTTCTGGAACGTTTCACAATTGTAAGGGGTTAGTCTTGCATTTGTATCGAAATTGGCCAAAATCTGAGCTTTTGAGAAAACAAATTACAGTAAGGGGTTAGCCTTGCATTTTTATCACAATTGGCTAAAATTTGAATTTCTGGAACATTTCACAATTGTAAGGGGTTAGCCTTGCATTTCTATCGAAATTGGCCAAAATCTGAGCCTTCGAAAAAACAAATTACAGTTAGGGGTTAGCCTTGCATTTTTATCAAAATTGGCAAAAATTTGGAATTTTGGAAAGTTTACAATTGTAAGGGGTTAGCCTTGCATTTTTATCAAATTTGGCTAGCACTGGGATTTTAGGGAAGTTTAACAATTGTAAGGGGGTTAGCCTTGCATTTTTATCGAAATTGGCCAAAATCTGAGCCTTTGAGAAAACAAATTACAGTAAGGGGTTAGCCTTGCATTTTTATCGAAATTGGCTACAATTTGGATTTCTGGAACGTTTCACAATTGTAAGGGGTTAGTCTTGCATTTGTATCGAAATTGGCCAAAATCTGAGCTTTTGAGAAAACAAATTACAGTAAGGGGTTAGCCTTGCATTTTTATCACAATTGGCTAAAATTTGAATTTCTGGAACATTTCACAATTGTAAGGGGTTAGCCTTGCATTTCTATCGAAATTGGCCAAAATCTGAGCCTTCGAAAAAACAAATTACAGTTAGGGGTTAGCCTTGCATTTTTATCAAAATTGGCAAAAATTTGGAATTTTGGAAAGTTTTACAATTGTAAGGGGTTAGCCTTGCATTTTTATCAAATTTGGCTAGCACTGGGATTTTAGGGAAGTTTAACAATTGTAAGGGGGTTAGCCTTGCATTTTTATCGAAATTGGCCAAAATCTGAGCCTTTGAGAAAACAAATTACAGTAAGGGGTTAGCCTTGCATTTTTATCGAAATTGGCTACAATTTGGATTTCTGGAACGTTTCACAATTGTAAGGGGTTAGTCTTGCATTTTTATCGAAATTGGCCAAAATCTGAGCCTTTGAGAAAACAAATTACAGTAAGGGGTTAGCCTTTCATGTGTATCAAAATTGGCCAACATTTGGAATTTTTTGAAAGTTTTACCATTGTAAGGTGTTAGCCTTGCATTTTTATCAAAAATAGCCAAAATTTGGGTTTGAGGCTAATATTTGGATTTTTTGAAAGTTTAACAATTGTAAGGGGTTAGCCTTGCCTTTTTATCAAAAATAGCCAACAATTCAGTTGTTTGAAAAAATAATGAATTGTAAGGGTTAGGTTGCATTTTTTTCAAAAATAGCAAAAAATTGAGTTTTGGGAAAAACAATTACATTTATAAGGGGTTAGCCTTGCATTTTTATAAAAAATACCCATTTTTATGAAAAATTAAAAAAACTAAGGGGTTATGCCTTGCATTTTTATCAAAATTGGCCAACATTTGGAGTTTTGGAATGTTTTACAATTGTAAGGGGTTAGCCTCGCATTTTTATCGAAATTTGCCAAAATCGGAGCTTTTGAGAAAACAAATTGCAGTAAGAGGTTAGCCTTGCATTTTTATCAAAATTTGCCAAAATTTTAATTTTTGGAAAGTTTTACAATTGTAAGGGGTTAGCCTTGCATTTTTATCAAATTTGGCTAGCACTGGGATTTTGGGGAAGTTTAACAATTGTAAGGGGTAAGCCTCGCATTTTTATCGAAATTGGCCAAAATCTGAGCCTTTGAGAAAACAAATTACAGTAAGAGGTTAGCCTTGCATTTTTATCAAAATTGGCCAAAATTTGAATTTTTTGAAAGTTTTACAATTGTAAGGGGTTAGCCTTGCATTTTTATCGAAATTGGCAAAAATCTGAGCTTTTGAGAAAACAAAATACAGTAAGGGGTTAGCCTTGCATTTTTATCAAAATTGGCCAACATTTGGAATTTTGGAAAGTTTTACAATTGTAAGGGGTTAGCCTTGCATTTTTTTCGAAATTGGCCAAAATCTGAGCTTTTGAGAAAACAAAATACAGTAAGGGGTTAGCCTTGCATTTTTATCAAAATTGGCCAACATTTGGAATTTTGGAAAGTTTTACAATTGTAAGGGGTTAGCCTTGCATTTTTATCGAAATTGGCAAAAATCTGAGCTTTTGAGAAAACAAAATACAGTAAGGGGTTAGCCTTGCATTTGTATCAAAATTGGCCAACATTTGGAATTTTGGAAAGTTTTACAATTGTAAGGGGTTAGCCTTGCATTTTTATCGAAATTGGCAAAAATCTGAGCTTTTGAGAAAACAAAATACAGTAAGGGGTTAGCCTTGCATTTGTATCAAAATTGGCCAACATTTGAAATTTTGGAAAGTTTTACAATTGTAAGGGGTTAGCCTTGCATTTTTATCAAATTTGGCAAAAATCTGAGCTTTTGAGAAAACAAAATACAGTAAGGGGTTAGCCTTGCATTTTTATCAAAATTGGCCAACATTTGAAATTTTGGAAAGTTTTACAATTGTAAGGGGTTAGCCTTGCATTTTTATCAAATTTGGCTAGCACTGGGATTTTGGGGAAGTTTAACAATTGTAAGGGGTTAGCCTTGCATTTGTATCGAAATTGGCCAAAATCTGAGCTTTTGAGAAAACAAATTACAGTAAGGGGTTAGCCTTGCATTTTTATCAAAATTGGCTAACATTTGAATTTCTGGAACATTTCACAATTGTAAGGGGTTAGCCTTGCATTTTTATCGAAATTGGCCAAAATCTGAGCCTTCGAGAAAACAAATTACAGTTAGGGGTTAGCCTTGCATTTTTATCAAAATTGGCAAAAATTTGGAATACTAACAATTTTTGTTTTTTTTTACAAATAAAAACATTAAGGGGTTAGCCTTGCATTTTTATCGAAAGTTGCCAAAATCTAAGCTTTTGAGAAAACAAATTACAGTAAGGGGTTAGCCTTGCATTTTTATCAAAATTGGCAAAAATTTGGAATTTTGGAAAGTTTTACAATTGTAAGGGGTTAGCCTTGCATTTTTATCAAATTTGGCTAGCACTGGGATTTTAGGGAAGTTTAACAATTGTAAGGGGGTTAGCCTTGCATTTTTATCGAAATTGGCCAAAATCTGAGCCTTTGAGAAAACAAATTACAGTAAGGGGTTAGCCTTGCATTTTTATCGAAATTGGCTACAATTTGGATTTCTGGAACGTTTCACAATTGTAAGGGGTTAGTCTTGCATTTGTATCGAAATTGGCCAAAATCTGAGCTTTTGAGAAAACAAATTACAGTAAGGGGTTAGCCTTGCATTTTTATCACAATTGGCTAAAATTTGAATTTCTGGAACATTTCACAATTGTAAGGGGTTAGCCTTGCATTTCTATCGAAATTGGCCAAAATCTGAGCCTTCGAAAAAACAAATTACAGTTAGGGGTTAGCCTTGCATTTTTATCAAAATTGGCAAAAATTTGGAATTTTGGAAAGTTTTACAATTGTAAGGGGTTAGCCTTGCATTTTTATCAAATTTGGCTAGCACTGGGATTTTAGGGAAGTTTAACAATTGTAAGGGGGTTAGCCTTGCATTTTTATCGAAATTGGCCAAAATCTGAGCCTTTGAGAAAACAAATTACAGTAAGGGGTTAGCCTTGCATTTTTATCGAAATTGGCTACAATTTGGATTTCTGGAACGTTTCACAATTGTAAGGGGTTAGTCTTGCATTTTTATCGAAATTGGCCAAAATCTGAGCCTTTGAGAAAACAAATTACAGTAAGGGGTTAGCCTTTCATGTGTATCAAAATTGGCCAACATTTGGAATTTTTTGAAAGTTTTACCATTGTAAGGTGTTAGCCTTGCATTTTTATCAAAAATAGCCAAAATTTGGGTTTGAGGCTAATATTTGGATTTTTTGAAAGTTTAACAATTGTAAGGGGTTAGCCTTGCCTTTTTATCAAAAATAGCCAACAATTCAGTTGTTTGAAAAAATAATGAATTGTAAGGGTTAGGTTGCATTTTTTTCAAAAATAGCAAAAAATTGAGTTTTGGGAAAAACAATTACATTTATAAGGGGTTAGCCTTGCATTTTTATAAAAAATACCCATTTTTATGAAAAATTAAAAAAACTAAGGGGTTATGCCTTGCATTTTTATCAAAATTGGCCAACATTTGGAGTTTTGGAATGTTTTACAATTGTAAGGGGTTAGCCTCGCATTTTTATCGAAATTTGCCAAAATCGGAGCTTTTGAGAAAACAAATTGCAGTAAGAGGTTAGCCTTGCATTTTTATCAAAATTTGCCAAAATTTTAATTTTTGGAAAGTTTTACAATTGTAAGGGGTTAGCCTTGCATTTTTATCAAATTTGGCTAGCACTGGGATTTTGGGGAAGTTTAACAATTGTAAGGGGTAAGCCTCGCATTTTTATCGAAATTGGCCAAAATCTGAGCCTTTGAGAAAACAAATTACAGTAAGAGGTTAGCCTTGCATTTTTATCAAAATTGGCCAAAATTTGAATTTTTTGAAAGTTTTACAATTGTAAGGGGTTAGCCTTGCATTTTTATCGAAATTGGCAAAAATCTGAGCTTTTGAGAAAACAAAATACAGTAAGGGGTTAGCCTTGCATTTTTATCAAAATTGGCCAACATTTGGAATTTTGGAAAGTTTTACAATTGTAAGGGGTTAGCCTTGCATTTTTTTCGAAATTGGCCAAAATCTGAGCTTTTGAGAAAACAAAATACAGTAAGGGGTTAGCCTTGCATTTTTATCAAAATTGGCCAACATTTGGAATTTTGGAAAGTTTTACAATTGTAAGGGGTTAGCCTTGCATTTTTATCGAAATTGGCAAAAATCTGAGCTTTTGAGAAAACAAAATACAGTAAGGGGTTAGCCTTGCATTTGTATCAAAATTGGCCAACATTTGGAATTTTGGAAAGTTTTACAATTGTAAGGGGTTAGCCTTGCATTTTTATCGAAATTGGCAAAAATCTGAGCTTTTGAGAAAACAAAATACAGTAAGGGGTTAGCCTTGCATTTGTATCAAAATTGGCCAACATTTGAAATTTTGGAAAGTTTTACAATTGTAAGGGGTTAGCCTTGCATTTTTATCAAATTTGGCAAAAATCTGAGCTTTTGAGAAAACAAAATACAGTAAGGGGTTAGCCTTGCATTTTTATCAAAATTGGCCAACATTTGAAATTTTGGAAAGTTTTACAATTGTAAGGGGTTAGCCTTGCATTTTTATCAAATTTGGCTAGCACTGGGATTTTGGGGAAGTTTAACAATTGTAAGGGGTTAGCCTTGCATTTGTATCGAAATTGGCCAAAATCTGAGCTTTTGAGAAAACAAATTACAGTAAGGGGTTAGCCTTGCATTTTTATCAAAATTGGCTAACATTTGAATTTCTGGAACATTTCACAATTGTAAGGGGTTAGCCTTGCATTTTTATCGAAATTGGCCAAAATCTGAGCCTTCGAGAAAACAAATTACAGTTAGGGGTTAGCCTTGCATTTTTATCAAAATTGGCAAAAATTTGGAATACTAACAATTTTTGTTTTTTTTTTACAAATAAAAACATTAAGGGGTTAGCCTTGCATTTTTATCGAAAGTTGCCAAAATCTAAGCTTTTGAGAAAACAAATTACAGTAAGGGGTTAGCCTTGCATTTTTATCAAAATTGGCAAAAATTTGGAATTTTGGAAAGTTTTACAATTGTAAGGGGTTAGCCTTGCATTTTTATCAAATTTGGCTAGCACTGGGATTTTAGGGAAGTTTAACAATTGTAAGGGGGTTAGCCTTGCATTTTTATCGAAATTGGCCAAAATCTGAGCCTTTGAGAAAACAAATTACAGTAAGGGGTTAGCCTTGCATTTTTATCGAAATTGGCTACAATTTGGATTTCTGGAACGTTTCACAATTGTAAGGGGTTAGTCTTGCATTTGTATCGAAATTGGCCAAAATCTGAGCTTTTGAGAAAACAAATTACAGTAAGGGGTTAGCCTTGCATTTTTATCACAATTGGCTAAAATTTGAATTTCTGGAACATTTCACAATTGTAAGGGGTTAGCCTTGCATTTCTATCGAAATTGGCCAAAATCTGAGCCTTCGAAAAAACAAATTACAGTTAGGGGTTAGCCTTGCATTTTTATCAAAATTGGCAAAAATTTGGAATTTTGGAAAGTTTTACAATTGTAAGGGGTTAGCCTTGCATTTTTATCAAATTTGGCTAGCACTGGGATTTTAGGGAAGTTTAACAATTGTAAGGGGGTTAGCCTTGCATTTTTATCGAAATTGGCCAAAATCTGAGCCTTTGAGAAAACAAATTACAGTAAGGGGTTAGCCTTGCATTTTTATCGAAATTGGCTACAATTTGGATTTCTGGAACGTTTCACAATTGTAAGGGGTTAGTCTTGCATTTTTATCGAAATTGGCCAAAATCTGAGCCTTTGAGAAAACAAATTACAGTAAGGGGTTAGCCTTTCATGTGTATCAAAATTGGCCAACATTTGGAATTTTTTGAAAGTTTTACCATTGTAAGGTGTTAGCCTTGCATTTTTATCAAAAATAGCCAAAATTTGGGTTTGAGGCTAATATTTGGATTTTTTGAAAGTTTAACAATTGTAAGGGGTTAGCCTTGCCTTTTTATCAAAAATAGCCAACAATTCAGTTGTTTGAAAAAATAATGAATTGTAAGGGTTAGGTTGCATTTTTTTCAAAAATAGCAAAAAATTGAGTTTTGGGAAAAACAATTACATTTATAAGGGGTTAGCCTTGCATTTTTATAAAAAATACCCATTTTTATGAAAAATTAAAAAAACTAAGGGGTTATGCCTTGCATTTTTATCAAAATTGGCCAACATTTGGAGTTTTGGAATGTTTTACAATTGTAAGGGGTTAGCCTCGCATTTTTATCGAAATTTGCCAAAATCGGAGCTTTTGAGAAAACAAATTGCAGTAAGAGGTTAGCCTTGCATTTTTATCAAAATTTGCCAAAATTTTAATTTTTGGAAAGTTTTACAATTGTAAGGGGTTAGCCTTGCATTTTTATCAAATTTGGCTAGCACTGGGATTTTGGGGAAGTTTAACAATTGTAAGGGGTAAGCCTCGCATTTTTATCGAAATTGGCCAAAATCTGAGCCTTTGAGAAAACAAATTACAGTAAGAGGTTAGCCTTGCATTTTTATCAAAATTGGCCAAAATTTGAATTTTTTGAAAGTTTTACAATTGTAAGGGGTTAGCCTTGCATTTTTATCGAAATTGGCAAAAATCTGAGCTTTTGAGAAAACAAAATACAGTAAGGGGTTAGCCTTGCATTTTTATCAAAATTGGCCAACATTTGGAATTTTGGAAAGTTTTACAATTGTAAGGGGTTAGCCTTGCATTTTTTTCGAAATTGGCCAAAATCTGAGCTTTTGAGAAAACAAAATACAGTAAGGGGTTAGCCTTGCATTTTTATCAAAATTGGCCAACATTTGGAATTTTGGAAAGTTTTACAATTGTAAGGGGTTAGCCTTGCATTTTTATCGAAATTGGCAAAAATCTGAGCTTTTGAGAAAACAAAATACAGTAAGGGGTTAGCCTTGCATTTGTATCAAAATTGGCCAACATTTGGAATTTTGGAAAGTTTTACAATTGTAAGGGGTTAGCCTTGCATTTTTATCGAAATTGGCAAAAATCTGAGCTTTTGGGAAAACAAAATACAGTAAGGGGTTAGCCTTGCATTTGTATCAAAATTGGCCAACATTTGAAATTTTGGAAAGTTTTACAATTGTAAGGGGTTAGCCTTGCATTTTTATCAAATTTGGCAAAAATCTGAGCTTTTGAGAAAACAAAATACAGTAAGGGGTTAGCCTTGCATTTTTATCAAAATTGGCCAACATTTGAAATTTTGGAAAGTTTTACAATTGTAAGGGGTTAGCCTTGCATTTTTATCAAATTTGGCTAGCACTGGGATTTTGGGGAAGTTTAACAATTGTAAGGGGTTAGCCTTGCATTTGTATCGAAATTGGCCAAAATCTGAGCTTTTGAGAAAACAAATTACAGTAAGGGGTTAGCCTTGCATTTTTATCAAAATTGGCTAACATTTGAATTTCTGGAACATTTCACAATTGTAAGGGGTTAGCCTTGCATTTTTATCGAAATTGGCCAAAATCTGAGCCTTCGAGAAAACAAATTACAGTTAGGGGTTAGCCTTGCATTTTTATCAAAATTGGCAAAAATTTGGAATACTAACAATTTTTGTTTTTTTTTACAAATAAAAACATTAAGGGGTTAGCCTTGCATTTTTATCGAAAGTTGCCAAAATCTAAGCTTTTGAGAAAACAAATTACAGTAAGGGGTTAGCCTTGCATTTTTATCAAAATTGGCAAAAATTTGGAATTTTGGAAAGTTTTACAATTGTAAGGGGTTAGCCTTGCATTTTTATCAAATTTGGCTAGCACTGGGATTTTAGGGAAGTTTAACAATTGTAAGGGGGTTAGCCTTGCATTTTTATCGAAATTGGCCAAAATCTGAGCCTTTGAGAAAACAAATTACAGTAAGGGGTTAGCCTTGCATTTTTATCGAAATTGGCTACAATTTGGATTTCTGGAACGTTTCACAATTGTAAGGGGTTAGTCTTGCATTTTTATCGAAATTGGCCAAAATCTGAGCCTTTGAGAAAACAAATTACAGTTAGGGGTTAGCCTTGCATTTTTATCAAAATTGGCAAAAATTTTGATTATTGGAAAGTTTTACAATTGTAAATAGTCAAGTTTTTTGGAAAATGTAAAAACTGTATTTTTATAAAAACAAAACAAAATAATACATGTACCAATAACTAGAAAATCTCAGAATTTGAATTAAAAAATTGTATAATTTATTTCAATTATGAATAGAATACAAATTTAATTTCAATTGTAAAATACATGCAAGTCAATGAGCTACTTAAATCTCAATTATTTTGCAATTAAAAAACAAACAAATTATCAACAGCCAAAGTAAGCAATTTGAGTTCTTGCAACTTGCTTTATTGCCTAACTTTAGTGCATTTTTCCACTCCTTGACAGCTTCCAAGTATTAAACTCTTTTTGAAGAAAGTTTTCCATCGAGCTCATAATTTTCAGAGCATACCAAACAATGGAGCAATAATCCCCATCCCGACAAGTGCAATAAAGCCAGCCAATTCATTACTTTGAGTTTTGAGATTCGTAGACCCATTCTGAGATACGAATGATTGCTGGAAATAGGTTTTCTTGATTACTAAAAATACATGCAGATTGCATGTATGTGTATAGGCTCATTACCAAGACTTAGCAAATGAAATATATAACAAAAGGTACAATATGTTTACATAACAAAATAATTAATTTTTACGAGAGAAACAAAGTCATTATAATTCCTACACAATTTGATATGAAAATGCGATACATGTACTTGTTTGGATGTTGTGTTCAATATAATACACCGGCTATGTTTAGGTTAAATATTCAACCCCACTGGAAATGCTACTACAAACGTCACAATTTACAATAGAAATATACTTGACAATGCTTTGATAGATCTAGAGAATACATGTACATACAAAAATGCATTTATAATTGTTCAATGCAAAGCACCATCTTAAAGGAAATGACGGGAATACATTTTTATTAAATTTACATCAATTGCTGAACTCAGATACAATTAATGCTCAAGACGACCTAATAATTTGGAAGGCAAGACGAAAGTTTAAAACTCAACATAAAATTATGAAAGAGTAAAATTTTATAATTTTATGCAAAATACCCAAGAATGTTTTACACTTGTAGATAGTGCACTCATGGTTTTTGTAAGGTGAGACTTTGAGTACATCCTTAATTCTGCATTTCGGAAAATTTGTAAGTGCTAGTTGGCATAAATAAATTGAACATTCACAATGTGTGCATTAAATTTGGAGTTTACAACATTATGTACATCACTAGGCAAGTTCAACAAGTCCAACATTATACATACACCCACAATGAGCCATCACTAAATGACAATCAATGTTTTAACAATTGAGGCAATCCTGAAATGTCACAAAATATTTCCCACCAGGGGAGTCAATTGCATACATGTACAAAAATATGTTAAAAAATATTCATGGCATGCATGACATCATTGAAATCACAACAGCTAACACACTTTCATGGCAGGCATGGACATCATTGAAATCACAACAGCCAACACACTTTCTTCACCTTTTTTTAATGGGCAGATTTGTTATCCCCAAAGCATCATACTGCAACTGCAAAATTGTAATATTGTGCTGGTAAGTTCGAGTCCCTACAAATACAAAATGTAATACACTAAGTTAATTTAACACAAGTCATTGAATTGCAGAATTGGATGAGAGCGTAAACAAACCTATAGTTGACAATGTACACAGACATCACTTGTGACAGTCAGAGATGTATTTGAGTCCCTGCAAGTTTATCACAAGTCCTTCAGTCTCAATTCAAGTCACTTGCTATTCAGATGAAATGTTAACCAATTACACATGTACTTGTACTTGCAACTGGCTTTATTATAAAGGACTAGCAGGAACACGGAACACTGTGTTAAAATGCAAGGTAGTGATTTCCTAACCGTTTGGAATAATTAATGGCGAACATGATTAATGTTTGATAGTGGGCGGGGTCAATTGCTCAGTCAATTATGAAAGAGGGGGCAGTTTATTTATGAAGGACTTCGCTACAATCAGAATGTAGTCTGATGCACTCCTGTGGCTACTGTCTTAGAATACAACACTAATCAACAAGATCATCTTAGATCCTTTTAGATGTAATCACAAGATAGCACACCGTTATTGCTTGGTGCCTCGCTTACTTCACCTGCTACAACGTTTTGCGGCTTGATCCACTGGTTGCCTCCTGGAGACATTTGAACAAATAAACAAACAAGGATATCATTAGGGATTGCATATATCTTAACATTTGACCCTATCCACCCAGAATCCATCAAAATCCATACTAAGGCCGTGCCGGGTACCCGGGTACCCGTAACCTGACCGCTGATCGCGGGTACCCGGCTCCAATTTATCGATTTTATTACCCGAAACTGCCTTTGTAAATTTTGACACATTATTTCAGAAAGGCAAGCGTCTTTTCTGTTCATTGCGTGCCGATAAATTATTAGAAAACATCTGAGTAAACCGTCTTATAAGTCCATTTACCGACAATTTCCCGATGTCTAGATAGCGGCCTAACCAATGATTGTGCTTTGTTTGTTGTCATTGTGATAAAAAGATGCCTTTGAATTCTATTTACCGACAATTCCGACAGCTGCTATAACTTGCGGTTGACATTGCGTCGGTGTTTTGTTACAGTTGTCCTTTGAGTAAGTTTTTCCGAGGTTTACTTTTGTATTTTTTTCCCCCTGTACTTATTTGTTCAAGCTTAAATTCGCTAATCTTTAAGATAATGTTTGATGGGGTACGAAACTTGTTGCCATTGTTACTGTGATTGTATAACAATCTTCTTAGTGTATCAATGGAAAATGTGCTGAATTAATTCACGATCCCCTGGACCCGAACCTGGAATGTGGTTTTAAAACCTGATACTTGCTTCTATTGTATCAACTCTGCAGCCAGCTAGCCGGGAACATATTTTTTGCTACATTTCGTGTCGGCTCACTTAAAGGATTTAGTTCATTGAACCTTATTTATTTTGGGAAAAGACGTGCCATTGTAGGCGTGCAATTATGGGGAGAGGCAACATTTATTACAACCTGAGAGTAAACTCCACGCAATCCGGGATCGCTGTTGACAATCTGGCTCTGAAAACCACGCACTTAACTTATCTTGTCATTTTTTTCACTAGACCGCCGGACTACTTAGTAAAGGGTTTTGACTAGACCGCCGCTGTTTTGACTAGAATTTGTCTAGCGGAACCCTGAGTTGCAAAGTAGGCACGTGCATTTTTTTAGTTGCCGAATGCAGGAAAAGTTAGCACGCGGCAGTCGCGCTGCAGCTTGCTAGTGGAGTGAGCGGGGACGTACTGTACATGAACGTGTCGACGCGGTGTATACTTCCGGGTTTTTGTTATGATTCTAATAATAGTCACGGGTACCCGACCGTGACAGGAATAGGGTACCAGGGTTCCGTACTACCCGTAAACGCACACCCTTAATCCATACCCCTGTTTTGAAGAATTTTGGGAGGATTTGGATGAATCTGGGGGATTTGGATGACTTGGTGATTCTTGTGTAAGACTGCCGGTTATTTATTTGTTTAGGAATTAATTTGTCCTTACCTGATGACTCTAATGACCTCATGAAAAGCCCTATCAATGTTCTGTGGTGGGTCCTTGGCACTTGTCTCAATGTAGGACGTTTTCTATTAGGAAAACAATCATTTAAGGTTTAAAGGTAGTATACACCATTGGTAATTGCTTGAATTATCATGAATGGGTAGATTTGGGGGGTTGTATTTCATAGTAAATATCGTTTAACTGACTTTTCCGAAGTTTTACAATCATGGATGCCGAGAAAAGCACAAAAAACAGCGTTTGTTTTCAATCGGGGTCGAGCAGTTATTCTTATGTTATCTTTGTTTTTTCGCGCTCGCCGTCCGTTGAATAATTATAAAATCATTATTTACTTTCAATTGAGTAAGATATTTCTTAATAATTCGGTAGTAAATGCTTTTGATATCTGCAAATGGTGTATACTACCTTTTAAGCTATATTTTAAAGACACAAATTGTTGGAATGGGGTAGACAAACTAGGCATCCACATTGAAGAGTCAATCTGCAGGGGTATATATCATGTACAGTTTGAAGTTTATGGGTTGGACGGGTACAGAACTCTTTCTGAATAGGACTGGTTAGATACACATGTAGCTGAAAAGGCCAAAAGAAACTATGTACAATATAGATGGAAAAGCAATGGGCAAACTTCTTGGATGTTGTCAATACAGAATCGATACACCAGAAGCTCAGTAGTAACCTTAATTCTTTAACTCTTTCGCTACGGCGCGCCGCTCACAGCGGCTCGAAAAAAGGTTATTTCTGCCGACAAGCCGCTCAGAGCGGCTCGTTGTAAACATTGCGAAATCGGACCTATAATTGGTTGATTGAGCATCAATGGGTGTCAGCAGCCAATCGTATTCTGTACAAGGGTTGAGGTCCTTCATAATTAGCATAAATCTTCTAGAAAAAACGATGATGACGTGGCAAAACGACAACACAAAGGATGACATAGAAATCGATGCAGGCGTACACTGCGTGCGACATGTGTAACCACAACAAACATGGCGGCTTCATCGAATAGTGGTGCGGGTGCCTCGCGGCCCCGTAGAGTTTCATCGCAGCAAGCCATAAATATGCTTTCCCACTGGATTTCTGATGAGGAAAGCGACCAAGAAAGTAGCGAAGAATCAGACTACAGTGAAGAAGAAAGCCAATCAAGCTCGGTGAGTGAAAATTCTGGGGATTCCGAGGTTGATTCCGATGACGATGTGGGCCTACCACCGCCTAGGCAACGACAACAAAACGTTCGGCCACACAAGCGTCCACGAGGTCAGGGGACTGCGGCCAAAACTGCGGCTGAAATCAAATGGCAGGATGTCTCCAAATCAAAAAACGATGAACCCGGACAGTCATTTCAATTCATGCCAAACAAAACACAGGGTGTAAATGCAGATTTAGATGAAAATTCAACCCCGCTTGACTGCCTCTATGAACTGCTTTCCTGTGATATATTGCGGAGCATGAGGGACATGATTAACGAATACGCCGCTCACAGGATCCAGATGAACAATCCCCCACCTCGTAGATCAATCTTCGGTAACTGGAGACCTGTAACAGCATGTGAACTGCTGAAATTCCTCGCTGTCCTCATAGCAATGGGACTCAACAAACAGCCAGTCATCAAGGACTACCGGTCACGTTCACCAGTCAACTACAACCCATGGTTTGGCCAGATGTTTCCGAGGGATAGATTCGAGGCAATCTACCATTCAATGCTGCATGCATCTGACATAGATGCGAAGTCTAAGGACAAGATAGAGCCATTCCTGAATATCCTTCTGGACAAGTTTCGGACCGCCTTCTATCCCTACACCAACATTTCCATTGACGAAATGTTGATAGGCTGGAAAGGCCGGTGGAAATACAAACAGTACAATCCAATGAAGCCTCGAAAGCACCACATCAAAACCTTTGGGCTTTGCGACAGCACAACCGGCTATGTACACAATCTGCTCGTGTATTTCGGCAAAGAGACGTCATACGACCCAAATAAAGATCCGGCTAGTGGACATTCTGAAAAGGTATTTCAGTACCTTTTGCAGCATCTGGGCGAAGGCCATCATGTTTTCGCAGATCGGTTCTACACTACGTATCGCCTCATCGAACTTCTGAACAGTAACAACACGTACTACACCGAGACACTCAACATCAACAGGAAGAACTTTCCTCAAGAAATAAAAAAAATCAAACTTGACCATTGCCAATCGCGGTCATTTCGAAGTGACAACAAGAATGTTCTATGTGTTGCATGGAGGGACAAAAAAGCGCGGAAACCATGCGTCCTTGTATCAACCAAAGCGTCAGTGGGGAACATCACTGTCACGAGAAGAAGAGGGGATAAAGTGGACATGCCAGTTGTCGTTCATGACTACAACTTTTCGATGAATGGCTGTGATCGTGTTGACCAGTGTGTCTCGTACTATGGACAATTCACACGCAAAACTGTGAAATGGTGGAAGATAATTTTGTTGTGGTTGCTAGAGATCTGCCAATCAAATGCGTACATTTTGTACACCCTGACACGTGACGCGAACACGAAGAAGATGAGTCTACGCAATTTCAAACACAGCCTCATCGCTGGCTTGACGAAAGAAGCTGCTGTTCTCGTGCCAGATGAGGAACCAAGAGCTCGTGTCGGACGACCGCGCATGGGCAATCCCGTTGAGCGTCTTGAGGGAAATGTACACCTGGTTGACTACGTGGACACCGACAGAAACTGCGTTGTGTGTAGCACACCAGCTAAACACAAACGAACAAACTTTGTTTGCATGGGATGTAACGGCATGCCCCATCTTCATCCCAAGGAGTGTTTCTATCGCTACCAAACCTCCCCCTGAACTCATAGGCTTTTGAACACATTCTGGTTTTGTTAGATGACAAAAAATAATTTCAAGAAGGGTAACATTAGTAATTTAGATTGATATGAATACTTGAATGTGTATGTAAATGATGTATGACACGTAAATGTGAAAAATGAACTTCATCTTTCATCTTTATGTGTCATCATGCATGTACATGTATTCACATCATTCTACATGACTCATTTCACACTTGAAATGGTGATTTATTATCTGATTATCAAGCTGGCTCAGAATTGACATGTGCATGTGTAGACGCTTAGCTAAATTAGTGTAAACAAATAACATAGAATTTGTAAATTGTATACAAAGGTTTGTTTATTTTTTATAATTTTGTCATCCAGTCTAATTCCTCTGCTTTTGGGTTACGTGGAAATGTTCTGAGGTGATAGTGGTACGAATTCCTTATTGTACTTATTCCTTATTGAAAGTTGTGAGTATACCCTTTGTTGATCCCTGCAAAAAACAATATTTGGATTTTTTATTTCAAAAAAGCCGAAATTTTTGTTGTACTTATTTTTCGTTTATTTTATTTGTTTGACTTTGTAGGCCCTAGTACATTCAAAATTGAGTGTTATTATTTGTTGATTGCTAAATCTAGTAAATTGACAATTACTGAATTAGATCGATTTGCAGCAGCCTCAGGAAACTAGAACTCCATCCATGTACATTTACATGTACTGCGATAATAAAGCCTGTGATTTGTACTGAATCTCGTTTTTGGGGGGTTTTAGGAAAAAAATCATAACTCGCCCAAATTTATTCATATTTGGGAATGATTTGGACATATTGTTTCCAGGATCACCACCATCATTTTCGGCCATAGAAATGAATTTTTGAACTACACTAAATACGTTTCACTTATAAATATGAGCAGTATTTTTTTCATATTTGATATTTTTATTATGATTTTTCATATTTGACTTGCCAGTAAATGTAAATATTAAAATAATTAGTTTTGTTGAATTCATAATCACATTTGTCATATTGTTAGCTTCATTTTGATACCTAACTTTGCCCCATAGACCCCAGGATTAGGGACTTTCAGCAGTTTTACTACTACAGGGTGACAAACTTCTTTCATTGTGTAAAACAATTACGTCACAGCCCAGGCCCGTACGCAGGGGGGGGTGCGACGGGTGCGTACGCACCCCCCCAAATTACCAAAAGGTCCAAATTTTCCGGGGTAAATAATGGTATTTTGATGTAGAAATAACGATACTGGCACACGAAAAAATTTGGTCCCATTGTTGGTCTCATCAAGTACAAATTCGCACCCCCCCATAAAAAATCCTGCGTACGGGCCTGCAGCCCATATGTGACCTGTTCCAACGAAACCCGGACAAAGTCGCACAATGTGTTTTGTCACAATGTACTCCTGAAGTCATTTCGGGATGGATTTTACCATTTTGAGGTTTTAGGTTTTCCTAAGTCACTCACTATTAATCTACAATCTCCTCAAATTTGAACAAAATCCGTCTACCAGAAGTGTGTTTTTTTGTCAATTTTGTGAAACATTTGTGTATAGAATTAATACGCTTTTCTGAACTTCAAAGCTGTTTATCTCATAATTAGGTTGTCAGGGTTTTATCACTAAATCCAGACCCCAGGGAAGATAGGGTGGGGGTACATATGTAAATGATACATCATTTTAAAGCTGAGAACCTAGAGTATTTGAAAAAAGCAAAATCTGAAAAACTAAAAAGTCGACTTTGTCCGGGTTTCGTTGGAACAGGTCACATATATAATACCGTAGTGAAAGAGTTAAGGCTGTGTATACTGTACATGCAAAGTTTTTTCTCTGGAATTCAAAACGAATAACGAATAGACACGTCACAAGCAAAAAAAATATCTGTCAACAACTGGCTCCCAGCAAGCGGTCAATGTCTAAATAATCCTGGCTCAAACTGGGTAATTCTTTAAACATACATTTCAGTAAAGTAATCTTGTCATTGTTCAAAACTGACTAGATTACAATGTATTACAACAATAACAATGACATAGAGGTTCATGTACATGATGACATTTGGCCTTACCCCAAGCTCTGCTGCCAATGCCTTGCCATCGTCCTTCGACACTTTACGTTGGTGAACGAGGTCCACTTTGTTAGCAACCAGAATCATGGGATATGAATCTCTGTAGAAAACAGCAAATGTTCATCAATAGTACACATTCTATAGTTCATTTTGAACAAGATCAGATTTTGTTCCCCATAGGTCCGACGCCCCATAGGTTAAAAGTCCATACTGTAGGTCACAAGTCTAAAATATCAGCATCAGACTTATGAGGCATATAGGAGCTATGAGGCTCAGTGTTATTAGTCTGATGCCTCATAAATCCGATGCCTCATAAATCCGACACCTCATAAATCCGACGCTTCATAATTCCAAATCAAATAAGTTAAGAGGGCCTAATATTTCGATCTTAACAAGATCTTCTTCAGAGACTAAATGACTGTGTACAAGAAACAAACATATATAGGGCAATATACAGCATGATGCACATCATGGACGCTGAAAAAACACAAAAGAAACAAAGCACAGAGTTCAATGGAACAAACAACAAAAGGAGGATTAGGCTGAGGGATTAAAGGGTGAGGTCAGTGTGGGTAGGATCAAAGGCGGGGTAGGAACAAAAACAGAAGGGGTAAAGCCACAAGGAAAAGAGTCCAGGGTGGAGATCAAAGGGAAGAACTAACAAATAAGTATGAATAGGAGTAATGAGGAGGGGGGGGGGGTTTTGAGGAAAACCAGAGAAGTGAGAACAAACAAAAACAAAAACAAAATTCTGGCAAGGAATGAATTTGAAACAGATGACAAATGGAGAAAAAATAACCAGAGAAGTGAGAACAAACAAAAACAAAAACAAAATTCTGGCAAGGAATGAATTTGAAACAGATGACAAATGGAGAAAAAATAGAAGTTAATCATTTCCTAGTTGGATGTTAAGCCCATGTGGTTGAATAGTCCGAAGACGATTCATCCAGACTTTCTCCCGGCTGAGGCGGACTGAGTCTTTCCGATGGCCAAGTGATTCTATCCCCTGAAGAATCATATCAGAAATGCAATGGTTAGGCTGGTTAAAGTGATGTCCTACAGGGGTATCCAGTTTCTTGGTGTTGACAGTCGATCGATGACCGTAGAAACGCTTTTTTAGGGCATTTTTGGTCTCTCCGACATACTGAACTCCACAAAACCTGCAAGAGATGAGATATATGACATTAGATGTACTGCAAGTGATGTTACCAATAATTCTATGAGTAGTACCAGAAGAGTGGCCAGAAAAGGAGTCAGACTCCTGAATGTGGATCTGGCAGACCACACATCTAGAGCTGCACTTGAAAGTTCCGTGCTGGATGGGGGGAGATGCATCCAAGCTGGGAACTTTGGCTCGAACAATGAGGTCTCGTAGATTTTGAGGGCGTCTATAGGCCAATACAGGGCTGTCGGGGATGGCCCGGACAAGGCGATCTGAAGTGTGGAGAATGTGATGGCTGTCGTTGGTGATTTTGCGAAGGGAAGGGAGACTGGGGTGAAAGGTAGTCACCAGGGGGATCATGGGTTTGGCATTAGCCTGGGGGGCCTTTACCTTTAGAGCCAAATTTCTGGGTACGGCTTTGGCTCTGGCAATAGCACGTTGAACTTGGCGGGAACTGTGACCCCTGGCAACCAAGTTGTTCTTCAGTATCTGTGAATGGCGGGAGAAATCATAGTCGTTAGAACAAATCCTTTTGAGTCTGAGGGCTTGACTAAATGCTATACCAGTCTTACAATGCCTAGGGTGACAGCTGGAGGAGTGGAGATACTGGTGTGTGTCTGTGGGTTTAGAATACAGATCAGTGGTTATTAAGTTGTCCTCCTTGCGGATGGTGACATCCAGGAAGTGGGCCTGATGATGTGAGTACTCTGATGTGAACTTGATGGTCCTGTGGAAGGAATTCATGTGATTAGTGAAAGTCAGCAGACTGTCCTCATCACTGGTCCATATGAAAAATACATCATCAATGTATCTCCACCAGATCCAGGGACGGCACGGTGCTAAGGCAAGCATGCGTTCCTCGAGGTCACCCAAAAAGAGGCATGCAAAGGAGGGTGCCATGCGAGTACCCATTGCAGTGCCATGTACCTGTAGATAGTGCTTATCTAGGAAGGAAAAATTATTCTTCGTTAGTACAAGTTTCATGAGGGCGCGAATGTCACTTATGCGAGGGGTCGTGTGTCCTGCCCTAGCTAGGGTTATGGAACAAGCACGAATACCTTCTTCGTGTGGTATGTTAGTGTACAAGGATGAGACGTCAAAGGTCCCAATGATGGCCGTTCTGGGAATCTGGTCCTTGATTCCTTCGAGCTTGCGCAGGAAGTCTGGGGTGTCATGGATGTATGATGGAATCCTATGGACAAGGGGTTTAAGAAAACTGTCAATAAACATGGAGATGTGTTCCGTGGGTGAGCCATTACCCGAGACGATAGGCCTACCAGGGTTACCAGTCTTGTGAATCTTGGGGAGAAGATAAAACCTGGCAGTTCTACAGTCAGTGGTTGAAGGAAATTTGTGAGCTTTCTTTGACAGTTCGTCACGTGATCGCATGTCATCAAGCAACTGCTGTATCTCTCGAGAGAATGTACCTGTGGGATCAGAGTCAAGGCAGATATAGTTAGTACGGTTGTCCAACTGACGGTGGGCCTCGTCGATGTACTGCTGACGATCCATGATGACCACGGCTGAGCCTTTATCAGCTGGCTTGATGATGATGTCAGTACGAGAACGCAAGGCAGCAAGTGCAAGGCGCTCTTCCCTGGGGAGGTTATCATGGGTCCTGTGGGGAAAGTTACCAGGGTTAGTGACTTGGGTATTGACAACTTGAACGTATGTTTCGAGAGCTGGTACACGATTCTTGGGGGGTACCCATGCGCTCTTGACACGGAAGGGTTCTGGGTCACAAGGGTCAGAATCAAGAAAAAACTCACGGAGACGGATCCTACGATAGTATTCCGTGAGATCTTGGCTGAGCTGTACCTGGTTCACAGTACGGGGAGTGGGACAGAAATTCAGACCCTTGGAGAGAAGTTTGTGTTCAGCATCTGATACGGATGAGGAGGAAAGGTTAATAACAGTATTGGCAGGGGGTGTTGTCGATTGGGGCTTGGGACGTCTAAAACGTCTCTGTCTGTGCTGATGCTGCTTGGCAAGCAAGCCACCAATCTTCTTGTTTCCGAAATTCCGAAATTTTTGACTTATGGGGCGTCAAATTTAAAATACGCCTCGTCCACACCTTACACATACCTGTCTTTAACTCGGAGTATCTGTGTGTAGAAAGACCTGGTATTCTCAAAGCTGGCCTTATCAATGACTGAGTAGACAAGTAAAAAGCCGTCTCCTTTCCTCATATATTGCTCTCTCATGACGCTAAACTCCTCTTGTCCAGTAGTATCGAGCACTAACAACAAACCGGCAACAAAACGTTAAATACACATACACGTTTATGATATACAAAACCCACAAAAACTTGAAAGGTAGGATATACCATTGGTACAGTAATCGCTTGAATTATCATGAATGAGTGGATTTGGGGGTTGTCCGAAGTTTTACAATCATGGATGCTGAGAAAAGCAAGAAAAACGTCGTTCCTTTTTGACCGCATCAGGCAGTGGTTTTTAGGCCGTTGTTTTTTCCATTGATTTTTATTTTAATAATTAAATTTTTTAGAACAATTACAGGATATCTAGCACAATCATTTTGCTGGATGGCTACAATCATTATTTACTTTCAAATAAGCAAGATATATTACTAAATTTGTTTGATACACTGTATCTCCAAATGGTGTATCCTATCTTTAACATATGACATTTTTTCTGACATATTGATAATTAATAGAGAAAGTTTACCGTCTTGCAGGAACAGGAAAAACAGAAGCCTTGGACACAGCATACATACTACATGTATGAATGCCGTTGGAAACTGGAATTTATTTTCCTTGTTGTAATATATTTGCCTAACAAAAATTGTGCAGCCATCGCATTGAATTTTAGACAGTGTTTGAGATAGCCAATTACGATACAGAAGATATTTAAGACACTCACAATTGTGATTATGCATTTGAATCAATTATATATTATAAAGAAAAGCCAATATTTGATATTCCAATACTGTATACTTATTATCCAATATTCTCCCCAACAGTACAGATCTGTGTTGGTTGATCTGTACAAGATGTACAGGTACAGTACATGTACCCGTGCATGTACATGATACTTGTAATGTGCACAACCTGCTGTAGGTACATGTACCACTCATGATAATCAAACCACAAAATTAAATAATTTTCCAGCATTTCATACATAATTGAATTATGGTCAATGCAACCAAATTGGTTGGCTTCCTCCTTTCTGGTGAATTACAAGGTTGAATGATTCACAAGGCACATGGAAGTTCCATGGCTCAACGGCGAGTTGTCTCAACGGTCGGCGTGTCCCAACGGTCGGCGTGTCCCAACGGTCAGCGTGTCTCAACTTGGGTCGACCTGTCTCAACGGTCGGCCTGTCTCAACGGTCGGCCTGTCTCAACGGTCGACCTTTCTCAACGGTCGGCGTGTCTCAACGGTCGGCGTGTCTCAACGGTCGGCGTGTCTCAACGGTCGGCGTGTCTCAACGGTCGGCTTGTCTCACCCTTCCCTACACCTACTCACCCTTCCCTACACCTACTCACCCTTCCCTACACCTACTCACCCTTCCCTACACCTACTCACCCTTCCCTACACCTACTCACCCTTCCCTACACCTACTCACCCTTCCCTACATTGAGACGTGTCTCAACGGTCGGCTACCTCAACGGTCGGCGTGTCTCAACGGTCGGCTTGTCTCAACGGTCGGCCTGTCTCACCCTACTCACCCTTCCCTACACCTACTCACCCTTCCCTACACTTACTCACCCTTCCCTACACCTACTCACCCTTCCCTACACCTACTCACCCTTCCCTACACCTACTCACCCTACGGTCGGCGTGTCTCGACGTGGGTCGACGTGTTGAGACGTGTTGAGACGACCAGACATGTGTCTCAACGGTCGGCGTGTCTCAACGGTCGGCGTGTCTCAACGGTCGGCTACCTCAACGGTCGGCGTGTCTCAACGGTCGGCTTGTCTCAACGATCGGCCTGTCTCACCCTACTCACCCTTCCCTACACCTACTCACCCTTCCCTCAACTACTCACCCTTCCCTACACCTACTCACCCTTCCCTACACCTACTCACCCTTCCCTACACCTACTCACCCTTCCCTACACCTACTCACCCTTCCCTACACCTACTCACCCTTCCCTACACCTACTCACCATACGGTCGGCGTGTCTCGACGTGGGTCGACGTGTTGAGACGTGGGTCGACGTGGGTCGACGTAACGAGACACTTTGATGTGTCGAGACCTGTCGACCGTTGAGACACGTGTCTCAACGGTCGGCGTGTCTCAACGGTCGGCGTGTCTCAACGGTCAGCTACCTCAACGGTCGGCGTGTCTCAACGGTCGGCTTGTCTCAACGGTCGGCCTGTCTCACCCTACTCACCCTTCCCTACACCTACTCACCCTTCCCTACACCTACTCACCCTTCCCTACACCTACTCACCCTTCCCTACACCTACTCACCCTTCCCTACACCTACTCACCCTACGGTCGGCGTGTCTCGACGTGGGTCGACGTGTTGAGACGTGGGTCGACGTGGGTCGACGTAACGAGACACTTTGATGTGTCGAGACCTGTCGACCATTGAGACACGTGTCTCAACGGTCGGCGTGTCTCAACGGTCGGCGTGTCTCAACGGTCAGCTACCTCAACGGTCGGCGTGTCTCAACGGTCGGCTTGTCTCAACGGTCGGCCTGTCTCACCCTACTCACCCTTCCCTACACCTACTCACCCTTCCCTACACCTACTCACCCTTCCCTACACCTACTCACCCTTCCCTACACCTACTCACCCTTCCCTACACCTACTCACCCTACGGTCGGCGTGTCTCAACGTGGGTCGACGTGTTGAGACGTGGGTCGACGTGGGTCGACGTAACGAGACACTTTGATGTGTCGAGACCTGTCGACCGTTGAGACACGTGTCTCAACGGTCGGCGTGTCTCAACGGTCGGCGTGTCTCAACGGTCGGCTACCTCAACGGTCGGCGTGTCTCAACGGTCGGCTTGTCTAAACGGTCGGCCTGTCTCACCTACTCACCCTTCCCTACACCTACTCACCCTTCCCTACACAAAATCACCCTACTCACCCTTCCCTACACCTACTCACCCTTCCCTACACCTACTCACCCTTGACACCCTTCACTACACCTACTCATCCCACCCACCCCACCCACCCTACCCACTCATCCCACCCACCCCACCCCACTCAACCCACTCAACGGCGAGTTGTCTCAACGGTCGGCGTGTCCCAACGGTCGACGTGTCTCAACGGTCGGCCTGTCTCTACGGTCGGCCTGTCTCAACGGTCGGCCTGTCTCAACGGTCGGCGTGTCTCAACGGTCGGCGTGTCTCAACGGTCGGCCTGTCTCAACGGTCGGCCTGTCTCAACGGTCGGCGTGTCTCAACGGTCGGCGTGTCTCAACGGTCGGCCTGTCTCACCCTACTCACCCTTCCCTACACCTACTCACCCTTCCCTACTCCTACTCACCCTTCCCTACACCTACTCACCCTTCCCTACACCTACTCACCCTTCCCTACACCTACTTACCCTTCCCTACACCTACTCACCCTTCCCTACACCTACTCACCATACGGTCGGCGTGTCTCGACGTGGGTCGACGTGTTGAGACGTGGGTCGACGTGGGTCGACGTAACGAGACACTTTGATGTGTCGAGACCTGTCGACCGTTGAGACACGTGTCTCAACGGTCGGCGTGTCTCAACGGTCGGCGTGTCTCAACGGTCGGCTACCTCAACGGTCGGCGTGTCTCAACGGTCGGCTTGTCTCAACGGTCGGCCTGTCTCACCCTACTCACCCTTCCCTACACCTACTCACCCTTCCCTACACCTACTCACCCTTCCCTACACCTACTCACCCTTCCCTACACCTACTCACCCTTCCCTACACCTACTCACCCTTCCCTACACCTACTCACCATACGGTCGGCGTGTCTCGACGTGGGTCGACGTGTTGAGACGTGGGTCGACGTGGGTCGACGTAACGAGACACTTTGATGTGTCGAGACCTGTCGACCGTTGAGACACGTGTCTCAATGGTCGGCGTGTCTCAACGGTCGGCGTGTCTCAACGGTCAGCTACCTCAACGGTCGGCGTGTCTCAACGGTCGGCTTGTCTCAACGGTCGGCTTGTCTCAACGGTCGGCCTGTCTCACCCTACTCACCCTTCCCTACACCTACTCACCCTTCCCTACACCTACTCACCCTTCCCTACACCTACTCACCCTTCCCTACACCTACTCACCCTTCCCTACACCTACTCACCCTTCCCTACACCTACTCACCCTTCCCTACACCTACTCACCCTTCCCTACACCTACTCACCCTTCCCTACACCTACTCACCCTTCCCTACACCTACTCACCCTTCCCTACACCTACTCACCCTTCCCTCCACCTACTCACCCTTCCCTACACCTACTCACCCTACGGTCGGCGTGTCTCGACGTGGGTCGACGTGTTGAGACGTGGGTCGACGTGGGTCGACGTAACGAGACACTTTGATGTGTCGAGACCTGTCGACCGTTGAGACACGTGTCTCAACGGTCGGCGTGTCTCAACGGTCGGCGTGTCTCAACGGTCGGCTACCTCAACGGTCGGCGTGTCTCAACGGTCGGCCTGTCTCACCTACTCACCCTTCCCTACACCTACTCACCCTTCCCTACACAAAATCACCCTACTCACCCTTCCCTACACCTACTCACCCTTCCCTACACCTACTCATCCTTGACACCCTTCACTACACCTACTCACCCCACCCACCCCACCCACCCTACCCACCCTACCCACCCCACTCAACCCACTCAACGGCGAGTTGTCTCAACGGTCGGCGTGTCCCAACGGTCGGCGTGTCCAAACGGTCGGCGTGTCTCAACGGTCGGCCTGTCTTAACGGTCGGCCTGTCTCTACGGTCGGCCTGTCTCAACGGTCGGCCTGTCTCAACGGTCGGCGTGTCTCAACGGTCGGCGTGTCTCAACAGTCGACCTGTCTCAACGGTCGGCCTGTCTCAACGGTCGGCCTGTCTCAACGGTCGGCCTGTCTCAACGGTCGGCGTGTCTCAACAGTCGGCGTGTCTCAACAGTCGGCGTGTCTCAACGGTCGGCATGTCTCAACGGTCGGCGTGTCTCAACCCTTCCCTACACCTACTCACCCTTCCCTACACCTACTCACCCTTCCCTACACCTATTCACCCTTCCCTACACCTACTCACCCTTCCCTCCACCTACTCACCCTTCCCTCCACCTACTCACCCTTCCCTACACCTACTCACCCTTCCCTACACCTACTCACTCTTCCCTACACCTACTCACCCTTCCCTACACCTACTCACCATACGGTCGGCGTGTCTCGACGTGGGTCGACGTGTTGAGACGTGGGTCGACGTGGGTCGACGTAACGAGACACTTTGATGTGTCGAGACCTGTCGACCGTTGAGACACGTGTCTCAACGGTCGGCGTGTCTCAACGGTCGGCGTGTCTCAACGGTCGGCTACCTCAACGGTCGGCGTGTCTCAACGGTCGGCTTGTCTCAACGGTCGGCCTGTCTCACCCTACTCACCCTTCCCTACACCTACTCACCCTTCCCTACACCTACTCACCCTTCCCTACACCTACTCACCCTTCCCTACACCTACTCACCCTTCCCTACACCTACTCACCCTTCCCTACACCTACTCACCCTTCCCTACACCTACTCACCCTTCCCTACACCTACTCACCCTACGGTCGGCGTGTCTCGACGTGGGTCGACGTGTTGAGATGTGGGTCGACGTGGGTCGACGTAACGAGACACTTTGATGTGTCGAGACCTGTCGACCGTTGAGACACGTGTCTCAACGGTCGTCCTGTCTCAACGGTCAGCTACCTCAACGGTCGGCGTGTCTCAACGGTCGGCTTGTCTCACCCTTCCCTACACCTACTCACCCTTCCCTACACCTACTCACCCTTTCCTACACCTACTCACCCTTCCCTACACCTACTCACCCTTCACACACTTCCCTACACCTACTCACCCCACCCACCCTACCAACCCTACACACCCCACTCAACCCACTTAACGGCGAGTTGTCTCAACGGTCGGCGAGTTGTCTCAACGATCGGCGTGTCTCAATGGTCGGCGTGTTTCAACGGTCGGCGTGTCTCAACGATCGGCGTGTCTCAACGGTCGGCGTGTCTCAACGGTCGGCGTGTCTCAACCCTTCCCTACACCTACTCACCCTTCCCTACACGTACTCACCCTTCCCTCCATCTACTCACCCTTCCTTCCACCTACTCACCCTTCCCTACACCTACTCACCCTTCCCTACACCTACTCACCATACGGTCGGCGTGTCTCGACGTGGGTCGACGTGTCTCGACGTGGGTCGACGTGTTGAGACGTGGGTCGACGTGGGTCGACGTAAAGAGACACTTTGATGTGTCGAGACCTGTCGACCGTTGAGACACGTGTCTCAACGGTCGGCGTGTCTCAACGGTCGGCGTGTCTCAACGATCAGCTACCTCAACGGTCGGCGTGTCTCAACGGTCGGCTTGTCTCAACGGTCGGCCTGTCTCAACGGTCGGCCTGTCTCACCCTTCCCTACACCTACTCACCCTTCCCTACACCTACTCACCCTTCCCTACACCTACTCACCCTTCCCTACACCTACTCACCCTTCCCTACACCTACTCACCCTTCCCTACACCTACTCACCCTTCACACCCTCCCCTACATCTACTCACCCCACCCACCCTACCCACCCTACCCACCCCACTCAACCCACTCAACGGCGAGTTGTCTCAACGGTTAGCGTGTCTCAACGGTCGGCGTGTCTCAACGGTCGGCGTGTCTCAACGGTCAGCGTGTCTCAACGGTCGGCGTGTCTCAACGGTCGGCGTGTCTCAACGGTCGGCGTGTCTTTCCATTTATCGGACAAACGGTGAGTGTGCTCAGTCGTGAGCAATGAATTCTGAGACCGAATTTTGAATAACAAACCCACGTGACAGCATGTTTTGTTTTGTTCAACCTTAAAAAATACATTGTTCAGTCTATCGTTCGACATCAAATTGGCTAAATGCTAGGCTTTATTAAAGGAAAATTCCAGGCTAAATAATATTTTACCTAGTCTAAAAGAATATATGGTAACATACTGACTCCGCAGAGAATTTGTTTGGATTTGTTATCGAGAACGACACACGCGCCTATTATATTCACGATTTCTTGCCATTCAGGAGTACAAGGGCGCGGCCATATTGTTCAAATTTCCCGCCTCGCCCGGGAAATTATGACGTAGTGTCTGCACCTCAATGCACATCACTTTAGTGCCTGTTGTTCGCACTGGTATCCCACCTTGACGCGGCCAACTACATTATGCAGACGTATGTTGTACGGCGCCCGACTATTGCGAGTACATGTATTGCATTTCTGTGCAGAATATCGACTTGACGCGCCACAAATTGTCGTTTATTTTTGTATTTTTTGAGAAGAATAGAAAATCTGTGAGCTAGTAATTATTGCATCAGGTCTTTCTCCGTGTGATTTTGAGCCCACTTTCACATACAGTACACATTATGTATACACTATACCGTACACAAAAGGGTTCACTTGCATTCATTGCGCGTGCAGGGCCGCTATCGATCGGGCTTCGAGTACTGATGGTGCAGACACTACGTCACATATCTCAGATGTACCGATAAACCAGAACAAAATGGCGGCTCACATGACGGTAAGCGCAGTGCGAGAAAATCTCTGTTTTATATAAATACCGAAACCGATAAAAATGAAATAAAAATCAAGTCACAATGGCAATTAACACTCTTTAACATTATGCAATTACAAACTATGGGTGGAGTTTACCTTTAAATTTGAATTGTTAAAATGAACATCTAATTTAATTACTAGTGCAACAATGTGTGAAAAATTTCCACAATTATTCTCAAAATACAATATAAAAGCATAGTATACATAAGGTTGCTGATCGCGATCCCAAAGTAGCGCAAAGCATGATGGGTAGACAAAGGGAGCTGTTTTGCAACTAAACCAAGCTTTTCGGCCCGGTATGCCTTCTCGGCAAGCTCTTTGTGCCTTTCATCATTTACTACAACACCTCTGGCCCTCAAATACGATGAGAGTTGGTCTTCTTTTTAGATTTAGGAATTTTGTTGACGACATATTTTCGAGTGGTTCGCCGTGCGCGCTATGCTCCCTTACTTTACGCAGGGCGCCACCTTTTGAAATCAACCGATCGACGATAGACCTTATTGTAGGAATCGAATAAAAATGGTAACTGGTACTCGGCTCCATAGGTTTGTGCACATTAAGTATCAGGTTTGTTTGTTTGGGTGTTTACCCTAGTATTCAAATATGAAGTGAGTGGCGGGGTTTAACTTACCTACAACTGAGTTGTACTTAGTACAGCGAAAATTTTGAGAAAACCTCAACTTTCCTCGGAGGCTTCGCGGCATTAGAATTTGACAACAGAAAACACATGGGATGCAAATCTTGGATTTAACGGCCACTAGAGGGCGCAAAGTCAGTTGCACGGAGCCTATGCACAACCTATGGTCTCCATGAACCGAGGGCGACAGCGCCCTCTCACGGAAATCGTGTATCAAACACAAATGAGAAGGTCTTGCACCAAGACTAGTACCATACACGCAATGCATATGACCTTCGATAACAAGGTTATTCGCACGTGGTCTACGGCTTACGTTAGAGGGCGCCCCGCATCGCGAAGATCGTCTTGCATTGAGTATCAGACTACCTTTTTTCATCAAATTTCTTGGGAATGGAAGGTGCTTTTTTTTCGCGGCTTTTGTTGTGAAACTTATGTGTATCACTAAAGTCGAGGGTTAAATACTATAGTATACACGTACAAACTTATCGCGGAAATTCCCATATGCAAATTAGATGAACAGCGCCGCTCATTATGACGTCATCGTACGTTCTCGCTTTACGCGCGTCATCGCCTTCGGCCACTTCCGGGCACGGACTCGCTTCAGTTTTATGAATGAAATCATTATGCATCAGGTACTGCACATGCGTAGTGATGGTATGAGAAAAAGGCTAAGATGGCCGCTGTCTAGTGCTGAAAAAAGCTTCCGAATCGGTGAAGTTTTGGGCGAGTTACCGGTAGGACAGTTTAAAAACTTTTTGCGTCTTCCTTTTTTGGAACTCAAAGTTCTTACGGTCTCAGAGTCAGAGAGTCCATATTTGTAATTATGTTATTAGCCTGGACGAAACGAAGGGCGCCCTCGGATCGAAAAGGGGGTAAAAACGACGTCAAATGTCATATTTTGTGTCAAAAATAAATTATTTCTCTCTGGAAACACAGTTACAAGTAATTCCACACAAGGCACATACAAAACTTTCACTTTTTTACACTTTCCCGCAGTTTTGATTAAAATATGATATAAAATTGAGGCAAAAACATCGTCCGAAAATGGCCCAAAAAGCAAAAATCGACTTTTAAATTTCCCGCTCCGCGCGGCTCCAAAAGTGGGCCAATGAGAGGCTCCATTTGTAGATCGGGAGGGCATTGCCGTTTCCCAATCAATTTTAACAGTTTTAGTCTTAAATTAAAGCAAAAACATGATTCTGTAACTAGCATATGCGTACTAAACGCGATATGAATATTAATTAGGTCTTAAAACAAAAGAAAACCTTAAAAAGCGAACAACTTCAGATTCCTAGGTAGTACGCCCTCCCCCATATATCATTGGAAAGTCTATGTCATGCTCTATCCGTTCGTGTATAGGTCGTACCTTGAGATTGAGAGGCACTGTGAGATAAAGAGAGTTTACTAAATTGTGTTTCAGCCAGTCTGTGATCGGCCTCTAAATGCGCACACCGGCAACGGAGCCGGTGCCAGACTCGCCACGTTGCGCAATTTTCACACAATGCACGTGTGCGCGTGGGCACGCCGCGTCTGTTCCGTATACTCGACTATAGACCAATGGTGTACATGTACACTGTACATAATGTATGTACACGCGTTGTTGTTTGGATTATAATTATGGGAATATCGGTCACTTTCGTTGTTTTTTAAGGTAATATTCAATTTCTGTTCTTTTTCTACATTCATTTTATTGAGAAAAATCGGCCAGATATTTTTGTAGATACAATTTTCTGAAAAGGCCCAAAGTTACGTAATTCTATAATGTGTCATTAGAGCTATCCATGGCCTTGAGAAGTGATTTATGACCATTTTCCACTGTTTTTATCTTGGCAAATCTTGGCTTGTACACGATGAAACTCCTTTAACTGAAAGAAAACAGACAAAACAGCACTGTGTTAAAGGTTGAATGCTCTGGCCTTGCTCTATGTATAAACAAAAGACCCTTTAAAATTGAGAAAAGTTTTATTGGTTGCTAGGCAACAATTCCCTGTGGTTTTACCCCACACGAGGCTCAGCTTAAACAGTCATAACCTTGAATTGCCTGGGTCAAATTTATCCAAACAAAAACCAGATGTTTTATCTCAACCTGCTTCATGGCTAGGTGGGAAAAAGGGCACTGGCTGCTGGCTTAAAAAAAAGTCCACCATCGCTAATGTTATTCTTTCTCACAAAATTTCTTTGGAAATCAAGCGATTTAGTTCCGAATAGTTCATTTGTTTAGCTGTCAAATGGTGTTAGACACGTGGGTGGTCGGATTGATAGCGCGATGGTCGCGAGCAATATGCATGGCCATTTTTAGATGAAACTCCCAAAACTCCCAACGCGGCATGGGAACGTATCAAGTTACATCGATGGCTCGGTCGACCCCCGCGTCGATGCATTGTTATGGAAATTGAGCGGCGGCGCATCGTTAAAAATAGAATGACTGGAGGGGAATGACCAGCAAATTGGCGGGACAATCTTACGTCACAAAAGTCACTGATAATTTTGGGCGTCAAATGAGTGCAAGTGCGCAGGCGTGCAAATTCCCGCATGATTTATGAGACAGGTTTGTTCGTGGTATAGTAAGAAATGTTCGTTTCAATTTTCAAAAGAACAGCTTTGATATCAGAAAATAGGAAGCGTTTAAAATCTATCAAAGCGTGGCTGTGTATACCGCCACGTTCACGGGTCTATCCTCTGCCCTGCCTGTGAAATTGTGTAACTGTAACGTTCAAATGGTACCGTTCAAATAATTTATATCTACTGTCCGGATTCTGGGCAAAAGCTATGTATAAAAATGCGGCTTACCGCTGCAACGACGCTTCCACCAATACTAGAAGCTGCGACTAGTTCATTCCTCGGTCGCTTCACGTGGACCAGAGCCTGCTCCTCGGCTTTTCGTTTCGATTCCATCATGGTTATTGCATTCAACTTCTTTTGCGATAAAATACAAAAATACACAGTAGCTTTTCTGCCGACCAAACCACGCTTTGATGAAACTATTGAGGGCGCTATACAACACGTCCGGTGAAAAATGCTGCGCACGCAGAGACATATAAACCTATACCGCCAGTCTATCTAGTCGTGTGCACAAAACCGTGATTTGCAAACATTGATCTCCATAGGAGATCAATGTTTGCAAACTATGGGCCAGGGGGGCGGAGGGGGGGCCCTTCGAGACTGTGATTGCGAAACGCTGATCATCCGTCCATTCTCAAAATAGGGGGGAACAATTTTCTCACGCGAAAAATAAAGAGTTTTTGGCATCCAATTTTAACATCTTGTCTTTTGTAGTTGTAAAAGGTTGTTATTTACCTTAATTTTTATCAACCAATGACAAAAATTGTATTGAAAATGAAAAAAGCAGTCGAAAAAAATTCAGCGTTGACGTACCGTTGATGCGCGTGGAGATTGTGCAAACAAATACTCAAACGACGTTAACAAATACCTCCCCTAAAAGGGGCAATAATAATCGATAAATTGTGAAAAATCGTGCTTCGAACCCACTCATTTGTTTACATGGATACGTTAAAAAAAAGGATGTAGCAGTGATATACTGAATTTTAAAAAATTCTGCCTGTGAACTCCTTGAGTTTTATCGTGTTGTTTTCGAACGAAAATGGCAGAAAATGACATCGCCCCCCAAAAAGTTCGTGTAGGTCGTGCCTGTGTAACTAGCTTTGAGGACGTTGTATAATCACTGAATTCGGGAGGCGAGCACGGAGCAAATTGTACGTGTTTCAATGGTGCGCTTCGAGGTAGCAATCTCGTATTTACTGTGTGAGATGTGTGGCTCATGAGCGTGGCGGAAGAATGAATAAGATACATTTCAACGTTGGTGGCGCACTTTGTTGGACGCCACCGCACAGACATATAAACACCGTAGACCGCCAGGTCCTATTCAAAACAACGAACTCAAAACTACATGATGATTTCGTGATTTCGCGGCGCCCGACTAAAATACCAACTACGGGCAAATTTAGCACTCGGTATATGGAATTTGTACACACCCAAACTGTTCCAGTCAAATAATTATATGAAGCCATTTATCGATTTAAATGAAAATTACATAGGGCTATACCATATACCATGTAGATTAAGCATAACCAGTGTCAATCTTGATACCCTAAAATAAAGAAGTTTTAGGCCCATTTTTGTGTCAAGCGCGTTGCCCGGTATGCGCACAGAACGTAACTAGAGCTAAAGTGCTTCAGGAAGCACGGATATCAGCCTAAATAGTCTTTTGTAAGGCTTGTGTGAACCGCCTCGCACTAACCACTTGGTGATGACTACCACTCCCTAATTGTAAAAGCATCTAACCAAGTTTGACTGAAATCGGCTAAAGAATATAGAAGAAAATACATTTGATATGCTTCAATATAATGACCTCTACTGCCTGACCATTAGTTGACCAGTGGCCAAATTAATTAGATCAAGGCTGTGGGAGAAGCATTTCGTTATTTTGACAAAAAATGACCCCTACTGACCATTAGATGACCACTGGTCAAATTCTGTGAACAACTTTTACGAGTTAATTAGATCAAGGCTGTGGGAGAATCATTTCGTTATTTTGAAAAGAAAATTACGCCTATATACTGACCATTAGGTGACCAATGGCCAAATTTTGACCCCTACTGACCATTAGGTGACCATTGGCCAAATTAATTAAACCAAGACTGTGGGAGAAGAAGCATTTCGTAATTTTTAAGAAAATGACCCCTGCTGACCATTAGGTGACCACTGGCCAAATTCTGTGAACAACTTTTACGAGTTAATTAAATCAAGGCTGTGGAAGAAGCATTTCGTTATTTTGAAAGGAAAATGACCCCTACTGACCATTAGGTGACCAATGGTCAAATTCTGACCCTACTGACCATTAGGTGACCATTGGTCAAATTAATTGGACCAAGACTGTGGGAGAAGAAGCATTTCGTAATTTTTTAGAAAATGACCCCTGTTGACCATTAGGTGACCATTGGCCAAATTATCGGTGTACACCCTATATGAGGCTTGGTCCAGAGATATAACTGACCAAGTTTGACATGAATTGGATCAAAACTTTGGGAGAAGCAGCATTTCCTAATTTTGAAGAAAATGACCCCTACTGACCATCTGGTGACCACTGGCCAAATTCTGTGAACAACTTTTATGAGGCATGGTCCAGAGATGTAACTGGCCAAGTTTGACAATAATTGGACCAAGACTGTAGCATTTTGTACTTTTAAAGAAAATGACCACTAGTGACCACTAGGTGACGTTTGACCACACCTGCTGATTACTACAGATAGAACTCGGGTCAAGAAAGATCCTGTCCAAATTTGGTTGAAATCGGTCAAAGATTTTGGCAGATATTGAATTTGGCAGATTTTTTTGTGAGCGTTTGCCCGAAGAAAGAAAGAAAGAAAGAAAGAAAGAAAGAAAGAAAGAAAGAAAGAAAGAAAGAAAGAAAGAAAGGCGACGAATACAATATATCAGCCTGCTTCGCACGGCTGATATAAAAAGCGCGCGGTGCGTTGCATGCCCGTCGAACGGAATAGTGTACAAAATTATATGAACGCGCGTGCAAAGTGCGTTGCACGATATACGCGCTTGGCTTTTTATAGCTACACGCGCATGCCATGCAGCCTACGCGTCGTTTTGCCCATACTTTGTAAATCACGGTTTTGTGCACACGACTGGCGGTCTATAGGTTTATATGTCTGTGCGCCACCGTTTTGTGGTTTTTTTCAGAATAAGTTTACACCTAAATTGTTAACAGAGGGTAAATAGCAAGCATTAATAACATCAACATGGTAAAGGTACAATGAATTAACAGTTTGTCAACAAAGAAGTTTGGCAACATTGCATGAGGAAAGTCTGCCCTACATTAACTGTTTATGAACAATGTAAACGTCGAAGTACATGCTATAGCTACGCATGTACGTATAGCGCAGCACACTTACACCAATTGACCATTTTTTCAGTCGCTTTTTCTTTCTCTTTCGTAATTTTACAGTTTTGGGTGACATTCAGCCTTATGCCTATACGGTTTATTCTTCCGAAATAGCCACAGCCTTTAGAGCTCCGTCGTAAGCCATTAAGTTCTGACATTGACGACACACGTGTTGCTGTTGTTAAGCGCCGCCATCTTGACAATTTTCCGCGCGTTGACCTTTTAGAAAGGTTATGACAGAGGCTAATTCAAATCAAAGACTCTAGAGCGCGCGCCGCGCAGCGGCGCAAGACTGTTTATAGTCTTGGTCAAGACCCGAGCTAGCCCGTTCATTTGTTCCGCGGCGCGCCGTCCGTATTATCTGGGCTTATTGAGGGCGCCAGATTCGTGGAGTTAGTGGAAGAAATCCACAGACATATAAACACATAGACCGCCAGGTCCTATTCAAAACTACAGGATGATTTCGTGATTTCGCGGCGCCCGACTAAAATACCAACTATGGGCAAATTTAGCCTTCGGTATAGGGAATTTGTACACACCCGAACTGTTCCAGTCAAATAAGTATATGAAGCCATTTATCGAAAATTACATAGGGCTATACCATACCATGTAGATTAAGCATAACCAGTGTCAATCTTGATACCCTAAAATAAAGAAGTTTTAGGCCTATTTTTGTGTCAAGCGCGTTGCCCGGTATGCGCACAGAACGTAAAAAGCGCGCGGTGCGTTGCCCGTCGAAATATAGTGTACGAAATATAGTGTACGAAATATACTGTACACAATTATATGAACGCGCGTGCAAAGTGCGTTGCATGATAGACGCGTAATTGTACGCGCTTGGCTTTTTTTAGCTACACGCGCATGCCGTGCAGCCTACACGCCGTTTTGCCCATACTTTGCAAATCACGGTTTTGTGCACACGACTGGCGGTCTATAGGTTTATTATGTCTGTGAAGAAATCCACGAATCTGGCGATAATTAAGGGCGCCCTCAATAAGCCCAGATAATACGGACGGCGAGCCGCGGAACAAATGAACGGGCTAGCTTGGTCTTGACCAAGACTACGTAGTAGCCTAATCACCGCGAATTTTAGACCTTAGGACTGGACAGGATCGGACTTGTCCGGCTGTTGTTTCCGTCCTTCGATGACTCATCGGCCCTTTGACGTCATGGGTTCCCCCCATTCGAGTACAACTTGCTATTGTGCATAGGCCCCCTAGCCCTCAATGGAATAACTCGGATGTAGGGCTGTACCATTCTTATTGTACAGGATTCTGCGTAATTATGTCCATCCTAGGTACTGTATTTCTGTACACGTATACTGTATGTATATAATACACGTATTTCTTATTTCATTGGTAATTAATTATTTATGATCTATGTATTTACGCATACATACGTGCGTTCCTCTGTTCATTTAAATGTATTCATCCTCCCAATAAATATATTATTGTATACAGTAGGCCTACCTACAAACATATGCCTATACGTACATGAAAATCATACGATACAATAAAGACAATAATTAATAGGAAACAAATACATACAAATAATGGTACGCTCCTTTATTTATTTAGATTTACGTGGCCCCTCACCACCCGTTTATGACACCCCCGTACTGAATGGTACATTCCCGTTCCTCGTTTTATGCTAATGAGGGTCACGTGGGGCCAAATCCAGGCTTCTGATTGGTCGAGAGCCCGTCAAAAATGGGCGGAATTACCTGAGTAGACGGGTATCACTACTCACATTTCCCGGGGTTTGGCCAGTGTGGGGCGACCGTGCATATTCCCGGGAAATAGTGTCCCTGGGAGTTACCAAATGGGTCTAGTGTGAACGGTTGCTGGGGTGTTGGTGGGGTAAAAAATCACCGGGGATTTATTTCCCGGGGATTGGCTCTGCAGTGTGAAAAGGGCTTTAGTAACGTCTCGAGTATTGCGCGATAAGGGTAGGTAGGTGTGGAGGTAGCCTTGGTCAAGGCGAGTTCGTCGTTATCATCGTCCGTCGTTATCCGTCCAGAAATACACTGTACGCGCGCCCCGCATATGCTGCATGCTAGCTTGCGCCCCGTGCAAAGATACAGCGCAAACAGCGACCTCATACGGCCACTAATTATGCAAATCAACTGAGGCTACTTTTTCGCCTTGGATCATTGGGTTTTTGAAATCTTATATTTTTCCTATATTTTGCGCCACATTTGTGGCGCATGACCTCGTATGCGAATACAGATAAGTATAGGCGAGGCTAAGATGTGAAGTGTCCAATCACAACGCGGTTGAAACCCGACGTCATCAAATTTGATGCAGCATGACATTTAAGACAAAATGGCAGATATTCAGCGTCGTCTTTCGTCCGAAGATCTGTCGTGTTGTTGGAATTTTGCGGCGAAAATATTATCCCTCGAAGATTTTAGACCCGAGCAGCGAAAGGCCATTAGAATCCTTTCTTCGTGGTCTTTGTGAATTTGCCGACAGGTTATGGGAAATCCGTCATTTTTCAGGCAGCCTGAGCCCCATTTTGATCGGAGCTCGCACGTACGGCCAGTTTGCGTCAGTTTTCAGCGTGTTCGGTCAGTTTCTTATCGCCGCATAATCGGCATTAACCCAGGCATGCTGGTCTGTGCAGTATCGCCACATTGTGGTTCAAGCATGGTCCAACGCTGTGGGGAGGGGGCATGTAACTTACGGCTGCAGAACCAACCTTCAAAGTGTTCGCAATATCGTAATTTAAACAGGGACAAGTGTCTTATATCCCCAATAACTCCTCAGATTATTTTCTTGGCAAAATTCAGCCGGCAAGGCATTTTATTATCAGAGTTCCGCGTTTTACCGAGCCACTCGGTTTTCAGATCAGCTGGATTAGATGTGTGCGACATAATGTAGGGCAGAGTTCGACACGTTTCAATAGAGTCGCGGCCTTCTCCAGTCACCGCGGTTGAAAACTCAAAATTAAGCAACTAAACACAACTAGTTTTGACCATAATGCACTTGTCAATTGTAACCCGCGCCCTGGGGGACCCTGGCCTAGCGGGGACTTAGCCGGGAACTTCCATATTGAAATTTGGAAACCCCTGGGTAGTCCCTGGTAAGTTTCTAGTCAAGTGCCATGGGGCGGGGACACTTTTTTCTTGGAACCCATGGGTAAGTCCCCGCCCCCCGACCGCTGGGCTAAAGTTGGAAGTCCCCGCACAGTCCAGGCCCTGTAACGCCCGGCCTAATGCTGAAGTCCCTGCATATGCCCCGGCCGGCGGGGCATCTGTTATTGGAAATCCCTGGGTATCGCCCCGGCTTGCGGGGCAACCCCTTTGGAAGTCTCTGGCCAGTCCCGGGGTAATGTCCAGGGTAGCGGGGCACCTTTTTTTTGGAAACCCTTCGGTAGGCCCCCGCTAGTGCCCCGCTATAGCCAGGGTCCCCCAGGGCGCGGGTTACAATTGACAAGTGCATAACATTGTCAACATTCAAGAAAATACCCAGCAAAACTAGCGAAAATAACTGCGACCCTCACCAATCAAGCAAGACAGTTCAAATCTTCATGTGTAATTCCTACAAGCCTTCGTAAAAATCACTTTCTCCGATAAAATATGTCAACGATGGCGGTGTTCGTAAACACTTGCGAGCCAGCTATGACCTTTCACCGCTAGCGCAAATTATGCAGTTTCTACGCAACGATCGACCAATAAGAAAACGACTACATGTATAAAGGTCAGCTTAATCTATTAGCATAATGAGCACCGCCCCAAAAACCTAATGATCCAAGGCGTTCAAGTAGCCTCAGTTAGTTTGCATATAATAGTGGCCGCGTGAGGTCGTTGTTGGAGCTCAGATTACCGCTGCGCTGTACGTACGGACGGGTAACGATGAACGCCTTGACCAAGGCTATGTTCACATCAGACTTTACTTGCATAAAAAAAGTTAACTTGCAAGATGCACGTGTCTGGGAGAAATTACGTTTTCTATTACATAGAAAATAACATGGGGGTAACAAATTTGTCTTTACATTTTTATAGTCGGAAAATTGGTGGGATTAAAGCCCATTAGTTTCATTTTACACGTTTTAAAAACATTTGTAACAGTTAGGCATCACAAAAACCTCCAACAAGGAACGTTTTACTTTAATGCGACACTAAAACTATATACACTAACACTTTATTAAAGGTAGGGTACACCATTGGTAGATGCTTGAATTATAATGTTTATTGTGTGGGTGGATTTGGGGTGTTTTATTTTATAGTAAATATCGTTTAACTGACCTGTCCGATGTTTTACAATCATGGATGCCGAGAAAAGCACACAAAAACAGCGTTTGTTTTTAATCGGCGTCGAGCAGTTATTCTTATGTCATTTGTGTTTTTTCGCGATCGCCATCTGGCGATCGCGGACTTTTCTTTATAAAATTCTATTTTTCAGAATAATTACAGGATATCTAGCGCAATCATTTTGCTAGATGCCTAGAATCATTATTTACTTTTAGATGAGTAAGATATTTCTTAATAATTTGGTAAATGGTGTATACTACCTTTAAGTGTATCATGATCTAATCTAAGCGCTGCTGAAGAACAAGAAAAAACAAACAATTTCTTTGTTATCACGCCACAATTATCATGGTAATGTACTTAGTGAAACCAATAATATTTACATCAAAAATACTTCGATTGATTGACCCAAAGAGTAATTTAATGACATTTGATAACCTTTCATTAAAATGAAAGGTCTCGGCAATTAATTCACCTAGAAAACTAACATAAATCATTTGTGTACAAAAACAATGATGACCTAGCAGAAGAATATAATAATTTTTTGTAAAGTTTAGTCAGAAATTATTTAATAAACGGTTTAAGAATGTTGACGAGTGAAAAATGGCCGTCACATAATATAAGACATTACTTGAACACAACCGACAATATTAGATGAAGATATTTGAGACATTTTTGATTTGATATTTTAGGCATTATGAACATGAACCCTCCCTTGACTTATTTTGTAGCAATTTTTGATTGCAGTGTTGGAGAACAGGCGTTGACCCTCAAAGCCAATGTGCTACACAAATCAAACACTGGATTGCATACATACAATTGCCATTAACTGAAAAAACAAAAAAACTACTTGAATTTCACTTGAATTTAAAGCTATTGATTTAAACTCCTTACTTTAGGTTTGTAACCCCATTTTTTTATATTTAGCTTCAAGTTTAATTTTAAAAATCTAAATATCATTCAAATAAATCTACATTACACAAACAAATGAAAGGATCATACTTATGAAGTAATATTTTTCAAAAATGCCATTCACATCGTAACTGCAGTGTAAGTTATTTCAGTAAAGTTTATACAAACAATTGGTTCCAGTCTAATGCACATTTGTGCTGTGGTGTATAATAAGTAAAGTCAAGAAGGTACACACCTGGTTGAAATTATCAAAAACACATAACTGATGCTTTTCCAGTTTGCGACGGGATTATCTTGACTGGACCCGGACGCGGGATTAGTTTTCACGAACATCGATCCAAGGTGGGTTCAAAACAAAACAAAACCTTTAAAATGTTATATCAGATACAAAACTGTTTTCAGATCTTGTTGCAAAGATAAAGGTACAATTTCTAAATACAAGTAGTTGATTTCGAATTATTTTCAACATTTTCTGCCAAAAGAAATGTAAAAAAAAACAAAGAATAAGCAGAGCAACATTTACATGTAGCACTAGCATCCCAATCCCAACCCTGAATAATTCTTTTAGATTTTAGTGCCTTTCAAGATAATTTCAGTATCTAAAACGCTGAACTTGTATGGCAATGTGGATCAATGCACCAAGTGTTAGAAACACTACTTGGGATGAATAGTGTACATACTGCAGTCCGGTTAAGTCCAAATATAGTATCCTACATGCATTACATATATTCATGAGATCTTATCGTATGATACTACACCATTAATCAGCAACAACAAATGACCGAAGGTCCTGTTGTTTATGAATGCACTACATGACTGGAGTAATCTGTAGCGTGCGTGTGATGTCATTTCTAAGCGCACTGATAGGATGAATGACGTCTTCTGAATAAGTCGCAAGATGCCATATTTGGAATTACACCGGGCTGTGCTGGATCATGTAGGCATGATTCAATAAGGCAACAGACTTAAGGTAAGATACACCATTGGTAATTGCTTAACCAGTTCGCGCCGGGATTATTTTAACATCGCCGAGCCCACGGGCGGGATTATTTTTAACGAAACTCGATCCGAAGCGGGTTCAGGCTGATAGTGCCGGAAAGCACACCCACGCATTTCCTGCCTTGCGCGCTGCTGACATACATTTACGAACTTGAACTTGGCGTGTTTATGCGTCATCCGTTTTGAATTTGGGGAAATTGTTGCGTTTATATACGTCATCCGGCGCGAACTGGTTAAATTATAATAAATCGGTAGATTTGTGGCGTTGTATTTTATAGTAAATATCGTTTAACTAACCTGTCCAATCATGGATGCCGAGGAAAGCAAAAAAAACAGTGTTCGTTTTTGACTGGCGTCGGGAAGTGGTTCTTGTGTTGTTCCTGGGTTTTTTTCATGATCGCCGTCCAGTGATCGTGAATTTTGTTTTCATAAAATTCAATTTTTAGGAACAATTATAGGATATCTAGCGCAATTTTTTTGCTGGATGCCAACAATCATTATTTACTTTCAAATGAGTAAGACATTTCTTAGTAATTTGGTAGTAACCATTTTGATTATCTGCAAATGGTGTATCCTAACTTTAACAAAAAAGTAAACACCAAGCACATATCTTGACAATCCTAACAGAATCACATTCTTATCACGACAACTACAAGATCTAAGATGTGCTTAATCTACGTCCCCCTCTGGTGCAGCATGTGGAGGCTGGGGGTCATCCTTTCCCGCACTAAACTTGGATTGCATCTTAGCAATGAGGTTGGCTATCTTGGGGTTGCTCTGATAATTTTTGATGTTCTCTGGGTGTTGACTGACATCACTGAAAGCTGCCATAACTTCAGGGTCCTATAAAATGAAACAGATTCACAACCAAACTGAGGTAATGTACACCCACGAAATACGTTGAAACTTTCAAAATCATAGTTGTAAATTATTCGCATATCAAGTAAGTACCGGTAAACCTGTTTATATGTAGTAAAGTGTATCAACAATTCTTTCTGATGATAAAATACGACACAGGATTCGAGAATTTTTTTTAATATATTAAATATTTTCTCAGATTGTTGAATTAGATATTTTTTTCCCCACAATGAACTGTTTTTACCTAGACCCTTTAATTCTTTGACATTTCCACATGATAACTGCCTTTTGAGAAGTGCAATATTATTTCACTTTAACATAATTCAAATAGCACAACCAATTGTAGTAAAATTCTACAAAATCATACACACATCTGTTAGATTTAAGTTAATTTTGGAAAACTACCTGGAAAGCTTCCATAATCTCTGGATCCTGCATAAATCCCTGCAGGTCATTCAGGTCGATTCCGCCCGGCACTCCACTGGCACCACCTTCCATTCCCTCTCCCATTTCTCCATCTCCTCCCGGAAAACCACCCGACATCCCTTGTGAAAAACCTCCAGGAAAACCACCCGGAAAACCCCCGGGGAAACCCCCCGGGAAACCCCCCGGGAATCCACCTGGCATTCCAGTATGACCCCTGTCCCTTTGACGATCTTCCTCTTCCTAAAAAAAACCAGGTGAAAATCAGATAAACTGGAAGGATTATTAACACTAACTACATCAACCCATCAAACTCCAACTGCCGTTTTTTCTAGGTTTTGGTACCAAACATTAGCAACTTGTTGTTTAATTTTGTTTGACTCAGTACAAAAGGCCCAGGAAGACCCTGTTGAATTATGCGAGGTTCAGGGCAGAAAGGCATGAGACTTGTAAAAATGTTGGAGCTTGGGGGAATGCACAAAAATGTATTCGTGGATAATCACGGTCGGTCGTGGCACAATTCCTGGTCAACTGTGTACATGTGTACACCTTGTTTGTTTCATTTAAACACAGTCCAACAAACAGAACCAATGGCCAGTTATCATAACCCTAATCCTAAACACTGAACAATGAATAGACCCATCTGTGCCAAGTCATACAGTCCTGAACCACATAACGACCGAGGATCCCTTATTGCGTTTTCCTTTATTCCAGTACTATAACCTAACCCCATTACCTAGCGCTTACCCAAACAATCGAGGACCGAATTCGGACAAGGAAACCGTCCTTCGAGAATTTTTTGTTCCCTTTTACTAGTACTCTTTTCTGTTTCGATCCTCGATCGTAATACAATACAAGAGTCATACAAACTGTAACAGTTGGAGTTTGGCAGGTTTAGTACTGTTAGGTTCAGTCCAATAACTACTGAACCTATGTGCAGTTGTTAAAATGCTTAAGGTTAGGTATGTTTTCTATAGTGTGAGAGCCTGGGGTTAGGGTTGAGGAAAACTAAGGACTCGAAATTTCAACTTTTACAGCAAGCTATTTCTTATAAATATTAACATAAGATTACTGCCGAGCACAGTGAAAATACATGTAGCTCTATGATACTAGCATTGTAATGTCAACTCAGTTATTAGTAATTTGCAATCAGTTATAAAAAAGTCATGATCTGTGATTAATTCAATCCAATCAAACAAACACTGTATGGGCCCCTTCATTTGAAATCCATGAACTGTACTGTAGATTACTTGCTCCAAAGCAAGGCAACCTTACCTTTCTAGCTTTTTCCTGAGCTGCCTTGGCCTTCTTGACTCGCTCAAGTCTTTCTTTTAATTCTTTTTCTTCTCGCTTTCGCTCATACTTCCGTTTGTGTTCCGCAATTAGTTTAGCCTGGGGAGAAAAATAGAACACATAGGTTTTTTTTTGTTAACCAGTTCGCTTCGGTATTTTTTTTTTAAACATCACCGAGCCGACGCGCAGGATTGTTTTTTACGAAACTCGAACCGAGGCGTGTTCAGGCCGATAGTACGCGGGAAGCACACCCACGTATTTCTGGCCTTGCTCGCTGCTGCCAGACATTTCTGGTTATGCGTCATCCGTTTTGAATCTGGGAAAAACTTTGCGTTTTTATGCGTTTTTATGCGTTTTATGCGTTTTTATGCGTTTATATACGTCATACGCCGCGAACTGGTTAAAGGGATCGTATACGTTTGGTAATAGATACCCACTGTTTTTTTCAATCCTATATAGTTAGAGATACCATAAAACTAACCTGTAAGTTTTATTTCAAAAGGTGGTAACGATTTTGAGATATTAACGAAAATCTGGAGCGGTTATGTCCACGCAGGAAGAATAATCTGCATTGGAATACACACTCTGAGAAACATCACTGCAGTATTGTTTTCAAATTTTTGGGGATAAAAAGTGATATCTTTTTCCATAACCGCAGTACTTCGAAGTTAAAAGTTTCTAAAAATGCATTATACTATCCAAAGCTGCTGTACTTCTTACCAAGTAAGTTTTTATTGCCATAAATGTTTAGAGTAATTACCAAACGTATACGATCCCTTTAAGTACACAAATAATTGATTGAACAACAAAAAGAAACTAATTAATAAACACAAACGCATATGAAATGTATACCAAAAGGATCACCCTGCAAGTCTGCAAATACAGGGTAAATGAGCCGATCCCTGGTTCAAGTGCTATTTTTCTACCAACTTAGGGGTTCATTTTCAATATGGCTGCAAACAGCAATGACGGGTGTTTTTGCAATACTCTGGTGAATAGGACAAAAAGAAGGGGAAAAAAACTGAATTGTGGTTCAGTTTTCCATTCAACATTAGCGCAAGTCATCTTGGTTGGAACCCTTGCATTGCTGATATTATCTGTACATTGTAAAGGTGAGAATAACTTAATGTTATGGTTCTGTAAGCCCACAATGTACATGTACATGTACCACATACATGTACTAGACTAGTGGTACATGATGAAGCTAATGTTATTGTATGGACATGATTGCATGAAGGTCAACTCGCTGCAGTGCACTAGTCCCTTATGATATTTAACAAACTGGTATCCGGTCACCTAACATTTGATAGTTATTGTGGCAATAATTGTTTTTGTTTTTTCTGTTTTTTTCTTCAAACAAGCATCAGAAAGGGGGCGAGTGTGCCAGGGGGCGAGTTGGTTTACTCAGCACTACAAACATGGCATATGCATGCTCTATACATGTACCGTCAAATGAATGTGTAAAGTGATAACAAACATTGTTGAATAATTGTGTACATCATGCCTTCTAATTAGTAATTTAGAAATAATTACAATAAATGTCTGTGCCTACTGTACATATATTTAACGCTATATTTAATGAAACGTTTGTCCAACATTTATTTCAGAAATGTTTTCAATTTTTTTTTTTTTTAATTGGTAATTGCTTGATTTATCAGGAATGGGTGGATTTGGGGGGATGTATTTTATAGTAAATATAATTTAACTGATCTGTCTGAAGTTTTACAATCATGAATGTCGAGAAAGTAAGTAAGATATTTCTTAATAATTCGGTAGCAAACATTTTCTATATCTGTATCATACCTTTAAGATAATTTTAGTTTTAAAAGAAAACAGCAGGAAATCATTGCTGGCATCTTGTCTCGTTTTCTACTGTTTTCTATTCCAGATGACTCGCCACAGAAAGCCACACCCAGCAAAACATCTGAAACACCAACACAAAAGCAACCCTCCCCTCCTCCAGACAAGACAGCCCTCAACAAACAAGGTACCCCATCGCCCACTGATGCACTAAGCAGGAACAGAGATCACATCTTTGATCTGTTGAATCTTGACCGGAAGGGGCTGCTACTGGATGCAGCGTTCGTTAAGGACAGCATTGAGAAGATGAAGAAGATTTACCATCAGTCTATTGAGCCAATTGCTGAGGCTTACAAGTTTGATACCATGGGACACCCACCCTTATCAGGTATGATTGTTATGCCCCAACTACCGGTATGGTACTGTCCCAATTACTTGTACAGTTAGGACTATGTAGTTTGGGAATAAGGCGTACCATGATCACATTGTAGAAACCGGGACATTTACTGTTCAATCTAAGACCATCCTTGTTCAACATTATGAACTTGTGACTAAGGAGACTTGTACTTGATAAATAACTTTTAGCAACCATCATCAACAATTACTTGTCTTCGATTTAGGCCATTTCATTTCTAATGAAGCGTTTTATACATGTGAACATGATAAAAGTTCGAAAATGTTTTGGCACACCTACAGTACACCTACACGCAAGGAAAAATGACAAAGTTGGTCATGTTCCACATGTACATCATTGTATTTTCACAAGTAAAAGTAAAACATTGTCGTAAAGCCTGGTTATTTGACTTCATCTTATCAGATGGTGAACTTGATGCCAAGCCTATGGTGTTGTTTCTTGGGCCTTGGAGTGCAGGAAAATCATCGATGATAAACTACCTGGTTGGATTGGAAAAGGAACAAAAATTACCAACAGGTAACTTAAAACATCAGCCAATAGCTGCAGATTCATCATTATACTGATGGATCTGCTAAAATAATTATAATCCCACTTGCATCAGATTTTATTATCTAATTTAAAAATTGGGTTATTGATCCTGCAGTTAGAAAAATTATTTTTTTAGACTTCTAAAATAAAGGGAGAAATTTATTATTTTTCTTAATATATACATCAGATAATGTTTTGGATAACAATCTGTACTGCAGTGGGCCTGTACTTGGCTAATATGTATGCTGAACAAGTGCCACAAGACATGATCAATATTTAGTACAGTATGTACCGGTAGTGTTAACTCTAACTCGACCATCAAAATCCAACTGCATGTTTTGTTGGAATCTGTTGGGGTGCACTACATGTAATAACCTGATGACAATGCTTATGGGGTTAGATTGCATGTAGAGTTTACCATGTCATGGTGTTGGAATTTGCAAAGACTAATGCAACTATTTATGGGATTGTTTCAGGAGCTCAGCCAGTGACGTCAGATTTTACAGTCATAATGCATGGTAGTCAGTACCGATCAGTGGAGGGCCTAGTCCTAGCCACAGACAGCAAGAGATCTTTTGGAAGTCTTGAGCGGTTTGGCAATGGATTTTTAGAACGATTTTATGGCATGGAGTATCCGCACAAGATGCTGCAAAAAGTGACATTAGTGGACACACCTGGCATCATTGAGAATCGTAAACAGCAGGAGCGTGGATACCCATTCAATGAAGTCTGTGAATGGTTCATGGATCGTGCTGATCTCATCTTTGTTGTATTTGATCCCACGAAACTAGACGTTGGCACTGAGCTAGAGTCAACATTCAAACGTTTGAAGGGACGCGAATCACAAATCAGGATCATACTAAATAAAGCAGACTCCATCAAACCGCATGAACTTATGCGCGTGTATGGCGCCCTCTTTTGGAATCTTGCACCTCTTATCAACGTAACCGAGCCACCTCGTGTCTACGTGGGCTCATTTTGGGAGAAAAAGTTTCGGATGGAGACATACAAAGAACTCTTTTTGTCTGAAGAAAAGTCCCTCCTGATAGATTTAAACAATGTGATTGAGAACCAGTTCCACAACAAAATTGCAACAATCCGCCGACGGGCCAAAGAAATCCGCACCCATGCCCTAATAGTCAATGAATACCTGAAACAATTTTACCTCAATAAACCCATGGCCCTTTTTGGAAATGCAGAGGACACCATGCGAGATATTGTCCAAAACCCTGGCAAGTACAACATATTTAAGAGCGTCCTAGCACATGCAAATGTTAGTAAATACGATCTCCCGGATCCAGAGGAATTCAAGTCATTTTTTGCCATCAGTCCCATCGACTCTTTTCAACCAGTGGAGAATCAGTGCAGTTATTTCTCGGGTTGTTTACTGGATAACATTGAGCAGGCAATCTCAACCGAATTGCCAAAGCTTCTTGAGGCAATACAGAAGGAATCAGTACTGACTGGTGATTGTAGCATAGAGGGAGGTTGTATGCAACCCAACAAAAATATGTACACTAAACCATGATAATAGCAAACAAACTATGAATACATACAGTACATACGGTACACGTAAACGCTTTGATTATAATGTGGTCAACTATGGGCAATTTCTGCTTTTTTACAACATTTGACAGCTTAATGAACAAAACACTGGATTTTGCAGGTACATGTACACTGAACAAAAATATAAACGCCCCAGAAATGGTTATTCCAACACAGATGTGGGTGGAATCACTGCATCACTGAGCAATTCCTCACTGGCAGAGATGGACACAAATATTGTTTACAAATCAAGACAAATAAACATTTTGGTGGCGTTTATATTTTTGTGGGCGTTTATATTTTTGTGGGCGTTTATAATAATGCTAAACATGCATGGATAATTTTAATCAGAATGTGCACAAAGAGATTGCGTTTTTGTACCAGCATCAGGCATTGTCAGCAATGCATTCAAATATCTCTTGCAGTAGTCTTTTTTATCAATGAGGGGGATTTGCTTGTCTATGGAGCCCACAAGAAAGCACACTAAGCAATGATTGCTGTTATTATATTAGTCACTATGCAGCAACTGAAACATAAGGTCCAGATTGTCCACAGTTACTGAACTGAACAACAAAAACATCCGTTCTATGGGCTAGAGGCAATTGAATAAAAAAATAAAATGAAGATTAACATTTAATATTATTATCAAAGAATAGCATGAATTGCCAACAAGAAATGTTGAGTGGAAGATTAAGAATTAAATTTGTTAACTGCAGTGCAATTATGAGTGTAACATTAGATGATACATTAGATGCTTGGATGTGCATTGAAAATCAAGTGAAATGTATAAATATGTGTGTGATTTAAATTCCTTTGAAACAGCTTAAGTGTGGAATGATAGCATATTTGAATTAGTGCTCAACTTCGAAAAGTGTGTAGTAACTGGTTTAAATACAATAACTGTAGGCCTAAAAATTATGTGTCATCATAAGATAGGCACTTGCTTACTGAGAGCCCTCCTACTGTTAATCTGTTAATAACTACATGTACATGTACATGGATCTTATAACCAACCCCTTCCTCTCTCATAATAGCTTGTGTTTTTATAATCTTTCACTATTTTTGAGATAGACAGTTTTGATAGATAAGGTAGCTATTAGCTGGTTCCATTTTGGCACTGGAAAAGGGAATGTTTAGTCTTGAAAGGTATGCATACAGAAGGCCAAAGAATGGTCAGAGAACCATCAAAATTGCACATACATGAATATGAATTTGTATACTTCCTATGGGATTAGGACAAGGTTATTCGTGGGTATTATTAAAGGTACATGTAGGATACACCATTGGTTATTGATTGAATTATTATGAATGGGTAGATTTTGAGGGGTGTATTTTATACATGTAGTAAATATTGTTTAACTGACCTGTCCAAAGTTTTACAACCATGGATGCTGGGAAAAGCACGAAAAACGGCTTTCGTTTTCAATCGGCAGTGATTCCGATGTTCTTGTTTTTCGCGATTGCTATCTGGCGATTGCGAATGTTTGTATAATAAAATTCTCATTATGGGAACAATTACATGATATCTAGCGCAATCATTTTGCTGGATGCCTACAATGATTATTTACCTTCAAATAAGAAAGAATATTCTTGATAATTTGGTAGTAAAATCATTCGCTATCTGCAAATGGTGTATCCTACCTTTAAACAACAAAAATGTGTTGCAGTATTGGCTGTAAAACGATGTGTGAAACAATATATATCAAGTCATTTTACGACCTTAAATTATTACTAAACGTAAAACAATGAATGCCAATGTATCTTGCTTTTATGAATGTTACTGACTGACTTTGTGCTCAGCTGTAATTTTGGTAAAGCGTACTCATGTAGACCTCCACGTACATGTAAGTAAAATGTGTTTACGTACAACAATGTGAATTTATGCAAGAGAATGACAAATAAAGAATGTCGTCTTCGGTTAATCACTTGTTTGTAAGTAATTTAGTTAGTTATTTTAACAGTCAAGTAGAGATTTGTGTACATGTAGGTCCATCTGGGTGCACACCAAAGTACATTTTTGACAGAGTTATGCATCAATATGTCAAGATTCCAGCCATTGAGTGAGACAAGGCCACTTCAAGGCCATTAGAGATTTTACCGGAAAACCCCTATTTAGGTTTAATTGTTTCTTAGCGATTTCTACTACATGTATCGTGGTAAAATATAGAAATCAAATAATTATATATTGGATGGCTTTGAGGGGATACAAGAATATATTGTTATAGCGAGTGCAATGTATATTGTATCCCTAAAAAAGCCATATTATTTTTATCTTAAAGTTACATTTTTCAATGCAGTGTGTGTGAAACGCTTAATAGCGAGTTTTGAATATTTGAATTTATAAAGTAATTTATCAAATAATTAAAATGAACAGCCCTAAAAGCTAGTCAGTCAGTCAGTCAGTGATTGACAGAGTCAGAAAGAACAGTACACAAATTTCCCCTTTGGGTCCAGCAAATGAAAGTTTGACTTACCTTTGGTTCCACTTCCTTCAGTGTCGAGTAGGCTAATTCATCAAAGTCCAGCTTGCAAGCATTCTGTAGGTTCTTAGCAGCGAGCTCCCATTGGCCCAATAAACGATGGGCAATACCTTTCCACTTGTAGCCCTGGGCTGAATCTGGATTAAGTTTGATGGCTTTGTCGCTGTCACGGATTGCAGCATTGGGCTTCTTGATTTTAATGAAGACACTGATGGAAACAAAATGACAGTTGTCTCAGCTTGTTCTAAGAATTTAAAGAATATACTTGTTGAGGCTTAAAGGATTGTATCCTAAAATGGAAGTTTCACCATTATTTCTACACATTCTTGTAGGAATTTGTCAGAGTTGTATTTGAGTCTCTTCAAATCCACTCTGTCACAAGTCCTTTCATAAAGACAGTGGCAAGTAAGTGGTTGAACAATGGCAAAGGAATACATTTGTTAACAGTTCATTGGAATTGTTGAGACTGAAGGACTTGTCATTGACTTTACACATGGACTTGCAGGGACTCGAATAGTTGTGTAGTTGTGTTGGGGGGTAGTTGTGTTGGGGGGTAGTTGTGTTGGGGGGTAGTTGTGTTGGGGGGTAGTTGTGTTGGGGGGTAGTTGTGTTGGGGGGTAGTTGTGTTGGGGGGTAGTTGTGTTGGGGGGTAGTTGTGTTGGGGGGTAGTTGTGTTGGGGGGTAGTTGTGTTGGGGGGGGGTAGTTGTGTTGGGGGGGGGAGGGGGTAGTTGTGTTGGAGGGGGGTAGTTGTGTTGGGGGGGGAGGGGGGTAGTTGTGTTGGGGGGGAGGGGGGTAGTTGTGTTGGGGGGGGGAGGGGGGTAGTTGTGTTGGGGGGGGGGGTAGTTGTGTTGGGGGGGGGTAGTTGTGTTGGGGGGGGGGTAGTTGTGTTGGGGGGGGTAGTTGTGTTGGGGGGGGGGTAGTTGTGTTGGGGGGGGTAGTTGTGTTGTGTTGGGGGGGGGTAGTTGTGTTGGGGGGGGTAGTTGTGTTGGGGGGGGGTAGTTGTGTTGGGGGGGGGGGGGTAGTTGTGTTGGGGGGGGGGTAGTTGTGTTGGGGGGGGGGCTAGCTACACCTGTTCTACCTTGCTCTCTTGGCATACAGCAGTGCAGAGTGTGTGTTTGGGTTTGGGGTGGTTGTAGGGGGATAGCTACGCCTGTTCCACCTTGCTCTCTTGGCATACAGCAGTGCAGTGTGGGTTAGGGTTTCGGGTAGGTTGTGGGGGGATAGCTGCGCCTGTTCCACCTTGCTCTCTTGGCATACAGCAGTGCAGGTTAAGGTTTCGGGGTGGTTGTGGGGGGGATAGCTGCGCCTGTTCCACCTTGCTCTCTTGGCATACAGCAGTGCAGTGTGGGCTAGGGTTTCGGGGTGGTTGTGGGGGGATAGCTGCGCCTGTTCTACCTTGCTCTCTTGGCATACAGCAGTGCAGTGTGGGCTAGGGTTTCGGGGTGGTTGTGGGGGGATAGCTGCGCCTGTTCTACCTTGCTCTCTTGGCATACAGCAGTGCAGAGTGGGTTAGGGTTTCGGGGTGGTTGTGGGGGGATAGCTGCGCCTGTTCTACCTTGCTCTCTTGGCATACAGCACTGCAGAGTGTGGGTTAGGGTTTCGGGGTGGTTGTGGGGGGATAGCTGCGCCTGTTCTACCTTGCTCTCTTGGCATACAGCAGTGCAGTGTGGGCTAGGGTTTGGGGGTGGTTGTGGGGGGATAGCTGCGCCTGTTCTACCTTGCTCTCTTGGCATACAGCAGTGCAGAGTGGGTTAGGGTTTCGGGGTGGTTGTGGGGGGATAGCTGCGCCTGTTCTACCTTGCTCTCTTGGCATACAGCAGTGCAGAGTGGGTTAGGGTTTCGGGGTGGTTGTGGGGGGGGGGGGGGGGTAGCTGCGCCTGTTCTACATGTACCTTGTTCTCTTGGCATACAGTAGTGCAGAGTGTGGGTTAAGGTTTGGGGGTGGTTGTGGGGGGGGGGATAGCTGCGCCTGTTCTACCTTGCTCTCTTGGCATACAGCAGTGCAGTGTGGGCTAGGGTTTGGGGGTGGTTGTGGGGGGATAGCTGCGCCTGTTCTACCTTGTTCTCTTGGCATACAGCAGTGCAGAGTGGGTTAGGGTTTCGGGGTGGTTGTGGGGGGATAGCTGCGCCTGTTCTACCTTGCTCTCTTGGCATACAGCACTGCAGAGTGTGGGTTAGGGTTTCGGGGTGGTTGTGGGGGGATAGCTGCGCCTGTTCTACCTTGCTCTCTTGGCATACAGCAGTGCAGTGTGGGCTAGGGTTTGGGGGTGGTTGTGGGGGGATAGCTGCGCCTGTTCTACCTTGCTCTCTTGGCATACAGCAGTGCAGAGTGGGTTAGGGTTTCGGGGTGGTTGTGGGGGGATAGCTGCGCCTGTTCTACCTTGCTCTCTTGGCATACAGCAGTGCAGAGTGGGTTAGGGTTTCGGGGTGGTTGTGGGGGGGGGGGGGGGGGGGGGGGTAGCTGCGCCTGTTCTACATGTACCTTGTTCTCTTGGCATACAGTAGTGCAGAGTGTGGGTTAAGGTTTGGGGGTGGTTGTGGGGGGGGGGATAGCTGCGCCTGTTCTACCTTGCTCTCTTGGCATACAGCAGTGCAGAGTGTGGGTTCTTCTCAATTGCTTCTGAGAACAGCTTAATGGCTTCATCCAAGTTGCTGTCACTGATGGCCGCCATGGCAAGAGATCGTTTGTCTGATGCCTCCTCTATCATCTCATCTGTCACTTCCAGCAAATCATCCCCCATGTGCTGGGGCTCATCTGTGTCACCATCTATCACGCCTTCCATGTCTAGCTCTAAAAGATAGAACACATTATTTTTGCAAGACAGGTGCTGAATAAAATAAAAAACTGTCAATCTTTTGAAGACTGTAAAACCTAAATTAAATATCCGGACTCACCCAATTCACTTTCCTCACTGCTCAGATCCTGTTCTGGTTCAGGCTCTGGTTCCGGTTCAGATTCCATAGCTGGTTCAGATTCCATAGCTGGTTCCGGTTCTGGTTCCGGTTCTGGTTCTGGTTCTGGTTCTGGTTCCATAGCTGGTTCTGGTTCTGGTTTCATAGCCGGTTCTGGTTCTGGCACTGAATCACCTGTCGGCTGTATAATAATTAACTAACTGTTAGCGACTGGTATTTTGTTAAATATTAAAAAACAATTTCAACCAATTAACCATTTGATGTTTGGGGTTGGGAGTTTGGGGGAAGGGGGCCATTTTTACACATTGTTCCGCCGATACCAAATTGATACTTATAAGCTAGAATAGGTCACATGCATTTACTAAACAAACAAAAATCTGGAAGCTTTGCCTGTGGAATTAATGTTGATGTCTTTAGCCGTGTTCGCACTGGACTTTTTTGGGGGAAGGTTTTACTGAGACGATGGGAAAATAAAAATTGGTCAATATTACCGCTGTTCGCACTTGGACTTTCGACATGGCAAAATTTTACCGAGACCGCGGGAGAAGTAGCCGAGCTGTCATTATAATGACTTGTGAGGGCGCTTTGCGTGACCTTTATGCATTGACCCCGGTGTACCCATTCGCGCACGCGTGCTTTTTTGTCCGATCGCATTATTGACGCCATCGTCGGTTTTTAGCCGACGCATCCGTTGTCGTGCTTTCTTTCGTCGTAAGAAACGTTGACGTTCTTTATTATCATTTGGAAATGATGCACTGGTAGCACCAATCAAACTTCCTACTGTATCAATAATAATATCTGCCATAATATTGACCAAAGGAACCCCAACTCTACGTAATCTTTTTGCAGAACCACGTGCGAATGTGATCACGATGCGATTTGCATGCTTGCAGCGTGCCCGCACGTAAACAATGCAAAGAGCGCATGCGCTGTGTTTTGTGTAGCATGACCTTGCACTGGATAGCCGGGTGAACGTTTTCCTGGGCCGCTTTTACCGACACGCGCTGTTCGCACTGGACTTTTCGTCTAGGGAAAAGTGACCAGGGACGTTTTCCCGGGCAGCAGTTGGCCGGTAGAAGTACCCACTGGACTCGGGAGAAGTACCTGAAAGGAAAACGTCCTAGGCTGTCCGCACTGGACTTAAAATGGGAAAAGGACCCATCGTCTAGGTATGTTTTATCATTTTAAGTCCAGTGCGAACATGGCTTTTGGGAGATTTGATTTGAAAACAACACACAACATACATGATTTATTCACGTCAACTGACCTTGCTTTCATCATTGGCTGTTGAAGTGGGTTTCTCTGTGGGTGGGTCAGGTGCAGGAATGTTGGCACCGATGCTAAAATGAACATTAGAAATCAAATCTTGTTTGAAATATTATTTAAAGTAGGGTCATTTTGTGTCAAGTCAACACACTTTTGGACCTCACCCTCACAGATCGAAATGATATTTCATGTAATGATTGTCCTATAATTATGAGAAAGCTCCAAAACAACATTTTCTGTAATTTAATTGGCTTGTTAGTTTTAGAGATACGGGTCTTTTTTATGCTCTTTGAATGACCTCCATTTAATGAAATCAAATCAAAATTGTAACGTAAAGCCTAGAACAAATACGTAACCAAATTTACTTTAATTCAAAAAATGTGTCGGCTTCAAATTTCTAAATATTTTCTCAAAAGTTAGCTTATAAATGATACATGTACAGCAACAATCTTGGAAAATTTGTGATGGGCACTCTTCAACTTTGTAAGTTCTGATTTTGTTTGTAATAGTTTTGTATACATGCATACTTATGTGTATACAAAGCACACTAGAGCTCCTTATCTATACGGCCTTTTCCTGACAAAAAGATCTTTACAAAATCATAACTTACAAAGTTAAAGAGCACTCATCAGAAATGTTTCCAAGATTGTTGCTAACATCATAAACTACATGTGTAACTTTTAAGTAAATATTTAAAAATGTGAATCATTTTTACAATTCAAGTTCAAGGGTAATTTTGTTACATGTTTTCTCTGTGCTTCAAACTATTTTGAATTTATCTTATGAATTCTTGAGCTTCAAATGATGTATGATGTACAAAATTATGTATCATACCTTTGCCTTCTCGGAGCTATACTTTTAGATAAGTATTTCAAGTTTGGAGGTCATGCTAATTAGTTCAAAGTTCATTAACCCGTATCTCAAAAACTAACGGCCGGCGCAACGTATACTGGCGATGGTTCTGATTCTACAGTGTATGCGCATGCTTCACGTGTCAACAGAGGGTGTAACAAATCTTCCCAGAACAGCATAAACAACATTACAAATTTGCCTTTCCCATTGCGAGTGACAGAGGGCGCTATTAAAAATGTTGCTCTCTCACATGACGAGCCTGTGTCTATTGCTGCGTTCCAATCGCGTCGTGTTTATCGTGTTCACCGTGAATTTCTCCATGTTCACGAGTAGGTTGCATTCCAAACGCTACTCACCAAGACGCACGCGCACAGTCGAGTTTGTCGTATAGTAAAGACATTCTTTATTGCGCAAGAACTCGTACGTGAACCAACACGCATGCGCGAGTATTTCATTCGTTTATAAAGTCATAGAGAGAAAATTCCACCTGGAGTTCACCACTGGTAAACAGGTTTTACCAGGCGATTAGAACACCATTATACGACTCGTGAACTCGTGAACACGATAAACACGGCGCGATTGCGGATTGGAACGCAGCAAAAGAGTCCCAAAACAATTACGATACTAAACAATAGACTGGCACGTGAAACTGCCAGTCATTGACTCCTTGCTTTAGTACTAAATCAGTCGACTGTGTCTCTCAGTAACTCTACTGAAAAGATCAGTCTTTTCCCGAAAGTTGGACATGCACCAGTCTAGTTGAGGTTTCAAATTTAAATCATGTGGCTTCACTCAAGCAAAATATTGAGGACAATTCAGTTTGAAAAGACTTCAAACATGTCGTGGCTGATGAAATAGGCTCTACCGAGTACCTTGTCTTTGTCTCAAGGAAATTTGTATTTGTTCTGTTTAAAGTAATGAAATGTAATGTGAATTTTTCACTATGTTTGCACAAAAATCTAAATTCCATCACTGAATCGTTTGAATAATTACATATATTATGGGGGAAAAAATGAATTTTGACTAAATTTGGACTAAATACCACAATTTAACATCGACTATTGCCAAAACAAATTTCCTGGGTGGTCTTCATACGTTCCGCGCGTATTGAGTTTCCCTTGTCTGTGTCGGGAACCAGTTAAATCACGTAAGAATAGAAAAAGTACGTATGGTTACGGTCAAGAAGTACGAATAGCAACACAACAGCGTACAAATAAAGTGTCATAACATAAGGTTGTTTCACGTTCCGCGGCCATCTTAGATTCAGCGCAAAAAGAGGTACCCAACTCACCCGGATGATAGCGTGTTTATATGGGTGTTCCCCTCTTCCTACATAGTAGGCCTATAGAGGGCGCTCTACTGAGCATGCGCAACTGGAACGTGAAACAACCTAAGTTATTGTGACGTTCTCCTTTATCTTGACGAATTTGCTTTGCATCGACATTCGCGTTAAGTATGAACTGGCCTTAACATCAACAGCTACAAAGATGAAACTGTGAGTGTCAGCGTGCTGTCAGAGTCGGTCACAAAGAAATAATTTCACGAAACTGGTGCAGTAACAAATCGCATAATAACTCAAAACCAACAACCACCTTACCTTTCCAGCCATTCTTTGTAGAAAGTAAGTAGTGGCGAATGAATAACGGCTGGGTTAGCACGGCATAGCTGCACAAAAGCCTTCAACTGATCCAAACTCGCCTTGTCCATAATTTCTGACTAATTCTGGTGTAGTTTGTCTGCTTCGAGGAACGGAGTAAAATAGCGGAATGACAGAATTTTGGATGTCATAACAAATATTGTCCTACACACAAAATGTGCGTGCGCTTGCATATAATCAACGACAGAGGGCGCCGATTCGACAGACGATCCAAAACCTGGATTTTTTTAGGTAATATTTAACTTGTTTTATAAAAATATTGCTTCGCGTATCTCCCCTCTTTTAAGCCTTTCTCTTTTGCTCCTATGTCATTCCCACACTCGAGAGTGCACTCTCTCCTTTGCAGACCAGTTAAGTTCATATTATTTTCTCCAGGTTTCTCCTTCATTACTCCACGGTAAGGTGCATCCTCTAGTGAACGAAATCTCTGTGAATACGGGTACTTTTTCATTTCCTTTATGAGGCACTAGGCTACAGTACGTGATACATTTTCCTATCAAAGTCTTAACTTTACAATACAATCTGGACAGATTTCTGTCAAGAAACTTTTTAAAATCCTTTACAAAAAAATTGATATCATGAAAAAAAGGTGGGCGTGTTTGGGTTCCCGTTTGCAGATACATGTATCGAAAATATTTAATACCGAATTATTCAGAAATAAATATCTCACTCATTTTAAAGTAATTAATGATTCTAGGCATCCAGCAAAATGATTGTGCTAGATATTCTCGCGGTCGGCATGGCGTCACGAAGGGGCGAGCCGTCCATAACAACATGCGTTAGACCTCAAATTCCCCTTTGCGCTAAGTGCATAAACAATGGGAAGATAAACGAGGTTCCCGGATGTCCGACCGCGAGAATCCTGTAATTATTCCGAAAAATTGAATTTTATGAAGAAAAATTCGCGATCGCCGGACGCCGCGATCGCGAAAAAACAAAATAACATATTAAAGAATAACTGCTCGCGATCGACGCCGGTTGAAAACAAACGCCGTTTTGTTGTGCTTTTCTCGGCATCCATATTTACTATAACCCTAACATACCACCTCCCAAATCCACCTGTTCATGATAATTCAAGCAATTACCAATGGTGTATACTTCCTATGTCCGAGGTCTGAGAGAATATGAAATTGAAAACATTTTGGAACTACGTGTTGTATTAATACAGGATAAATATGCGGCTCGGAAAAAGTGTGAACATTTCATAAGTTTTAGATTATACATTGCCGATAGTGTACCAGATGAAATAACAACGCAAAATGGTAATTTAACAGGCGACTTTTTCAAGCCGTATCTCGTACGCGTATCAAAATCAAATGTCCCTCATAATAATTGCTTGATGAGAATGTCTGCGTCGTGAAGCTTCGCACAGTGCACGGCGGCAGCTGCAGAGTGGAGAACAGTATTTCCCATGACACCCTGAATTCACGATTCCGCGTACTCGCTTCCGTACGCACGTGGCCAATGCCATGTGCAATGCCTTGCGCCGTGCCTCTATCTTTACTACTACTGCGATTATTTTTCAAAAGCTAGGTTGTCTTTCTTGTTTTTGGTCGGTAGTCGGGTGCGTTTTATCTGCTGCATCAATATTCATTGTCCGGGATACAATGACAAAGGGCATAAGACTATAATTGTTTAGGGGACTTCTGGAAAATATATACCTGTACCAATATATTCTGATCATTCCCCTAGTTTCTTCAATTTTATGTCGCCTTGCATTTAAAAGTGAATGACAATAATAATAAAATTGAAGGGCGGCATCTGTCGTTTTTAATTAAAATGTAGCAGGCGAATCTACCGAAGTAAGACTGATCATGTTGTTCATTACGTTTATACAGCCCACTTTAAATACCGGTACGCTTTGCATATATACTTTATTACTGTTCACAATTATTTCACATTTTGACAAACATTTACATTGTTTCACAGTGGGAATATACATTCAGTTTGGCCAACAATGCAAGGGAAAAAAACTCAAACCTAGTTTCTTCAAACTTAAAAACTTAATAAACCACCCCCCCCAAAAAAAAAACCAAAAAAACCAACAACAAAAACTAACACAGCAACACTCACTAATAAATTATACTGACTTATATGTAAAATCAATTATGTAAAACCTCTTTTTCCTTGCACGTGGCTATTTGGCCAATTTAACTGATCATTTCAAACAGCTACAAAATCAATCTTTGATGTTTTGGGGTGTTTGGTGGTTTAATTTGGGGTGTTTTTTTTTTTTTGGGGGGGGGGGGGGGGGTTGGGGGGGGGGGGGGGTTGGGGGTTGGGGGGGGGGGAGGAGTTTCCACTTAGGACTGAAACATTTCATATACAAGATTTGCAACATTTTGGCCAAGTATACAAAATTCCTTGAATAACTTAGGTTTTATATAAAAACCATTACCATTAAGTATACATTAAAAAGCCAGAATCACGTTTACTTTAGGCCCAATAATCATATACTTTAGGGCTTTGTATGAGCAATTTAGTTCAGAGTCTTCTAAAAGCACCAAATTTGGACAAGATGGTACTTATACCATACTTTTTTTTATATTTGTGATGGGCGCCAAGAAGGGCACGCCCTGGGGCTGCATAATTTGCACAAATGTTGAACACCTGCCGCGTAGTATATTTATTAGAGTCCCACCCTTGCCAATTTCTTTGTTCACATTTGGGTATATTTTATTTTGGCGATTCTACTTACACATCTTTGGCCTTGCTTAAAAAAACATTTATATGCGACTTAATAAGTATGAGAACATAAACTAACAATCCAAAATGGCTACTAATGTACCATAAAGTTGCATGCATATACCTCGTTTCCAGATATCATCAGGTAGTCTTGCCAAACCTCAGTATTTATGAGCTTCAAATTCACCACAAATTGGACAAAAAAGAGGGTGAAGGATTGCCTGATGTTGGAGACTTATACAACTACAAGTTCAAGGAAATTTTCAACATTATTGGTAAACATTATGAGGCTGACATAATTATTGAAAGCAACAATAATCTTTATTTTGGGGGATTTCCACATTAGGCAACTGTTCGCCTAATTCGAGTCCAAATAACAGACACTTCATTTTTCTCCCGTTTAGTATCTTTGGGCTACACTGCTGAAAATGATTTACTTACATTTCTTGTTTAAAAAAAAATAATTCTTGTCTCACTCCCTAGAATTGTTTTCCAGGAAGTGGGCCAGGAAAATGTTTCTTGAAATAAGATTTTTTCTTGTTTGAAGGATACAATTTCAGCAGTGTAAATATTAAGATATTTTCCTTTTTTATTATTTCTCATTTATATTTAATATAAATACATTTGTATACCCAAATATGAGAATAAATTTATTACGAGGCAGATAAAGGATTTATGCAAATTATGGTGGCCCCAATGGTGACTGTCTCAAAAAGAAATATTTATGGCAATGTGAAAAACCAACCTGGCAAGGTGAGAAAGTTGAAATTATGTTAAATTGTTGTAATTGTGCATTTATCATGACTCCATCATTGATTCACAAGTTAACATAATAAAAGTTACAAACATTGCATGCATCTTTGTTTAAGAATAAGCAAACTTAACCAGTTCGCGCCGGGATTATTTTAACATCGCCGAGCCGACGGGCGGGATTATTTTTAACGAAACTCGATCTGAAGCGGGTTCAGGCTAATAGTGCCGGGAAGCACACCCACGCATTTCCCGCCTTGCTCGCTGCTGACATACATTTCCGAACTTGAACTTGGCGTGTTTATGCGTCATCCGTTTTGAATTTGGGGAAATGTTTGCGTTTATATACGTCATACGGCGCGAACTGGTTAATACCTCCAAGTACTTATTAAACTGCAGTTACTTTTTCTGCATTTTGGATAAAACGTAAATTTCTTTTCCAGTTTCTTACTAATGGAATTTACCAGCCAGGTTGATGTGGAGAAACTATTTTTTAACAAAGCTCCATTTGTTATACACTGATATTACAATCTTTCTCGAATACATAATGTCAGATTCTTGAAAAAAAAATAAAAAACACAACAACAATATTCAACCAACAACTGCACATGTATTTGCATTTTTAACACACCTTTACGGTGCTTTTTAACCAAACTGATGTGCACATGTACACTGTCCAGTAGTTATGTTCAGTGCCCTATAAACATTTGCAGCTTCTCTGAGGACTTTCAACATAGATTTAAAAGATGTAAGCAAGCCGGCAGTACATAAATTTACGGATGCTTTTTTTTTCTTGGATTGTTTAAACCGACTATCGTTGCCAAGTGTCTAAAATTATCAGGTTCTAGCCATTTTGGGTATCATTTTGGCAATACACACATTATAAAACTAGCCTTAAATTCAACCACCATTTTGCAACTTCTATTTTAATGGGCATTGAGAATAGTACATGTATATTATTCTTGCATTATCATAAACACTAATATTTAGCATACACATTTAACACACAGCTGCTAAAAATAATAAGGGGACTTTGTCTTGTAATTAACTGATTTCAAACCCCGGTGTTTGTTTCAGAATTACAAGGACTCTAATCAACAGGTAATTTCCTCTGATTCTGGAGCGCTGTCCAACCCGTCAAATTCATCGCTATCATCATCACTGGAGTTTCCCCCAGTAGCCTCACCGGTTAGCGCAATGCGGGCGTAGTCATCCGTGTCAATAGACTTGCAGAAGTAGATAGCATACTTGAGTTTCTCTCGTAGGATCTCACAGCCGGAGTAGCGGGGTAATTTCAAAAGGAAGAAACAGGTGTAGGACTCTGGTAGGAAGAAGTCCGGTGGACTGTACTTGTCCAAGACCTGAAACGAAGTAAAAACAAAACTAACCAATTTATAGGGTGCAGAAAGGGTGGATAGCACAGCGTATAGGACAAACTATATGCACACAGAGAAGATGATGTCTCAGTGAACTTGCAGGATATACTTTGTGTGTACTTTGTGGAGTATGTGTGCTAACCAGTACAAGCACACAATGTATCCTGTGTGTCACATAATCTATACGCAACATGGTCATAAAGTGTCCAGAGCTCGACAAATCCTGGGCCCGGACAACCACGCCAGGCCTTCGGGCAACCGGAGTTTCCCGTGCTAGAGCCCGCCGGACCACCAACTGTATCGCACATGTTTTTCAGAGAATTAACTTAACAATCATGGACCAGAACACAGTTACACAGATCTGCAGGTACAAGCCAAAAAAAAAAAAAACATTCACCCACAAATGAAATTATATCATCGCCATTTAGTGACTTCGTCAAGTCCTTCAATGGTATTACGAAAAAAATGTGTACTCGTTCACGTCGTTCGCGCGCTGTCCATATACTAGCCGTGCATAGCGCATGCACAGTTGAACGGCACCAGTCACTTTTCATAGACTGGTTTCCGATCCTTCCGTTATCTTTTAGCTTCAAAAATAACAAAAAAATTGCGCTAAGTTTTAACTATAGCAGAACATTTCGCGCTTACTATGAGTGGCCAATTTCGCAGCGATTCGCACAAAAAATTGCTACGCACTACTCACGCTTTACTTTGAATAAGTTAGAAAATGGTGGAGGGACTAGGAACTAGTCTATGATTGACGACGATGTGCTAAACTAGTTTCCGCCGCACACTATGAAAAAACTAATGCATAATTGAGGCAGAAACCAGTCTGCACACGCACGCACACAGTCGTGAACCACATAACGACCGAGGATCGATATTGTGTTTTCCTTTATTCCTTTACTATACCCAAACCCCATTACCTAGCGCTTGCCCCAACGATCGAGGACCGAATTCGGACAAGCAAACCGTCCTTCGATGATCCTTTGTTCCCTTTGTTCTCTTTTGTGTTTCGATCCTCGATCGTAATACGATACAAGAACACACACACAGGTACGTATAAACGTACATGTATTTATCCTTTGGCTGACTGAGGGTCCTGGAACAAGGCACCTAGATGGTCACAAAGCCCCTACTCCCGCTACATGTACAACTCCTGCTGTACATCATGACTAAACACAGTGACTGAACAGGTGAACAGAACCAAGAATAGACTGGTCTACTCAATTCATTGCAGTATTGGACATTATCTTATCAGTTTTATTTCCAGTCCATAAATAATACAATTTTAGAAAGTTTTTCATTTGTTATTTTCAGGTTTAGGTTTGGCCGCACGGGACTACCCATTTCAAACATCGGGCTACCATTTTTCTCAGTGTGGTAGTCCGGCGGACTACCAGTTAAAATAAAAATTTGTCGAGCTCTGGTGTCTCTGCGTTACTTCAAGGTACTTGTAAATTGAGAGTAATATAAGTGCATACAAAATTGGCCCTTTGCAGCAACTATTAAGGGTGCTGCGATGTCCCCACCAAACAAGGGCACTATCTCACTAATAAAACGAAGCAAATTTTAACTAAACTCAAATGAGATGGAAAACAAATCATCAAACAAAAGAAAATAATACTTGCCTGCAGAACAAAATCCCGTCCCCTGAAGTCAGCGATAGTGCGAGGCAGACGAGTCCGACCCCAGACGAAGCGAAGGAACAAGGAACGTTCCGTGTTAGTAAATTCCTCCATGACTTCCCAGAACCACTGCACCAACGGAGCTGCAGCATCGATGCCTTTGTAGGTAGCTACAGACTTCAGGAGATGTAGGGGGATATCTGGACTGCCACAAACCTGATATAAAATAGAAAACAAGGAACGTTCTGTGTTAGTAAATTTCTCAATGACTAATATGAAATAGAAGCAGGACAGGAATTGTGTAATGTAGATCATCAAACCAATATGACAGACTTCCAGAGTTGTAATTGAGTCGGTCACCAAAGTCCTAAAAAGTTATCTGGTCCCCTATCAACTCATCAGCTATTGAAATAAACTGTGTGACAAAAGCAATACTTTGTTGTTTTGACATACTTTGTAACTTGTGAATTGCGATTGATTGACACTACTTTGTGATAAGGAACAAGTTGGACATCCCATTTCAAAATCAAATACTACATCAAGCACAGCATTGTCAAGCTCAGATTTGATTCCTTAGATCCAATCAAGTACTCCTACATTTTACACAATCTTTTTCATATAGGTTTCTTGACTGCAACATATGCACCTTTAAATAAACCTTGTCTTCTGTTGTAATAATCAGAAGAATAATGATATATAAGGGGTATAAAATGTGTCTGTGTGAGATTCTTACAGGGATGTAGTCGAGTCCATCACAAGTCCCTGTAAGTCCCTGCAAGTCCATCACAAGTCCTTCAGTTCCAATTCAAATCACAAGCTATTCAAATCAGCTTTGACAAAGGCATTTCTTTGTCATTGTTCATCTAGTTACTTGTGACTGCCTTTATGAAGGGACTTGTGACTGGCTTCACGAAAGGACTTGTGAAAGGACTTGCAGGGACTCAACTACAACCCTGGATTCTTACCATAGTGTCAAGTTCTGAGCCAGTGAAGAGTGACAGTAGGGGTACTGGGATAACCCTTGCCATGCCCTCCCTGACCCACTGTACCTGCTCATCAAACTCATGCAATCTGAAACACACAATGTCAAGGCAATGTTGAGAAACACAAATATTGCAGGTTTCATGTTCAAAGAATAACAAATATCGTGAAGTTTGAGATATTGAACTGAATCAAGTCCAAGTAGTGCTGGGTGAGTAACTTGAGTACTCGTCATCAGTTTTTGCTACTCGTAGCACTACTCGCAGTTTTATTTAACTTTTCGATTAGTAGTGATTGTTAGAAAGCGCTGATTGTTGACAAGTACCGATTAAGTTGTGGTCATAAGATGGAACGACGGGTAATGAATGGACTTGCCGCTCGTCACAATTCCACGCCTACAATAACACGTCTTATTTCATAATAAACTATCGGGGTCAACAAACTAAATCCTTTGAGTGAACCGACACGAAATGTAGAAAAAAAACCGAATAGCCGACTACAGATGTCCGCGCCAGCTCTGTGATCGCAGAGTTTATACAATGGAAGCAATGACTCTCCTGCAGATATCAGGTTTCAAAACCATGTACCAGGTTTGGGTCGGTGGGATCGTAAATTAATTCAGCAGGGAGTTCAGTCACGTGACATAGTTTCTTTCTTCTTAATATTGAGGCGTGAAAGCACAGACATTTAACAAAAAAACATAATCAGACAACATAAAGTTGACTTAATACGAAAGTAATTTTTATCTTGCATGTTCATGAAAGGCCTTGTACGTTAATATTGTTTGAATTTATTGTGTGGGGTAAAATCACCAGTCTGCAATCTGCGCCTTTGCCTTTATTAATTAATACGTATCTTTGTACTTGGCTTTCCTTGCTATCCCTTCTTTTGTGAAGCCTTTTATTTGTAGTGGGTCTCAAGTAAATTGTGATAGGGGACCCAAACTAACCTGTAGTTGAGTGCTGCTCTGACATATTCGTTTCTATTCTCCAGAGTAATGTGTGTATGCTTGGTGCTCAATGGGACATCCATGCCAGTAGCACCAGGTGTATTAAAGCACATATCCATAGATAGGAAGGCTTCAGGCTCCATGTCACGAATACAAATCAGACCTGTTTCAATTAAAAGAAAGAAAACTATTTGTAACTGTGCATGACCAAATTAATGACAGGGTGAAACTTGAGAACAAAACCAGCGTTTGCCGTGTGTGTTGTGGTTACAAGTAATAAACAAAATCATCTCAACAGTAAATTGCCACTTTCTTACGCACAGTAAAGAGACAAACTGACATTTCAATTCTTGTGAACATTTTGGTTCTCTTTTTTATTTTATTCATGAGGGAATATTTGCACAAGAAGGAGAGATGGTATGGCAAGACCATACAATACTAACCATAGAAAATTAGAGCCTTTATCATTTATATACCCCAGCCTGTTGCAGGTCAATATTTATTATGTTACCGGGCATATATTTGTTTGTCCACCTCGGTGAGATCAGTGACAGTCAGGGGCATGCCAGCAAGCTGTTTATACCCCAGCCTGTTGCAGGTCAATATTTGTTATGTTACCTGGCATGTAATCATTGTCTACCTCAGTGAGATCAGTGACAGTCAGGGGCATGCCAGCAAGCTGTTTATACCCCAGCCTGTTGCAGGTCAATATTTATTATGTTACCTGGCATATAATCCTTGTCTACCTCAGTAAGATCAGTGACAGTCAGGGGCATGCCAGCAAGCTGTTTATACCCCAGCCTGTTGCAGGTCAATATTTGTTATGTTACCTGGCATATAATCCTTGTCTACCTCAGTGAGATCAGTGACAGTGAGATCAGTGACAGTCAGAGGCATGCCAGCAAGCTGTTTATACCCCAGTCTGTTGCAGGTCAATATTTATTATGTTACCTGGCATATAATCCTTGTCTACCTCAGTGAGATCAGTGACAGTCAGGGGCATGCCAGCAAGCTGTTTATACCCCGGCCTGTTGCAGGTCAATATTTATTATGTTACCTGGCATATAATCCTTGTCTACCTCAGTAAGATCAGTGACAGTCAGGGGCATGCCAGCAAGCTGTTTATACCCCGGCCTGTTGCAGGTCAATATTTATTATGTTACCTGGCATATAATCCTTGTCTACCTCAGTAAGATCAGTGACAGTCAGGGGCATGCCAGCAAGCTGTTTATACCCCAGCCTGTTGCAGGTCAATATTTATTATGTTACCTGGCATATAATCCTTGTCTACCTCAGTGAGATCAGTGACAGTCAGGGGCATGCCAGCAAGCTGTTTATACCCCAGCCTGTTGCAGGTCAATATTTGTTATGTTACCGGGCATATATTTGTTTGTCTACCTCAGTGAGATCAGTGACAGTGAGATCAGTGACAGTCAGGGGCATGCCAGCAAGCTGTTTATACCCCAGCCTGTTGCAGGTCAATATTTATTATGTTACCTGGCATATAATCCTTGTCTACCTCAGTGAGATCAGTGACAGTCAGGGGCATGCCAGCAAGCTGTTTATACCCCAGCCTGTTGCAGGTCAATATTTGTTATGTTACCTGGCATATAATCCTTGTCCACCTCGGTGAGATCAGTGACAGTCAGGGGCATGCCAGCAAGCTGTTTTACCCCAGTCTGTTGCAGGTCAATATTTATTATGTTACCTGGCATATAATCCTTGTCTACCTCAATGAGATCCGTGACAGTCAGAGACATGCCAGCAAGCTGTTTATACCCCAGCCTGTTGCAGGTCAATATTTATTATGTTACCTGGCATATAATCCTTGTCTACCTCAGTGAGATCAGTGACAGTCAGGGGCATGCCAGCAAGCTGTTTATACCCCAGCCTGTTGCAGGTCAATATTTGTTATGTTACCTGGCATATAATCCTTGTCTACCTCAGTGAGATCAGTGACAGTGAGATCAGTGACAGTCAGAGGCATGCCAGCAAGCTGTTTATACCCCAGTCTGTTGCAGGTCAATATTTATTATGTTACCTGGCATATAATCCTTGTCTACCTCAGTGAGATCAGTGACAGTCAGGGGCATGCCAGCAAGCTGTTTATACCCCGGCCTGTTGCAGGTCAATATTTATTATGTTACCTGGCATATAATCCTTGTCTACCTCAGTAAGATCAGTGACAGTCAGGGGCATGCCAGCAAGCTGTTTATACCCCGGCCTGTTGCAGGTCAATATTTATTATGTTACCTGGCATATAATCCTTGTCTACCTCAGTAAGATCAGTGACAGTCAGGGGCATGCCAGCAAGCTGTTTATACCCCAGCCCGTTGCAGGTCAATATTTATTATGTTACCTGGCATATAATCCTTGTCTACCTCAGTGAGATCAGTGACAGTCAGGGGCATGCCAGCAAGCTGTTTATACCCCAGCCTGTTGCAGGTCAATATTTGTTATGTTACCGGGCATATATTTGTTTGTCTACCTCAGTGAGATCAGTGACAGTGAGATCAGTGACAGTCAGGGGCATGCCAGCAAGCTGTTTATACCCCAGCCTGTTGCAGGTCAATATTTATTATGTTACCTGGCATATAATCCTTGTCTACCTCAGTGAGATCAGTGACAGTCAGGGGCATGCCAGCAAGCTGTTTATACCCCAGCCTGTTGCAGGTCAATATTTGTTATGTTACCTGGCATATAATCCTTGTCCACCTCGGTGAGATCAGTGACAGTCAGGGGCATGCCAGCAAGCTGTTTTACCCCAGTCTGTTGCAGGTCAATATTTATTATGTTACCTGGCATATAATCCTTGTCTACCTCAATGAGATCCGTGACAGTCAGAGACATGCCAGCAAGCTGTTTATACCCCAGCCTGTTGCAGGTCAATATTTATTATGTTACCTGGCATATAATCCTTGTCTACCTCAGTGAGATCAGTGACAGTCAGGGGCATGCCAGCAAGCTGTTTATACCCCAGCCTGTTGCAGGTCAATATTTATTATGTTACCTGGCATATAATCCTTGTCTACCTCAGTAAGATCAGTGACAGTCAGGGGCATGCCAGCGAGCTGTTTATACCCCAGCCTGTTGCAGGTCAATATTTATTATGTTACCTGGCATATAATCCTTGTCCACCTCAGTGAGATCAGTGACAGTCAGGGGCATGCCAGCAAGCCGTTTATACCCCAGTCTGTTGCAGGTCAATATTTATTATGTTACCGGGCATATATTTGTTTGTCTACCTCAGTGAGATCAGTGACAGTCAGGGGCATGCCAGCAAGCTGTTTATACCCCAGTCTGTTGCAGGTCAATATTTATTATGTTACCTGGCATATAATCCTTGTCAACCTCAGTGAGATCGGTGACAGTCAGAGGCATGCCAGCGAGCTGTTTATACCCCAGCCTGTTGCAGGTCAATATTTATTATGTTACCTGGCATATAATCCTTGTCTACCTCAGTGAGATCAGTGACAGTCAGAGGCATGCCAGCGAGCTGCTTCCAGACGGGCTCTGCTAGAGAAAGGCTGAGGGGACTCCCAGTGCGAATAGCAATGCCGATCAAAATACCTAATGAAAAAACAACACAAGGAAACTTTGGCTATCATTGGGTTGTAAATGAGCTGAACTATACAAAAAGACCAACATGACTTTTAGAAGTGGTTAATAATAATAATAACGATAATAATCGAAAATATTTATACCGCGCAGAGTGCCCGACATGAACCAAAGGTCGGTAAGTTAAGGTAAGACGGTTATTGGCAAAACAAATAATTCAGTTTTTTTCCTGGTTAAGCTGCAATATGTTGTGAATCACCCAGTTGTTGATCATGAAAATAGCTTGGACAATAAGTTACCAGATTTCAGCCGAAGAAATCTGAGACAAACATGATCAAATTTATAACCAAATGAAGAATGCCTCACAATCAAGTGAACAGCCTTACCAAAAAACTTGAACATGTTCTGGTGAATTGGTGACTTAGCAGCTGGATTAAGCAGGAAGCAGTCACGGTTAGCCCCAGCCTCATCACGCCCATTGGGAGTCAACACTAGCAGCGGGGTGGAACCATTCTGTAACTCATCACACATCTCAGCTATGGATTCACTGTAACCACCTCCACAGTCATCAACACTCTCCCCTGTAAGACAAAATGGAAGCACCCAAAAGATGAGGTGTTTTATTTTAAACTTTTTGTTCGGTTAAGTTTCAGAATCACTTAGAAGTCTAATGTCAATACAAACAAAAAATACTTTAAATGTTGATATTCCTGAAGCAGAAAAAGGACCTGTCTAAACCTGTTGGTTCATTTACTGCCCAAAACCACCCTGCCTGTTACTCTCTATACCATCCAAAACTATAATGAATGGATTTATCAGGGATTAATTACATTTGTAATACAATGTAACAACGTAGTCCCCTCCCAGTCAGAAAGCTAAAATGTTCTGCAGACAAAGCTAGTTCTATACAATTAGGTCTGGAGAACAATGACAACACATTTGCTTGAAAGTTATTCTAAGTTAGTTGTTCAAAGAATTCAAACAATTCAAACTGACCGATGAATTTCACTTTCCAGACACGATGAGGGAGCAGTAAGCTGTCTGAACCAAACTGGCTGAGCTTGAAACATGCCTGGCCAAAGACGGACTTGGTGCCATCAGGTCCGGCCAACCCTGCCTTGCTGCGGGAACGCTTGACCTGGATACGATTCAGCTCAATGACTGGACCATGTTGACGGTCTCTCACCATAGTAGCTTGGACTACCTTGCGGAAGGCTGCTTCCTGTTAAGAGGAAGTTAGGATGAAAACTAAGAGAAACATTTGACCTGTACACGATTTAACTCAATGACTGGACCATGTTGACGGTCTCTCACCATAGTAGCTTGGACTACCTTGCGGAAGGCTGCTTCCTGATAAGAGGAAGTTAAGATGAAAACTAAGAGAAACATTCGACCTGGATACGATTCAGCTCAATGACTGGACCGTGCTGACGGTCTCTCACCATAGTAGCTTGGACTACCTTGCGGAAGGCTGCTTCCTGATAAGAGAAAGTTAAGATGAAAACTAAGAGAAACATTCGACCTACACACTTTTCAACTCAATGACTGGACCGTGCTGACGGTCTATCATCATGTTAGCTTGGACTACCTTGCGGAAGGCTGCTTCCTGTTAAGAGGAAGTTAAGATGAAAACTAAGAGAAACATTCGACCTGGATACGATTCAGCTCAATGACTGGACCGTGCTGACGGTCTCTCACCATAGTAGCTTGGACTACCTTGCGGAAGGCTGCTTCCTGATAAGAGGAAGTTAGGATGAAAACTAAGAGAAACATTTGACCCGCACACGATTTAACTCAATGACTGGACCGTGCTGACGGTCTCTCACCATAGTAGCTTGGACTACCTTGCGGAAGGCTGCTTCCTGATAAGAGAAAGTTAAGATGAAAACTAAGAGAAACATTCGACCTGCACACTTTTCAACTCAATGACTGGACCGTGCTGACGGTCTATCATCATGTTAGCTTGGACTACCTTGCGGAAGGCTGCTTCCTGTTAAGAGGAAGTTAGGATGAAAACTAAGAGAAACATTTGACCCGCACACGATTTAACTCAATGACTGGACCGTGCTGACGGTCTCTCACCATAGTAGCTTGGACTACCTTGCGGAAGGCTGCTTCCTGTTAAGAGAAAGTTAAGATGAAAACTAAGAGAAACATTCGACCTGGATACGATTCAACTCAATGACTGGGCCGTGCTGACGGTCTCTCACCATAGTAGCTTGGACTACCTTGCGGAAGGCTGCTTCCTGTTAAGAGAAAGTTAAGATGAAAACTAAGAGAAACATTCGACCTGGATACGATTCAGCTCAATGACTGGATCGTGCTGACGGTCTCTCACCATAGTAGCTTGGACTACCTTGCGGAAGGCTGCTTCCTGATAAGAGGAAGTTAGGATGAAAACTAAGAGAAACATTTGACCCGCACACGATTTAACTCAATGACTGGACCGTGCTGACGGTCTCTCACCATAGTAGCTTGGACTACCTTGCGGAAGGCTGCTTCCTGTTAAGAGAAAGTTAAGATGAAAACTAAGAGAAACATTCGACCTGGATACGATTCAACTCAATGACTGGGCCGTGCTGACGGTCTCTCACCATAGTAGCTTGGACTACCTTGCGGAAGGCTGCTTCCTGTTAAGAGAAAGTTAAGATGAAAACTAAGAGAAACATTCGACCTGGATACGATTCAACTCAATGACTGGACCGTGTTGACGGTCTCTCACCATAGTAGCTTGGACTACCTTGCGGAAGGCTGCTTTCTGATAAGAGAAAGTTAGGATGAAAACTAAGAGAAACATTTCACCTGCACACGATTCAGCTCAATTACTGGACCGTGCTGACGGTCTCTCACCACAGTAGCTTGGACTACCTTGCAGAAGGCTGCATCTTGTTAAGAGAAACATGTTAGGATAAAAACTAAGAGAAAAATTCTGCTTGAAATTTCTTGAATTTCTTTATGGAAGGGGGGTGGATAATTGAAAAATCCCTGCTTTTAAGATAGCACACTTGCCAAAATTACAATTTTTACCAAGTAATGTAGATAATTGCAGTTTTAGGAAAATACCTATTTTAGGGAAATACTTATTTTAGGGAAATACCTATGTTTTGGTGTAGCCTCGCCAATGGCTTCAGAAATTCACAATCTTCTAAACATGATTTATGGGCACTTAAACTTAAAAATGACAAGTTCCACCAATTCTTTTTGTTTAAGTTTTAGTCCCTATTAACTCTTCTTGGACTCCTATTCATCATGAATGCTACAAGATGTCTACACATGAGTTGAACCCTTTTTTAAGTTTACACTGAATTGTGGTACAATAAAAACAAGATCCAAATAATTATTTACTTTTACCCAAATCATAATCCAAACGCTTTGTACGGTGCTTAATGTAACAAATCAATATTTGGATTTGCTTTTTTCAAACCTAGTCCTTACCTTTCCGGAGGACACTAGCAACCCTCTCAGGGCATCAATCCCAACCAGTGTTCCTGTCCCAGTCTTACTATCCTTCTCAGCATGTAGGTCAAACATAGGTATGGACGGGCAAAAGAGCTCAGAGAAGTGATGTAGGAGTACCAGTCGATTGCGGACTACCAGGATGGAGATGTCTCGTAGTAAATTGTATTCCATGGGGATTGTCTTGGGGAGTTTACCAGCATTGACAGGCTTGCTGGTAGACCAGGCGATGGTGTGGGCTGAGCCGCAGGCTACGTTGGTGATCTTCTTATCTGTGAGAGGATGTGAGACAAGTTGTAATGTTAGTTTCTGGCATTGACAGGCTTGCTGGTAGACCAGGTGATGGTGTGGGCTGAGCCGCAGGCTACGTTGGTGATCTTCTCATCTGTGAAGGGATGTGAGACAAGTTGTAATGTTAGTTTCTCGCATTGACAGGCTTGCTGGTAGACCAGGCGATGGTGTGGGCTGAGCCGCAGGCTACGTTGGTGATCTTCTTATCTGTGAGGGGATGTGAGACAAGTTGTAATGTTAGTTTCTGGCATTGACAGGCTTGCTGGTAGACCAGGCGATGGTGTGGGCTGAGCCGCAGGCTACGTTGGTGATCTTCTTATCTGTGAGGGGATGTGAGACAAGTTGTAATGTTAGTTTCTGGCATTGACAGGCTTGCTGGTAGACCAGGCGATGGTGTGGGCTGAGCCGCAGGCTATGTTGGTGATCTTCTTATCTGTGAGGGGATGTGAGACAAGTTGTAATGTTAGTTTCTGGCTTTGACAGGCTTGCTGGTAGACCAGGCGATGGTGTGGGCTGAGCCGCAGGCTACGTTGGTGATCTTCTTATCTGTGAGGGGATGTGAGACAAGTTGTAATGTTAGTTTCTGGCATTGACAGGCTTGCTGGTAGACCAGGCGATGGTGTGGGCTGAGCCGCAGGCTACGTTGGTGATCTTCTTATCTGTGAGGGGATGTGAGACAAGTTGTAATGTTAGTTTCTGGCATTGACAGGCTTGCTGGTAGACCAGGCGATGGTGTGGGCTGAGCCGCAGGCTACGTTGGTGATCTTCTTATCTGTGAGGGGATGTGAGACAAGTTGTAATGTTAGTTTCTGGCATTGACAGGCTTGCTGGTAGACCAGGCGATGGTGTGGGCTGAGCCGCAGGCTACATTGGTGATCTTCTTATCTGTGAGGGGATGTGAGACAAGTTGTAATGTTAGTTTCTGGCATTGACAGGCTTGCTGGTAGATGGCGATGGCGGTGAAAAGGCTCGGCGGTAAAAAGGCTCGGCGGTGAAAAAGCTCGGCCGTGAAAAGGCTCGGCCGTGAAAAGGCTCGGCCGTGAAAAGGCTCGGCCGTGAAAAGGCTCGGCCGTGAAAAGGCCCGGCCGTGAAAGGGCCCGGCCGTGAAAGGGCCCGGCCGTGAAAGGGCCCGGCCGTGGAAAAAAACGGCTATGATAAGGACCAGGCATTAAAAGGACTGGTGGAGCGAATAGCTACAGTTGCTAATCAGAGCTACTTTCTTTGTTCCCTTTGTTAGCTTGCCAGTGATAGTAGTGGCATGATCAAAGTGTACTGCAGTTGTCCTTCAGGTCAGTGGCAACAATGACCTAGGACAGGCTAGGGCAGAGGCTTTTAGTGGAGAGTCTATTGTTCAAGAACAGAAATGGACCGTGTTAAGCCATAGCCTGAGCGCGAATTTGGGGTTTTTTTAATCGCCATCCGAGTTTGGTGTACGCTATAAGATTTCGGACCTAAAAAAAAAAATTATAAAAAAAAAAAGATTTTGAACCTAACTTAATTCCCCTTTTAAAAAAATCTACTAAAACCATAAATTCAGAAAAAAATATAATCTAACAAAGTAATAATTGTCATCATTTTACCTTGTAATGCTGTAACCATCCGAGGTCTTTGAATAGCGTTTGTTGTTCCATCTCCCAGTTGTCCTTCGTCATTATCACCCCATGTATGTACCTCACCTAAATCACATAAAAGACCAAACAAAAATGCAATTGAATTTGTCAGCAAAATCAAAAGTGTGACAACAAAAATGCCATATCAAGTTGGTTATGGACAGCAGATCAAAAGTTTAAGGTTCAATTCCTCCTTCAGTACAATTTTCTTTGCTATAATGTTTTTTTATATTATATCTCTGATACTGACCTAGGTCTGTACAGGCCACACAGTGCAGTGACCCCGTTGCCACGCAGATGACCTTCTTACCACCAAGGGCAGCCACCTTGCGCGGGCGTCTTACGTGATCGTCGTTGCCATGGCCCAGGCGGTGGTAGTCACCCTTTCCCCTATGTGAGATAAATGACATTTCTTTCAAAATGAAATTTACAACCAGTTGGCTAAAATTTCACAAAACTTAAGAATAGAATGATCTATCAAGCCACACAGCAGTGATTAATTATCAACATACATGCACGTGCATATGATGCTTGTAGCTGAGCATGTATTTTAGCATTGGAAAGGCACATATATTGTTGCCATTGTGTAGAGTGGGAGGAGGAGGAGCAGAATCATCTATTGTTCATTTTTCATTCTTGGAATAATTGGATAAAGACGACAATTACGTTTTAATTTAACAAAGATCTAAAAACTGGATAATACTTCCAACTTGTAACCAGCTAAAAACCAATTTTGTTTTATCTAAATGGCTTTAATAATTTGAGCATACATACCATGTGTAGACAATACCAGATTTAGTCAGTGCGATAGAGAACTGTGACCCACACTCCACTGTACAGACCCCAGCTCCACTCAATATGTCTATCTTCTGTGGCACTTTGCACCCATCACTGCCACCCCTGCCTAGCTTGCCGTAATCCCCATCTCCCCAGGACCAGACGTTATCATCATCAGTGATACAGAGAGTCTGAGCATCACCGCTGCCACAAGCGACGTCAACCACACGGAATTCCTTTAGAGCATCCAACTGATAAAATATGGTGTGTGTTAAGTGGAATATTAATAGACATTTTAGGAGATAATCATCCTTACTTATAGCAGAAACCAAATTGCAAAGAATGCAGCCCCAACATGATTAATAAATGTTAGGTTCTTACAACTCTTGCCTAATATTCAAGATGTTTGTCTTCCTTTCTGCCAATCAAATACTGACCAATTAGATTACATTCTTGTCAGGTGGCCAAGAAAGCTGAGTCAAACCTGATCATGGTCACTGTGAGAAATATACACAACCAAAAGTAGGAGAAGCACTTAGCAGAAAGTAGGTTCAAGTCTGTGTATTTGAAGACCAGTGTCCTTAGGCAAGACACCTTATCGTTATTTGCTTCTCCCACCCCACAAGTAAAATGGATACTTGCTTGTCTACACGAAGTGGGTACTTGCCAAAAAGAATTTAATGGGCTTGATGCCAAAATTCCTTGCTGTAATTCCTTGAATTTCGCTAACAGGTTGCCCCGAAGTTTACTCTAAGGAGCAAGTTCGGTTGGATGACTTGAGTCAACTAGACTTAACCAGTTGTCACTCTAATGTTGCATGGTTCGACTAGCTCCACTAGATCAACCTAGCACCCGAGCATAATTTCTCTAGGTTAGTTTTGGGGAATGGGTAAAAAGAAAGAGACAAGTTAATACCATTTTAGGTTTTAGCTGGTCTTCACTGTCCCCGTGACCCAGTCGTCCATAGCGACCTTTACCCCAGGTGAACAGTTCTCCACTAGATGTCATGCATGCACTGTGAGCACCTCCGCAGGCGATGTTTACAACCTCTTTCCCACGAAGGCTTTCAATGACTCTTGGCCGGTCACATTGCCTGAAATATTACAATTGAATTATATTACAAAAACATTACAATTCCTCTTGTCCAGTAAACATTACTAGAAAAAATAGAGGTTTAGAGAAAAACAATATATTTTGGGGGATGAAATGTTGTGCAGTGAGAAATAGACATATCAATAAATGTGTTTCTTGTATCAAGAACTGAACTGAAGAACAGGTTTGTGGGATCATTTGTAAAGCATTCAGTTGATTAAATACAAGGATCAGAAAAATAACTCACGTTCTGTTTCCGTGGCCTAGTTTCCCATCTTCTCCTTCACCCCATGAATACACTTCTCCCTCAATGGACAGCGCCAGGGTGTGCTTTCCACCCGAGTTGACTGCAACTTGTTTGATGTGGACGTGTTGGATCGATTCAAGCAAAGTTGGGGCTGACACTGAGTCAGTACCACCTATGCCTAGACGGCCACCAGCACCATAACCAGTGCCATAAACCTAAAAGGGGAAGAAAAAATCATTGGAAATATGGTACCTTCAGCCTGTGGTACCTATGGTACCTTCAGCCTGTGGTACCTATGGTACCTTCAGCCTGTGGTACCTATGGTACCTTCAGCCTGTGGTATATATGGTACCTTGAGCCTGTGGTATATATGGTACCTTGAGCCTTATTTTAGCAAGCGAGTTCATTATCTAGAAAATGTTTTCAAGTCGAGGCTTAGGGAAAAATATCATGGATTTGTTAAGTCTGAAATATGACAATCACAAAACATTTGTTACAAAATGACAATCAGTAAATATGAGATGCAATGACTGGTGTTAATTTGTACTCATCAAATTGATTTGTTAGGATATTCTTCTACATAATGGCTTTATGGATTGAGAAAATATGTACAACATACATATATACAAATGTTCAATATTTCTTACCCATTTTTTGAACGAGTTCAAATATCAGATACATTCCTAACAGCTCAAGTTTTTTGGGGTTCAGAAAAGTGACCCCAGAAACTTGTTTACACAAGAATAACGCAACAACGCCCAGTTTTGAAAGGATGGTTGTGTAGATGTTTATATCCTACTTTTAAATGCTCTTTCTGATGAACATAATTTTGTTAAAATGTTGTATTGTAGCCCAATTAGGCGATTTCAGGACATAGTACACCTTTAAAATGTTCCATTCTACCTTGCCATCTGCAGTCACAGCAAAGAGCGTCTGCTCTCCACCCACTATCTGTACCGGTCTCAAGGCAGTCAGCGACTCGATAGATGTAGGCACTTTGACTTTTGCTCCCTCAATGCCACCTAGCTGACCTCTGTGGTTGTGACCCCAGCCATAGATGGTGCCACTGCCTCCCCAGGAGAGGGTCCAGTCATCAGGCCGCCTAAAGCAAGCACAACAAATCAGCTGAGTTGAAGAGTCTTAGCAAATATTTTCAGAAATATTTTCAGAAATATTTTAGCTAGGTTGATGGATGTCTTAGTTGGTATATTAGTAGATTTATTGGATCAGCAGTGATATTAGTAATATTTCCCGGGTTCTAAGCCATAACTACATTGCCCTGAAGGTGTAACATACCAAGAACATGCCAGCTTTTCATATCTGGTGAGCAGATTTTCTTAATTACTACATCTTCATGGATATTCTAGTTATTTTAGTGAATTTTGGTGGATAATACAGAGTATATCTTAGCGGAACTCTAAGAGGATCTAGTTTGTATCCAAGATGATATCTGAGAAGATATCTTAATGGATATTGTCACCAACCTGTTCATCCACATCAGAATCTGTTCATCGTGTTCCCGTTTAAACTCAGCATGGTTCTCATGTTCATGGTCAGTTGCAACGTCAGTTTCTGCGCTAATTTCTCGAATCTTCTTCATTACCTGACAAATTAATCATCATTAATAAATTATTTATTTTGTATTAAATATTCATCATTAATTAATTAACTAGTTTATTCACTAACCCACTGTTATAATACTGTCCGATTTCGAAATGCCAGTTCCTCAAAAGTCTTGAATCCCCTTGGTAAAATAAATATTAAATTTGGTATAATAGAATGTTCTTTGTTACACATTTCATATGAAATCAACAATGATACATTTTATTAATAATTCTGTTAACAAAAATGTAGTTACCTCTTCACAGAACATTTCTGGGAGTTGAATACGGCTCTCCAGTGACTTGGAAACCCGAGCAGCAGTGCAGTAGCGTCGGAACCAGGACCAGCGATGCGACTCAACGCAACAGTTGAGAGCATCCAAGTGAAGATCGCAAGCCAATGCTACAAGGACCTTAAAGAAAGGGCTGTGGAGGAGATGCTTTCCACCTCGTACGATAGGGTCCTCGTACTCATACTGGCGCTGAAGGGCTTCTGGGAGGCCCTTGACAAGGGCGGCTAGGGCTGTGCCGTTGAAAGCCTGGAAATAGAGAGGCAAGACAGGTATGATTAGGGTTTAGGGTAGGGGTAGGGTTATCCTAACCTACCTCATACGATAGGGTCCTCGTACTCGAACTGGCGCTGAAGGGCTACTGGGAGGCCCTTGACTAGGAAAACACAGGGGCATTTTGTTGAGGCAAGACAGTTAGGGTTGCAATTGTGTTAAATTGTTGTCAGGTTAGGTGAGAAGAGGGTCAAATGACTTAATTATGTTGGAGGTCGTTAGAGGGCTGTGCCGTTTATGGCTGAAATGTGAGAGAAATGGATGAGGACAAGTCTAGCCTTCCTTGCTTTGGGTGTGACTGGGTCAGGTTGGGGTTAAAAATGGGTCAAATGGAATTAGCATGTAATAGATTGTTTTAGGGGCGACCTTCTTAAGAATGTATACACTAAAATAGGACAGAGGAGAAAGTGGGTTCTTGGTTTAAATTGGGTCAGGAGCATGCGAAAATAAACAAGGTCAATGAGTTAGTGACTGGGGCTTTTATTTGTCAGACTGTTTGAGAATCTAGAGTTGGAATTGGGGTCAGAATAGGCTTTAATTGCGGTCCCAGGTAAGATAAACATGACGAGTCTCGGAGGGGTTGCCTTTAAGAAACTGATATAGCCATACCAGTGACTACTTGTAAGACAACATGTACGTGTACATTGCATTGGACTTATGGGTCAAATAAGAGTACAATCAAATCAGAGACAGACTGGTACCGTGTCAATAAGAAACCTACATTGTAGGCATTGGCAGACTCATCAGAGACTTCCAATCCAAGGATGGCTTCCACGTTGAGATTGCCATGGAATTCAGTCGCAATCAGCTTTCTCAGTCTCTGCAGGGCCCACATGCGCTGAGAGGCCGCTGAAGAGAAATCAAACCATTCCAAGCTCACAATTAATGTAAATTAATTATAGGAATGAAACTTTAAGGCACCAACATTGGCTTTTAAAAAAGTCTCACAAGTTTCAGAATGGGAATCCATCAAAAGTCCTGTCAAAAGTCCCATCAAAAGTCACAAGTCACAAGTCACAAGTCACAAGTCACAAGTCACCACATGCCCACATGCGCTGGGAGGCTGCTAGAGAGAAATCAAACCATTCCAGGCTCACAAATAATGTAAATTAATTATAGGAATGAAACTTTAAGGCACCAACATTGGCTTTTAAAAAAGTCTCACAAGTTTCAGAATGGGAATCCATCAAAAGTCCTGTCAAAAGTCCCATCAAAAGTCACAAGTCACAAGTCACAAGTCACAAGTCACAAGTCACAAGTCACAAGTCACAAGTCACAAGTCACAAGTCACAAGTCACAAGTCACAGTCACAAGTCACAAGTCACAAGTCACAAGTCCACCATTAGACTTGAGACTGGATGACTTATGATTTATAAGAGTGAGTTGATTGCAACTCTTACAAATTTAATCCAATTCTCCAAGTATGTCAAACCATCCCTTACCTAGAGAGCCTAGTTGAGCACAAGCTGCCAATGCAGCAGCAAGCCGTGGCATGATCTTACGATCTGTGGAAGATTCCAGCCTAAAATCTAGCAGACATGTCACCAAATCGATGGAAGGATGAACTAGTACAGCCCGGTCAGACAACAGGTCCTTCGGGGCCGCAGCAGGCATCATAGGAATGACGGTAAAACGCCAGCCCCAGCCATTCACTGACCCATCGCTGGTAAACTTCCACTTGAGCTCCTCACCAGTGATGCGAAGGTCAGCTGACCAGTCTGACCACTCCCTCCCTGAAAAAAATGACCAAAAAACAAGAGTTTCCAGCCGGTTCATCAGGTGCCCATTTTATAAGATGCTTTCACTCTTTCACATAAAGCACTGGCCGTTTGACGTTCAAGAATAAACAAAACGGCCTTAATATCGTTAGGATTGACAGGCTTCTGAGTCGGTGTTTAATTATGGTTTTGTCAATCCTGGCCAGCTTGAATTGGGTGGTTTTTGTTTAGTAAAATATGTGTACTCTGTGGTTTGCTTGTTGTAATGTTTGGAATTTAGCCGAATAAATAATAATAATAATACAAATAATAACGATATACAAAGTGGATTTTCAAAAACCTGTTGACACATTTTCAACAACAATGTCCGGTATTTTTGTACACAAACATAGGGAGTTAAGGATGGTGTTTGGTATAGCTGAAAGTTCGATATAGCGGTGTCCCACTGTATTGATAACCAGCAATGCTTAAAACCTAGATCGAATGGTCCACAGCAGTCTCAACATTTGTTTCCCTAAATTATTCTAAAAATCACATTCTCATTTTCTCTTCGCAAATTTCTTCCAGTTAACAAGTCACAAAGTTTTGTTGGCAATACCACGAACCCTAACCTGATCTGACAGAGACTGTTCTCCCTGCTCCATCCATGATAGTCAGTGGGTCATGACGTCGCTCCGTCGAACACTGACGATCAAACTCTACTCTCAGTGCTTCCGCTCCTGATAACAAATAGCAACAATTGGTCCAAGCAAAAATTGTTCAAGATCTCAAATAAATGATACCTATCACAATATATTTTGGTAGATTAACTACTTTTGTTCAAGAAAACAATTACTTCTCAGTGAATCTGAAATGGGCCACTGCAAGTATTTATGCTGAAAATACATATGGGTGAAATAAGATTACAAAAATAGTTGTTTGTGATTAAGCTTATTGAATTGGAGGTTACCATTCAGAATCAGTGATAAACATTTTAGATTTGCAATCTAAATTTCCTTCTAAAACAGTCAAATGACTAGACTTCGGAATCCTTTCAAACAAATGGGGAATATTTGGTTGGCAGGAAATTGGTGCTGTATTTAACCAGTTCGCACCGGGATTATTTTAACATCGCCGAGCCCACGGGCGGGATTATTTTTAGCGAAACTCGAACCGAAGCGGGTTCAGGCTGATAGTGCCGGGAAGCACACCCACGCATTTCCGGCCTTGCTCGCAGCTGACATACATTTCCGAACTTGAACTTGGCGTGTTTATGCGTCATCCGTTTTGAATTTGGGGAAATTGTTGCGTTTATATACGTCATCCGGCGCGAACTGGTTAAAGACATAAATCTGTGACATACCAGTAAACTTGTACATCAGTTTAAACTCTACGCACCTGCTATCTTGATGTGGCCGTTAGCAACAGTGTCATCAGCATAGGAATGTGGGCTCTCCTGTACCATTGGTTGCAAGGCTGACCTGCCGCATTCAGTATCTAAGGCAACGTCTTCCAACTCTGTCACACAGAGTTCTAACAGCATGTCGGCAACCTACACAAATATGCCAAAATGAGATTGCAATCAACTTACAAACCAGGCACTTGTTAGTCTGAGTATCAGACATTATACCCATACGGGAATCTGCTCCAATATCATAGTTGCTCATCCAACGAGCAGATATTTCATAGACTAGGCACTTGTGTGGTCTCTATGTACAAGCATTTTACACTCTTACAAGAACCGAGAAAAGGCCGATCCTTACGCAAATGCGAAGCGAATCTGAAACCTAGAAAAAAAATTCAGAGTTGTAATGTGTTCAACTTTGGTGACATATTGCCAACACCAAATGGGTTCATGTTCGCTGTCACGATGATGACAACTGGATAGTATTACGTCTGCATAGTATTAGCTTACGTCTGGATAGTATTTGGCCATTGCCGTCAGTGTGTCAGAGATGGCCTGTTTTCCATGATGCCCTGCTCTGTTAGCTACAGCCAATTTGAGGAGATCCACCAGCATACGGGCATCGTCGTGCTGCAAGGTGCTGGTGAAGTCATCCAGAGATGGGATAAGGTTGACTGGACCTTTGTCATCAGGGCTTGTCACCTGTAACAGAGAATGAGTTTAAGTTACAATATGTGAACAATGGGGAAATCTACCAGCATGTGGGCATCGTCGTGCTGCAAGGTGCTGGTGAAGTCATCCAGAGATGGGATAAGGTTGACTGGACCTTTGTCATCAGGGCTTGTCACCTGTAACAGAGAATGAGTTTAAGTTACAATATGTGAACAATGGGGAAATCTACCAGCATGTGGGCATCGTCGTGCTGCAAGGTGCTGGTGAAGTCATCCAGGGATGGAATAGGGTTGACTGGACCTTTGTCATCAGGGCTTGTCACCTGTAACAGAGAATGAGTTTAAGTTACAATATGTGAACAATGGGGAAATCTATTAGCATGTGGGCATCGTCGTGCTGCAAGGTGCTAGTGAAGTCATCTAGGGATGGAATGGGGTTGACTGGACCTTTGTCATCAGGGCTTGTCACCTGTAACAGAGAATGAGTTTAAGTTACAATATGTGAACAATGGGGAAATCTATTAGCATGTGGGCATCGTCGTGCTGCAAGGTGCTGGTGAAGTCATCTAGGGATGGGATAGGGTTGACTGGACCTTTGTCATCAGGGCTTGTCACCTGTAACAGAGAATGAGTTTAAGTTACAATATGTGAACAATGGGGAAATCTACTAGCATGTGGGCATCGTCGTGCTGCAAGGTCCCAGTGAAGTCATCCAGGGATTAACTGTACCTTTATCATTCGGGCTTGTCATCTTAGTAAAAGAGAATGAGTTTACCAACCAACTAAATGCATGAAAAGCCAGTGAATATATATGCCTTGATGAGGACTTTAACCATTATCCAAACAGATCGTTCAAATCCATGAAAAGGTTCAGGAGTCACATGACATTGGACCTGATCTCTTTGAACGTTTGAAGAGGTTAGGTAGTTAGGTTTCATTTGTTTCTCTCCAATAATCTCAGGCCTTCTATCAGAAGATGTATCTTACCTGATCTGCACTGGTGATAGTTTCTGGTACCACAGTTGCCCCTGTGGATGGGAAGGTATGCGCTGATGTACTTTGTGCGTCACCATCACCATCAATAGCAGGCTAAACAATATTAAACAAAGAAAATAATTAAGATATGGAAATTTTATGCAAAAATAAATAGGGTCAAACAACAATTTTACAATTGTGCATTTATAAGAGTTATGAATGTCACACAAATTCCAAGCAATATAACATTAATATAAAAGTAGAACCAATATAAAAACCAGAAATAAATAGAAAACTTATTGTTCAAAATATATTTGTATCGGCAGTTTACAAAGTAACTACTAAAAAATTAGTTTTGAAGTAAACATTTGTGAAAATTGTGCTGTTTATGGTCCATTTTAAATTTAGATTTGAAAATAGATATTAGACTTGCCTCAGTCCCATCAGTACTGAGTGAGATTTGGCTCAGATCAATGGGGTTAGTAACAGTGGACATGGGGCTCTCACTGGGTGAGACAGCAGCCGACGGTTGGTTGGATTCAGCTAGGGCCATACGAGTACTAGACATCAAGGAACCCACTACTGCATCCCTGTTATATCATAGACACAAACTCTTTTCATTTATGTTTAGTTTTAATTGTAATAATTCGTATTATTTTGGCATTCAGCCAGGGTATTATGGTGAAAGTCTATAATACGTGGGGCCGGGGGTTCATGAGTAGAAGATGACAACAGAAACAGTTGTACAGGTTAACAGGAAAATCCAGAGGGATTCAGCAAGAACAAACGGAATCAGACAGATGATGTTTTCACTCTCCAGTTCTGAGCAAGGTTTGAATCTACCTTGTACACCATGTGCCTCAAGTTATCAGTCTTTGACAACACAAGGTTCATTGGAAGAACCGATTTCAAAACCTTTTCACAATCAACTGTTATACAATTATGGGCTGTCATTTTGTAAACTTTTGGTAAGGGGTTCGTCGTCTATTCACTACAATTTAAACTCAATTTTTAGGGCAAAAACCGTTAAGGTCCCACCTTGCATAGATGATCTGCAGTGCAGTCAGGATCTGTCCCAGTGCCATCTGTCGTGTCGCGTTGGTGTCTAATGACAACATAACCTTGGCTAAAGATGGCCGTTGCTTGCCTCCCTGACAGCCAGCACTCTTGTCGTTAGGGTCCTGGCCTGGCTCACCCATGACACCTGGTACAATGACAAAATCAACAAATTAGATCTATCTTGAGACCCTAATGACCTTGGCTAAAGATGGCCGTTGCTTGCCTTCCTGACAGCCAGCACTCTTGTCATCAGGGTCCTGGATCACCCATATGCCATGGCACATAGTACAATAACAAAATCCCCCAATTAGATCTATCTTGAGATCCTAATGACCTTGGCTAAAGATGACCGCTGCTTGCCTTCCTGACAGCCAGGACCCTATTCATCAGGGTCCTGGCCTGTCTCACCCATATGCCATGACATATAGTACAATGACAAAATCCGCAGGATAGATCTATCTTGAGATCCTAATGACCGTGGCTAAAGATGGCCGCTGCTTGCCTTCCTGACAGCCAGGACCCTTGTCATCAGGGTCCTGGCCTGGCTTCCCCATATTCCATGACACATAGTACAATGACAAAATCCCCAGAATAGATCTATCTTGAGATCCTAATGACCTTAGCTAAAGATGGCTGCTGCTTGCGTCCCTGAAAGCCAGGACCCTTGTCATCAGGGTCCTGGCCTGGATTCCCCATATGCCATGACATATAGTACAATGACAAAATCTCGAACAGAATAATCTACCCGGTCAAATGGCTTTGAAAAAAACAGTAGTAATCAACATTTAAACAGAACTTGATTTAACGGCGGATTTAGCGAGATAATTAACAATATCAACCAAATAAATAGTAGTTAGTTGATATTACTGAGTGGCTTCCAAAGTGATTTAAGTGTAATATGTGATTGATATCTAAAGGTAATAATGTAGTCATGAACAACTCTGCTATCTTGGTAAGGTGGTCTGTGAGAGCTATGGGACGTAATTTATCCAAACAGGCTGGTTGAACCTTCAAAATGTTACAAAATGGTACACTGAGTTCACAAGCAAACATTTTGATAAGCCTTGCCGGAATCCCGTCAGGGCCACATACATGCTTTTCCTGGCAACATTTTGGAAAGTTCATTAAAAACTATAATTCCAGCTACAATTAGCCAAGATTCTATGCTTATTGTAAGCAATGCCATTACACAGGTCCCAGGCAACAGATAACTAACTGCATTAAAGACAATCTACCAATAGTTGCTTACCGAGTTCAGTAGCTCCTAATGGATCTCTAGGTGTAGTAAAGAGCACAGGTTCATGCATACAGGGGACTGCTGCATCAGTGGTAGACCAGGCGATGCTATGAGAGGACCCACAGGCCACGTTGGTGATACGCACTCCTTCCAAGCCTGCTACTTGAGTTGGTTTCTTGTCTACGGTCACAGTACCTAAAATAACAAATACAAAACACAAAGAAACAATTTAAATCTTTATTTCATGCATTTTAAACAAATGACACTTTAAAGCAATCAAGTCAAAATGCAATATTGAAAATTAACATTTGCTGTGAAGAAGTTTCAAGGCTTTAAAAACATTTTTTTTATAGTAATTTTCACTATTTTTGTTGCTTGAAAACTCGTCAGTATTTGGGAGAAGTTATCATAGACCTCTCATCGTCCTTTTTGTGAGCAATTTTAATGAACCCTTAGATCACAACTTTTGGTTATGTGACCACAATATCTCGGCCAAACTCAGTCACAAGCAATGTGAGGAATGCACATGAACTGAAGATGGGAAGGGTTATTGGCCAAATACCAAACAGAAAGTGACAGGTAGTACAGAGGGTAAGATACAAAAAATAAATGTTTGTAAGTGCAATGGTAAGAATAATTTCATGACGTGACAGATGGAATGTACGCCGAGTGAAATGAAAAATTCCATCTGTCACCAAACAGAATTATTCTTTTTATCGCATGAACGCGAAATATTCATTTTCAGTTTTATACAATGCCTGAATAAATTGTCGCCATCTGATTAGTCAATGCGCAAAAGTGCGATGGAAGTTCTATACATCGTTAAATAGCATCATTAAAGATAACTTTGTTTACGGTGTGGCAATGGAACGAATAATTCAATGCACATGATCAACAATCCACCAATCAGATGGCGGGGATTTGTTCAGGTGTTGTATAATGAGATAATATTTACCATTTCCCTGCTGACCGTGGTCGTTATCACCCCAAGCAAACACCTGTCCTGTGTCGGTTACCGCCAGGCAGTGAAGGGCACCAGCTGCAACATGGATAATCTTCTTACTCTTAAGACCTTCTACATTTTGGGGTTTACGAACATGCGAGTCGGCACCATGACCAAGACGAAAATAATCACCTTTGCCCCTGCATGGATGGAAAGGAATAGATTGGGATTTGCAAAAGTTGATCTTAAAACACCTTCAGGATCCTAATCTAAACCCAGGTTTTAATCCCGCCTGGATGGATTTGGTTTTCACTCTTTACTTTACTCAGTGCTCCCCCAAAAAAGTGAATTCCACTGAAGAGACTACCCAATATAAATAATAAATAAAACAAAATAAAAATGAACAATATCTTTATAAAAAGAGAAACATAATAAAAAAAGAGGAAGATTTTATACAGGCTGAAAACTATTTTCCCATCTCATAAGACAATTATTAGGCTTGATAGGACTCAGCAAATATAATTGATAGATGGAAAAAAAAAACTCTTTCTAAAAATACTTCAATTCAGAATTTGTCCACAACAGACACCAAAGCCAATGATACAAGACAGTTCCTTACCATGTCCAAACCGTGCCAGTTTTGGAGAGAGCCAGTGAGAACTGCGCCCCGCATTCAATCTGTACAATCCCATGACTGTTGAGTCTCTCAACGTTGTGAGGCACACTGCATCCTTCGCTACCTCCACGCCCTAACTTGCCAAAGTCCCCATCTCCCCAGGAGTAGACCAAACCCTCATCTGTTAGAGCCAGAGTCTGGGCATCGCGACTTCCGCAGGCTACTTGCATGACACGCTGACCGACTAGAGCTTTCACCTAAGAAGTTGGAAAAATAGAAACAATGTATTGCTAATGATGTACTCTGTAATAAGACAGATATTCATGGCAAATTAAGTGAAGCTATATTGTAGAGGAGTCCAGCACAAGTTGTCTAGTTCAAAGTTAATTAACTTGTGGAGATATTTCGTTTAATGACCTGTCCGACTTGGTTATTGGCCATTTCACTACCCAAAACCACCCACCCTATAAAGCCACTTTTACAAGTGTATTCTCTGGTAATTAAACAAATTATGATGGTAGTGTTATCTTTGTGCCCCAGTCGCCCGTATTCCCTTAGGCCCCAAGTAAACAACCACAAGAAACTTAACAAGACAAAACGGTCATTAAAACCCACCAGTTTAGGTCTGAGCTGGGTAGTGTTATCTCCGTGCCCCAGTCGCCCGTATTCCCCCAGGCACCAAGTAAACAACCACAAAACTCGACAAGACAAAACGGTCATTAAAACCTACCAATTTAGGTCTGAGCTGGGTAGTGTTATCTCCGTGCCCCAGTCGCCGTACTCTTCAGGCCCACAAGTAAACAACCCCAATTATCTTGACAAGACAAAACGATCATTAAAACCCACCAGTTTAGGTCTGAGCTGGGTAGTGTTATCTCCGTGCCCCAGTCGCCGTACTCTTCAGGCCCACAAGTTAACAACCCCAATTATCTTGACAAGACAAAACGATCATTAAAACCCACCAGTTTAGGTCTGAGCTGGGTAGTGTTATCTTCGTGCCCTAGTCGCCCATATTCCGTCAGGCCCAAGTAAACAACAACAAAACTCAACGAGACAAAACGGTCATTAAAACCCACCAGTTTAGGTCTGAGCTGGGTAGTGTTATCTCCATGCCCCAGTCGCCCGTATTCCCCCAGGCCCCAAGTAAACAACCACAAAACATGACAAGACAAAACGATCATTAAAACCCACCAGTTTAGGTCTGAGCTGGGTAGTGTTATCTCCATGCCCCAGTCGCCCGTATTCCCCCAGGCCCCAAGTAAACAACCACAAAACATGACAAGACAAAACGATCATTAAAACCTACCAATTTAGGTCTAAGTTGGGTAGTGTTATCTCCATGCCCCAGTCGCCCGTATTCCCCCAGGCCCCAAGTAAACAGCCACAAAACTTAACAAGACCAAACGCTCATTAAAACCTACCAATTTAGGTCTGAGTTGGGTAGTGTTATCTCCATGCCCCAGTCGCCCGTATTCCCCCAGGCCCCAAGTAAACAGCCACAAAACTTAACAAGACCAAACGCTCATTAAAACCTACCAATTTAGGTCTGAGTTGGGTAGTGTTATCTCCATGCCCCAGTCGCCCGTATTCCCCCAGGCCCCAAGTAAACAGCTCCCCGCTAGATGTTACAGCTGAACTGTGGGAACTGCCACAGGCGATATCTCGGACACGCTTAGCCTTAAGAGCTTCAATAGTCCTGGGTTTATCACAATTCCTGTAAAATGACATTAAAAAGAAATTAATATGCAACATTTCTTCAAAAAGTGAATCCCCATTCCAGTTGTTCAGCACAACAGTAATTTCTTTCTAGTCGGAACTATTATTCTTTTACTTTATAACAAACTTCTCCCAATTATTTTTTTCACAATTTTGAAACCCACTTAAAGTATACGTACAAAATGGTGCCCAAAATGTTCTAGTGCCCAAAATGTTCTAACTATGACATTTAGAATATTAAACAAACATCATTTTGTTTTAGTATTTTGAATTCCTTGAAATGCTGCTTTCGTTGGGACATTTAAAGTTAATTTCAAAACTAAAACATAGCTTTTTACTAAATATAAAATTAAAAAAAATTGTTATATCTTTTAGACCTTACTTTTCCTAGACATATGAACAAAATAAATGTCATGTTTACATTCTACTGAAGTGACCTAGCTTTCCATCCTCCCCTTCACCCCATGAGAAGACTTTGCCATCAATAGTTAGAGCCATGGCGTGACGTCCACCTGCAACAACAAACCAAGCACAGAAAGTTGCCGACAAAAGTTGCTTACTTCCAGGAACACAGAATATTTCCTTAGCAGAAATAAGTTAGGCCTCCAAGCTTTTTAGAAACGGTATGCAAATTCAATTGGGAGGGTCAAACAGTAAGAGCCCAAACAGCCTTTTTGGTTCGACTCCTAAAGTGGGTGCCAGAAGCAAATCGTTTAGGGTCTAAAAGCGAGGGCCAAACGATAATTTGCATAACGTTTAACAGTCTAAATAAATAAAATAAATAAATAAATAAATAATTGCCATACCGTTTGTAATTTAAATAAAGCAAGGCAATTTCTTTAGAATGACATTCATTATAGCTTTGCAACATTACATTTCACAAAATGAAAGTGCATTTAACAATGACCTGACCTGAATGGACAGCAACTTTCTTGACTGTATACTGCTGTAGGGCCATCAGTTGCTTTGGAGATGAGACATTAGCGGAAGAACCTAGACCAAGTCGTCCGTTGGTGCCTTCACCACAAGCAAAGACCCTACCTTCAGCAGTCACTGTGGGCAAAGGGAATTCAGCTTTAATCTGGCTCTAATTTATCAGTCATTAGCAGGGGAACCTAAACCCAGTCGTCTGTTGGTGCCTTCACCACAAGCAAAGACCCTACCTTCAGCAGTCACTGTGGGCAAAGGGAATTCAGCTTTAATCAGGCTCTAATTTATCAGTTATTGGCAGAGGAACCTAGACCCAGTCGTCCGTTGGTGCCTTCACCACAAGCAAAGACCCTACCTTCAGCAGTCACTGTGGGCAAAGGGAATTCAGCTTTAATCTGGCTCTACTTTATCAGTCATTAGAAGAAGGAACCTAGACCCAGTCGTCCGTTGGTGCCTTCACCAAAAGCAAAGACCCTACCTTCAGCAGTCACTGTGGGCAAAGGGAATTCAGCTTTAATCTGGCTCTAATTTATCAGTTATTGGCAGAGGAACCTAGACCCAGTCGTCCGTTGGTGCCTTCACCACAAGCAAAGACCCTACCTTCAGCAGTCACTGTGGGCAAAGGGAATTCAGCTTTAATCTGGCTCTAATTTATCAGTCATTAGCAGAGGAACCTCGACCCAGTCGTTCGTTGGTGCCTTCACCACAAGCAAAGACCCTACCTTCAGCAGTCACAGTGGGCAAAGGGAATTTAGCTTTAATCTGGCTCTACTTTATCAGTTATTAGCAGAGGAACCTAGACTAAGTCGTCCGTTGGTGCCTTCACCACAAGCAAAGACCCTACCTTCAGCAGTCACAGTGGGCAAAGGGAATTTAGCTTTAATCTGGCTCTAATTTATCAGTCATTAGCAGAGGAACCTAGACCAAGTCGTCCGTTGGTGCCTTCACCACAAGCAAAGACCCTACCTTCAGCAGTCACAGTGGGCAAAGGGAATTTAGCTTTAATCTGGCTCTACTTTATCAGTTATTAGCAGAGGAACCTAGACTAAGTCGTCCGTTGGTGCCTTCACCACAAGCAAAGACCCTACCTTCAGCAGTCACAGTGGGCAAAGGGAATTTAGCTTTAATCTGGCTCTAATTTATCAGTCATTAGCAGAGGAACCTAGACCAAGTCGTCCGTTGGTGCCTTCACCACAAGCAAAGACCCTACCTTCAGCAGTCACAGTGGGCAAAGGGAATTTAGCTTTAATCTGGCTCTAATTTATCAGTTATTAGCAGAGGAACCTAGACTAAGTCGTCCGTTGGTGCCTTCACCACAAGCAAAGACCCTACCTTCAGCAGTCACTGTGGGCAAAGGGAATTCAGCTTTAATCTGGCTCTAATTTATCAGTTATTAGCAGAGGAACCTCGACCCAGTCGTCCGTTGGTGCCATCACTACACGCAAAGACCCTACCTTCAGCAGTCACAGTGGGCAAAGGGAATTCAGCTTTAATCTGGCTCTAATTTATCAGTCATTAGCAGAGGAACCTAGACCCAGTCGTCTGTTGGTGCCTTCACCACAAGCAAAGACCCTACCTTCAGCAGTCACAGTGGGCAAAGGGAATTTAGCTTTAATCTGGCTCTAATTTATAAGACATTTTATAAATGTGGGGAACACTTTTTTCGTGTACCTCTCTAATGATTTTATAATTTTAATGTACTCTTTAAAAGGTAATATGCATCATTTGCAAACATCAAAAAAAAAAAACTACTAAAATACTATGAAATACCTTACTTGACTTTAAGTGATTAATTGTCTCAAGCATTCTGTGAAATCATGACACCTCGTGTGCCGTTGTTGGGGGGGGGACGGACCTGACTATTTTCAAATACTAGTCCCAATTTATCCAATTTAGTTTGTCCATATTTTGTTTGCAATACGTATTTTTATCTGATATATTTCATCTAAACAAATCTATTAATATGCGACACTTTAGTAATGAAAGTACAAGTAGCTCTGTAGGTTTTTAATGGACATCTTACCAACAAAAAGACTTTTGGATCCACCGGCCACTTGCACTACCTTCAGACTGGATAGAAACTCATTCAGGACAGGTGTCTTGATCTGCAAGACAAAAACAGATGTCTTATTTATATTGAGGACAACAGTTGCAATACACCAAAGAATTCTTAACTTAACTGCAAGACTTTTAATGGCAAAATGTGTCAACTTTTCAGATATTTGCACCATCAGAAATATCTTGCTTTAATATTTGTTACCAACTTAAATGAAAAACCATTTTAAAGTTAAGTAGTCTTAGAAAACATGATAGCAATAAAAATTTAAAAAAGCGTTTGCAATCTTTTAAAAAGTCCATCTTGGGTCTATCATAGGGTAAACAAAAAATAGTGCCTGCATCCTCCTTTTACAAAATGTTTAGATGAGAAACTATTTTTGGTCTAACAATTCAAGCTCAATAATACAATTTGAAGATGCATTAAATTGTTTCAAAGAGAAATTTACTTTGGATCCTTTTGGTCCGCCCAGTTGATCCTTGTCATTCAGTCCCCAGACGAAGACCTTAGTCTGTATGTCTCTCCCACCAATACCCTCAGCTGATCGGTGACGAGTCAAGACTCTGGCATTACTCCGCTCATCTTCATCTTCATTCTCAGATGCTAAGAAGGAGAAAGTAGCAGCAACATCGTCCTCATCTGGGCAGAGTCGTCCCACAATGGACAGACCATGGACCTTGCAGTCAATGCCACTGGACTTGCATTGCTTGATGCTGATGTCAATAACATGATGGTACTAGAGGTGATAATCAATCAGATAAACAATAGGTTAATCAATACTAATCAATAATTCAATATGATGGACAGGCTATGGACATTGCAGTCAATGCCACTGGACTTGCATTGCTTGATGCTGATGTCAATAACATGATAATACTAGAGGTGATAATCAATCAGATAAACAATAGGTTAATCAATATTAATCAATAAATCAATATGATGGACAGGCCATGGACCTTGCAGTCAATGCCACTGGACTTGCATTGCTTGATGCTGATATTAATAACATGATGGTACTAGAGGTGATAATCAATCAGATAAACAATAGGTTAATCAATAAATCAATATTAATCAATAAATCAATATTAATCAATCAATCAAAATGATGGACAGGCCATGGACCTTGCAGTCAATGCCACTGGACTTGCATTGCTTGATGCTGATATTAATAACATGATGGTACTAGAGGTGATAATCAATCAGATAAACAATAGGTTAATCAATAAATCAATATTAATCAATAAATCAATATTAATCAATCAATCAAAATGATGGACAGGCCATGGACCTTGCAGTCAATGCCACTGGACTTGCATTGCTTGATGCTGATGTCAATAACATGATGGTACTAGAGGTGATAATCAATCAGATAAACAATAGGTTAATCAATAAATCAATATTAATCAATAAATCAATATTAATCAATCAATCAAAATGATGGACAGGCCATGGACCTTGCAGTCAATGCCACTGGACTTGCATTGCTTGATGCTGATGTCAATAACATGATGGTACTAGAGGTGATAATCAATCAGATAAACAATAGGTTAATCAATACTAATCAATAAATCAATATGATGGACAGGCCATGGACATTGCAGTCAGTGCTACTGGACTTGCATTGCTTGATGCTGATGTCGATAACATGATGGTACTAGAGGTGATAATCAATCCGATAAACAATAGGTTAATCAATACTAATCAATAATTCAATATGATGGACAGGCTATGGACCAGTCAATGCTGCTGGACTGGCAAATGTGGTTGTACCGAGAGCGATAATTGATCAGGTATTCAATAAATAAATTACGATCAATTGGTCAATAATAATCTGGCAGCTACTGGACCCCGAGAACAAGGACCCGGTGCACAAGTACCCCACAACATTTACAGCAGAGTTAAAGGAGATCACTAGAATAGACATTGGAATGTATTACCCTTAAGGTGCCTAAAGCTGACACAAAGAAGCAACATGGTTTGTAAAACCTCGGAATATAATTACTTGTGCATTCTTTATGCTACATGCTACATGCTACATGCTACATGCTTGCGAACCAGTGTGTCCCTTTAACAAAACTTCCTTATTTCATTTTCGAAATTTTACGAAACTAGGTAGGCTGATAAAGGCATTTGTAGAGTCCAATTGAACAAAGCATTTTGTTGTTAGGATACTTCAATTTTAAGGCTTCCATCCATGAATAATTGTAAATGTTATTTTTTGTAAGTCAAAAGTCAATTTCATTTTTCATGATCACTACATCTAAAGAAAATCAAGGCATGACACAAAACAACCGTGCATTGATATTAGAAAAATGTAAGTGGGTGGAAACAAAATAGTCCCTGGATCTTTTGGGGTCAAAAAGCCTGATCTGCAATCCTACCTCTTTCATATCTTGCAGCAGAGTGATAAGTGACTCAGTGGGTCCAATGCGAATCGTTTTGAGCTCCTTAAGATTAGCGACAGTGTCACCTCCAGCGATGATGACCATAGAGGGTTGATAGCTGCTGTCATTAGGGTCCACTGTCATACGTAGACGGTGGATTAGAATGTTGGGCTGCATTGTCAGACGGATGTAATGCTGTGCACACAACGGTGACAAAAGTTGCAATTGTAAGGTTTCAATGGTAATATTTTGATGACAATGTTTGGATGGTAATGTTGCAATGGTAATGTTTTGATGGCGGTAAATATTTAATTGACATGGACAACATTTAAAATGGGAGAATACTAAGATGGTGACAAATTATTACATTTAGTATAATTGAATTTTGAATTGGGAAGGCGTACCTTAGATATTGTATTTTCCCCTATACCAACATAATTTAATAACTTTGGAACCTATATCATACAAAATATCGGACCTTAAAAACCATGTTATTGCACCAAGGGCATTAAATTCCAAAGACTACAACCAAATCATCAATGTATGAAAACATAGCAGAGAATAGCGCAATATGAAAATGTTTCATTGACATGAAGCTGGGCAACTGCAGTCTATTAACAAAAATGATATGACTATACAAAAGCATACACATTCCTTTAATGTTTTAGTTCCCATATTTTGAGGTGAAGAAGTGTAAGTTAATTAAAATTAAATAAATAAAATATCATGCAGTTCAAAAAAATGACTTTAGCAGGATGTGAACCTTGATGTCAAGAATTTTGTAGCAGTGCAGAACCTAATGTTTAAGACAAGTGATATTTAGAGTTCATTTTCAAAATGCAATATTTTGACATTTTGTTTCTCCAAAGTCAGTTCCGACAGGTTTTACATTATAAAACCAAACTAAATAAACAAACATAGCATAGTATAGCTAAGAAACAGCTGTCATACCCTATTTTTCATAAATAGTTCAAATGTTTTGACTTTTATCAAATACATCTATCGCGTGTTAGAAATAAACTTTAGTTTTTGTTACCTTTCCTTGAGAGCCAGAAGATTGCCAGAATGTGTTGGGGTTGCTGTCCACTAATCTGGAGATATGGCCTTCCTTTGAAGAAACCTCACTGTTCTTAACACACAGTGACCAATCCTCAAGCAGAGCCCCTACCACGGGGCCTACCCTACGTCTCCCACGACCTGGCCGGCCAACATTGACAGGTGGGCTTCCTAATAAGAAGAAACCAAGGTTTAAAGAATAAAGACAAAGTGACAAGAAGTGGAATTTGGACCCGAGACCTCACTATTCTTAACACACAGTGACCAATCCTCAAGCAGAGCCCCTACCACGGGGCCTACCCTACGTCTCACACGACCTGGCCGGCCAACATTGACAGGTGGGCTTCCTAATAAGAAGAAACCAAGGTTTAAAGAATAAAGACAAAGTGACAAGAAGTGGAATTTGGACCCGAGACCTCACTATTCTTAACACAGAGTGACCAATTCTTAACACAGAGTGACCAATCCTCAAGCAGAGCCCCTACCACGGGGCCTACCCTACGTCTCCCACGACCTGGCTGGCCAACATTGACAGGTGGGCTTCCTAATAAGAAGAAACCAAGGTTTAAAGAATAAAGACAAAGTGACAAGAAGTGGAATTTGGACCCGAGACCTCACTATTCTTAACACAGAGTGACCAATTCTTAACACAGAGTGACCAATCCTCAAGCAGAGCCCCTACCACGGGGCCTACCCTACGTCTCCCACGACCTGGCCGGCCAACATTGACAGGTGGGCTTCCTAATAAGAAGAAACCAAGGTTTAAACAATAAAGACAAAGTGACAAGAAGTGGAATTTGGACCCGAGACCTCTGTTCTTAACACAGAGTGACCAATCCTCAAGCAGAGCCCCTACCACGGAGGCCTACCCTACGTCTCCCACAACCTGGTCGGCCAACATTGACAGGTGGGCTCCTTAGTGAGAAGAAACTAAGTTTAAGGAATCAGAACAAGATGTGGAATTTAGAACTGAGACCTCTGTACTGCTACTCCAGTGTGTTATCAACTTAGCTATGTCCTTAGCTAGCATAACAACTCAGAAATAAAATGAAAACTCTAAAATTGTGAAAAAAATTGCACAGTTGAACACAATGTGGAAATTGTTACTAGCCAAGAAAGCAAATTGTTACTAGCCAAGAAAGCAAATTGTTACTAGCCAAGGAATCAAATTGTTACTAGCCAAGAGAGCAAATTGTTACTATCCAAGGAAGAAAATTGTTACTAGCCAAGAAAGCAAATTGTTACTATCCAAGGAAGCAAATTGTTACTAGCCAAGAAAGCAAATTGTTACTAGCCAAGAAAGCAAATTGTTACTAGCCAAAAAAGCAAATTGTTACTAGTCAAGGAATCAAATTGTTACTAGTCAAGAAAGCAAATTGTTACTAGTCAAGAAATCAAATTGTTACTAGTCAAGGAATCAAATTGTTACTAGTCAAGGAATCAAATTGTTACTAGTCAAGGAATCAAATTGTTACTAGTCAAGGAAGCAAATTGTTACTAGTCAAGGAATCAAATTGTTACTAGTCAAGGAAGCAAATTGTTACTAGTCAAGGAATCAAATTGTTACTAGTCAAGGAAGCAAATTGTTACTAGTCAAGGAAGCAAATTGTTACTAGTCAAGGAAGCAAATTGTTACTAGTCAAGGAAGCAAATTGTTACTAGTCAAGGAAGCAAATTGTTACTAGTCAAGGAATCAAATTGTTACTAGTCAAGGAAGCAAATTGTTACTAGTCAAGGAATCAAATTGTTACTAGTCAAGAAATCAAATTGTTACTAGTCAAGGAAGCAAATTGTTACTAGTCAAGGAAGCAAATTGTTACTAGTCAAGGAAGCAATTAGATGGTTGTTATTTTCAACTGACCTGGCTCTGAGATGCGTACAAACGGATGGCGGTGGTTACGATGAGTTCGGAAGCAGTTCTCACAGAAGTCAAAGTCGTCACATGTCTTGCACTTGAAGCGAGGACCGGTTATATAAGTTGCCCGGCAACCATCACATCTGCATGTATCACACAAACAGAAAGTTCAAACTGCTATAGAGAAATTCATGTCAATTCTCGTTAACTTTAGTAAATAAGTTAATAATGATGAATAAAATACTAACGTTGCACCAAACCAAATTTATCCAAAGATTTTAGTTACGTGCATAAGCTATAAATTAGGGATCATAGTGTCATGTTCCTGTCATATCTTACATCTATGATTTTGTAATTCTGAATGCATTCCTTATGTATTATCTGTTCAACTGAATTGAAAAGTGATGATGTAAAGAAAATAACCTAACCAACAAATAAATTAGTTGGAAGCCATTTTAATGATACCAATAGCAAGTTATAAATTTCAGAGGTAGTCGGGGCAGAAAAGAATGTCACACATGAAAAATTACCCACAGTTAGATTTGAAATGTTAAACAGAAAAATATGACTTCATCAAAATATCAATTGTTGTAGATGTTTGGAACAATTCCAGAGTTTAGCAACTGCTACAAACTAACAGATTGACCAACCTGAAAACAAAGTCACTTTTGGTTAACTTGACGATGGAACCCCAGACTAAAATAGCAATAGTACTCACGTGACACCCGTGTGCGTGCTGGGCACCAGTTCCATCTCGGATACCAGTCCAGTCCAGTGGGGTTGCTGGGGAAAATTGACTGTCACGTCTTTACCGTTGGCACTGAAGCCTAACATTTGAAACAGGAGGAAAAATGTGTCAAATATTTCTTTGCAATCTCCAATTTTTGTGAAACGACAAGACAGCATTTATATTGAAATTGTTTGCTTTTGAAAATAGACTAGAATTCACCATAAGCCCAATGGGAAATCCTGCTACAGTAAATTGTTATAGTCAACTTAAAAAATAATGACATTCAATTTTGTTGCAGTTTTGATATGGGAGTTTTTTTCCATTGAGATGTGTATACTTACCAGTAACTGTGCCCACACTCTGGTGAGAGACTGACCCCCATTTATACTTGGGTGAAGTGACATTACGCGTGACCCTCACCCTATCCCCAACCTTGATGTTAGATCCTGGGGCACACTGGGGTGTAAAGCCAAGCAGCTCTACGTGGATGTATCGCACCCAGTAGGTTCCTGTCTTGATCTGCCATTCACCTTGGACATTGAGGTCATGCAGGCCATCTCGATCCAACTGGTATATACATATGAAAGAGTTAGATAACTGGATGTCAGGAATAAACAGTTTAATTTCTGGCTTCTTTGAAAGTAAAGGCTAGTTCATACTAGCTACGGAACCCAGTAGGTTCCTGTCTTGATCTGCCATTCACCTTGGACATTGAGGTCATGCAAGCCATCTTGATCCAACTGGTATATACATATGAAAGAGTTAGATAACTGGATGTCAGGAATAAACAGTTAAATTTCTGGCTTCAGTTTGAGGAAGTAAAGGCTAGTTCATACTAGCTACAGAATTCGCCAAGTTGAAGTGTGTTCAAATTTTGTAAATTTGCAGCAAAATCTTGGCATGGTTTCACAAATTCGTGTTCGCTTTTGCACCAAGTATAACCAGTCTTAAAATTCTGCGCTTTACCAAAAAAGTCGCTGACAAAAATAAATAGGAAAGAATGAACACGGACATGGAATCCAATAGAACAAAATCTAAGTACAACCGTACAACCAATCAACTTTGAAAAAATTTGAAGAATTTCTTCCACTGTGGGAAGCAACATATTAATTGTAAATAAATCAATTTACTCAAGTAAATCAGGGTAGGCAATAATTGGTAAGTAATGTTATTATTAAAGCTCATGGCAATCATCAGATATTTGAAAAGTGTTTTAATGAATGTATTTTAATGAATGCAGGGACTTTATTTATTCAAAGATAAAAAATATTAATTATTAATAATACTGTCTTCTGCATGCTCATATAATGCCAAGTTTTTTTATATCAACATCAAAGTTTAGTAACAAAGAGATGATTTAATGGTGATAAGTTTTTCTTGGTTACCTTGACAACCTTGCCAACGTCTCCCTCTTGTACCTCTTCATAGGTACGACAACAGCGTACCGTCATGCCAATCTGGATGTTATCACGAACATAGATTGCATACTCGTCGTTACTCAAGAAATCACTGCGTTTCTTGAAGAGGGTTCCCTCGGCAGCTAGCATCTTCAATTAAAACAAAAGGACCAAGTGATGGAAATTGCTATTATGTACAAAAACCTCAGATTGTTTATTGGTTTTTTTAATTATGCAAAACCCACTGAGCTGAAAATTAACCAGGTTAGGTTTTGAGCATTGTTCTGTGGATATTGATTGGTAGGATTACTAGTGGAAATGAAGAAAATGCATCTAAAGCAATTAATCCCATATGAACCAGTAATCACGACGTCCTGGGTTCAAGTCCCTCCTTACACACCTGTTCATAGTCTCCTTCCAGGTCTTCAAAGTCATCATCATCATTGCCATCCTCTGGTAGGAATTCTGAGGATAGCTCACTGTCTGATTCTGAGACATCTGGCAAGCCAACGATATCTGGGTGGTCCACAAGCCAATTTGCCACTGCTTCAGCGCTGGGCTTGGAATCTGAACCTCCACCTCCACAAGGAAACATGAAAAAATATTCAATATTCAGGCAAAAAGCAAAAAGCAAAAAGGAAAGGCAGGGAGGGGTGCGGCGCAAGCAGCGGCAGATGCATGGATCTCTTGTTCAACTGGGGCAATAATGCATACCTTAACCATGCAGAAACTTCATATATAATCACAAAAGTCTAGCAGTCACTTTTGGTAATGTTTGTAGAAAACCTACTCTGAAGTGAATTTGTCTTTTTCTTCCTGTGACCGGCGCAACTCAGCAGTCAGACCGTAAAATATGACTGTTCTGAACACACAGGTTCCATATTCTACACGATATAGCTATTATCTTTCCAGAGTTTTCCTGTATTTTCTTCAAACAATTTTTAAACAAAAAGGCCCAATTTTACTCACACCTAATGACACAAATCATAGAGAGGAAGGAATAGCCATCCATGCATTTTACGGTATTTGCCTTTGTGTTCCACCCACTTCACTCCGTCGCAATAACAATTAATTTGTCCCAAATGCGATCCACCTTTTTAATAGGTTTGTTAAGAGGTAATTGCTGATGTTTAGATACTATATACATCCTAGAGTCGTCATAGTTATTGGCCCTCAATATTCTTTTGTGTAAGGTTTTGGGATTGTTTAACTGGTTCATCATCATTTTTTGTACAATTTAGTGTTTGTCGTCTTCTCTTAGTGTTGTATATGACAGAGTTGTAGTCGCATCAGTCATGGTTCACCACAGGTCACTGCAGGTCACTGCAGGTCAGTCGTGGATCATCCAGTCCTTGGTCAACCCACGATCTGTTTGAATGGACTTTGACAGAGGCATTCCTTTGTTTTTGTTCCTCTTAATGCTTTTGGGCTGGCTTGAGAAATGACTTGTAAGATGACTTGCGACTTGACTTGTGAAATGACTTGATTGCAGCTCCGACTTATGATGCTGTGAATATTGTATTGTGATCTGTTAAGTGATTTTATTTAATGTATTTTTTAGGAATGCAAGTGGAAGCTGAATTTCTATGCTTTGTATAGTGTGGATAATAAATTGAAATTGAACAGGTTACCAGTCAAAATCTCTTTATATTTTTCACAGGTTCTCTGCACATTCATGCTTAGCATTTAATTCTACTTAGCAATATTCTCCCTTTAACAGCTCCATTAAAATTGGGCTCTGGAGAGAAATGGCACAATTCAATTATGCATTTGGCTAGGGCTAGCACACGAGTCTAGTCCATAAACACATGTGTAACTAAGCCATAGTCAAGCAATTCATAATGCTAAACTGAGTGGATGACTTACAGAGAGCTTTGATGGCAAACTCCACGTTCCTTCGTATGAAGCCCATCTCCATTAACTGGCTGACCAGAGGTGATGGAGGCAACTCCACAGGTTTGGGCCGGCGTTGACGGACTGGACGTGCTGCGGCTGTGTCTGATGGACTGACAATCTCACGAGCTGGTTGCAAGATGTGCACCTCTTCATTGATGTAGCCTGGGGAAGGGGTCTTGGTCTCAGCGATAAGGTATTGGCACAGCGTCAAAGCAGCAGCCTAAACATAGAGATGAATTTGGATTATATTTTTTTAAAGATAGCTAAGAATGAAATAGACATCTCTAGACACATGCTCACTTTACCCACACAAGGCCCCTACAATGGAGGAATTATTGTGCCAGCTATTTTACAAAGCAACAGCTCTGTGGTGGATTATTTGAAAAGAATCAATCCCAATGCTATCGCCACTGAAGGGGAGAATTGATAGGATTGGTCTTTACTCATCAAGAAAGAAAAATATAAATAAATAAGTCTTTCTTTTGTGCAATTACCTCCAGTTCACCCCTCTCAAATAATGCCTTGATCGGAGAAGGCTGAGTGGCTGCATTCATTAACTGTTGCAGCAAGGTCATCTTGGGTGGGGTCATGCTATCCGGGCTGCTACCATTCTCCCCGGAGGAGGGATGGGGCTCTGTGGTCGCTAGGAGAGAGAGAACTTTGCGTAGGTTGTCCTGTTTTCTAAACATGACTCGGGTGGCACGCAAGAGAGCCAGGCGGATCTGCTGCTTGCGTAGACGATTCAGGTTGACTGCATCTGAAATCACGTCCCATTAACACATGTACAACATTGTATTAAACTGTATTTACATGTATTTCCTGTGAAATCTGTCAAATCGTAGAGTACTCAGGGGGTGGTACACCAACTGGTTTGAAACACTTTTCTGGTGTCAAATTAAATTTGCACTCCTATGAAATCCGATCCTTTTTACCATGTTTACCCTTTTTCTGGTAGAAGCCTCATACTGCTTGTGCAGGCAAACAATTAGTCCATATCTCATAGTCTTGAATTTACACTGCACTGTATTCTGTGCCATATCGTGCACTACTCGCTGAGCACACCAATTCCAAATAAAGAGATTTTTAGTACTACTAGCTAGAGAGGCACTCCACAAAAATGCAGTAAAATCGTTGAAATTCATAACTGTTGACTTGTTTTGACTTATTGACTAGAAGGTATTTGTAAATGAAAATAAATATTTGCTTAGCCAGTATTAAACAAGTATGCTTAAAAATGAGCTGGCAACGTTCGAGACTGGACAGGCTGTAATACGGCCACCCTCAAACGAATGGCAGAGGACAGAGAGGTGTGGCGATTCCTGACAGCGGATTTATCTATCATGGCACCCCAACGACAAGAACGACGGTCAAGGATTCAGTGAGTAAGTGAGTGAGACCCCTGCGCTGGCTTAAAACCAGCTCAACACATATTTATTCTGGTTATAAAGAAAAACCAGTTATAAGAAAAATATTGATTATAAATTTGAACAAAGAAAATGACTGGAGTTATATTTGAACCTGTGTTTTACAGATTGCCACACCATCTCTCTGCCCTCTGTTGACAGTTTTGAATTTGACGACATGTTGGGGAATATATTAAAGGAAACATTTGTTGTTGATACCTGGATCTGCCAGGCCACTCCCGTTTCTACCAGACAGAGCTCTGAGTGCCTTGAAGCCAGACCCTGCCATGCTGATGAGATGCACCCAGGCATCTAAGACAGCAGGTATCAGGGGAAGCTTGTCAACATCAAAAATCAGAACTGGGACCTAAGGAGATATGGAAACAAATGGTTTCTGGTGAGGATGTAAATTTTGTAAACGTTATGCAAACATTAAAAAAAAAAAACGTTTTGTTTAAACGTGTAAATGTCACATCCTTTCCAGGTGATTAGATGTATCCCATTCACTATTCCAACAGCAGCTAATTGATTGTGTTATAACATACCTTTGAATTTACAGAATAACCCAGAGGAGACAAATAAAATTTTCCTATATTTGAGCACCAAGTCAAGGTGTTTACCAGCGTTTGTTTATGGTGTAAATGGAGGACACATGCCTGGCGCCACGTAGGTGAATTGGGGTTAGGATTAGAATCGAGGACGTCCTCGATTGAGTACAAACAAAGGAAATCATCGAGAGGAACAAAAGAAATCCTTGATTTACACCATAAACAAACGTGTACGTTCGCGTCGGAGGACATGTATACACACAATTTTGTTACAGAATTCAAAACGGATGAGGAATAACACGTCACGAGCAAGGGTGGAAATATCTGTCAGCGACCAGCTCGTAGCGAGTAAGGCCAGAAATATCAGAGTGTGCTGCCCACAGATGCCGGCTTAAACACATCTCGGGTCAAGGTTTGTGTAAAACCATCCTATGCTTAGGTCCTGTCAATGTTGAAATAATCCGGGCGCGAACTGGTTAACGAACCCAAGAAGAGAATATGTATACAAAATTAGCTTTATAAGTTTACACAAAGATATTGTTCGTATTCGTATTTGAAGATTTAAAGTATGAGCCACTCACCGCAGTTATTGAAGACAGACGACACATCCGTAGCACCCTCTGTTCCTCAAACTGTACTGTCAGACGGCCGTTGGCTGCAATATTGGCCACTGTTCCAAGACCAAACTCTTCATGTCTGACTAAGCCACCTAGCCGAGGCCGGCTATCCAGGCCACCTATCATGGCCAGAGCTGACATGACAGCACCGTCCTTTGCTAGGGTGTCTTCTTGGCTTACATTCTGAGGCTGTGGAGTAAGACACAAACCATAATACTTCCAATTATTAGGCTGCAAGTCTGGCCAGGCCACCTAGCCGAGGCCGGCTAGATCCAGGCCACCTATCATGGCCAGAGCTGACATGACAGCACCGTCCTTTGCTAGGGTGTCTTCTTGGCTTACATTCTGAGGCTGTGGAGTAAGACACAAACCATAATACTTCAAATTATTATGCCGGCATGTGTCTTCCGATCATAGACATTATCCCAATCATAAATATGAGTATTCGTGAGGTGTACTAACATAAATATGCAAACTGACCTCTGTATGGCCCTGTTCCAGTAGGATGTCCGTGACCATACTGAGCTGCTGTGTAATGTAATCATTGATGGTCTGGTTCCAGGCCGGTAGGGTGTGTAGTCGACGTAGTAGAACAATAATCTCTTCAGCCACAGTGCTACCCATTGAGGCAGTTAGGGATACCTTGCAATGGGATTGCTTGTTACCCTTATTGTTCCCATCTATTGTTAGAAACAAAACAAACATGTTTAATGGTATAAGATAACTTGCTTTTCATCCATTTTCTTTGCTTTCAATAACATCAACGTGCCCCCTAATTTCATGGCTCTGCTTACCGCTACCAGTCAGCTGAGCAAGCCAGCAGCACTGAGCCTAGCAGAGAGAACAGTTTATGCTAACCTGAGTATGGATAGGGTAAGTCAGCTGAGCAAGCCAGCAGCACTGAGCCTAGCAGAGTGAACAGTTTATGCCAACCTGAGTATGAATAGGGTAAGTCAGCTGAGCAAGCCAGCAGCACTGAGCCTAGCAGAGTGAACAGTTTATGCTAACCCAAGTATGGATAGGGCAAGTCAGCTGAGCAAGCCAGCAGCACTGAGCCTAGCAGAGTGAACAGTTTATGCCAACCTGAGTATGGATAGGGTAAGTCAGCTGAGCAAGCAAGCAGCACTGAGCCTAGCAGAGTGAACAGTTTATGCCAACCTGAGTATGGATAGGGTAAGTCAGCTGAGCAAGTCAGCAGCACTGAGCCTAGCAGAGTGAACAGTTTATGCTAACCTGAGTATGAATAGGGTAAGTCAGCTGAGCAAGCCAGCAGCACTGAGCCTAGCAGCGTGAACAGTTTCTTGACGAGGGTGTTGGTGTTGGACAATGGCTCCATTTGTTCCCAAGCTGGCAAGATTACTCTTAGAAGACGCAAGACTAAAATCTAGGAAACAAATTGAACAATAGTAGTATGGAACAGGAATTTAATGGGGAGTTTTTTCTTCAATAAAAATAAATCTTTTAAGACTATAGGAAATAGACTTTAGAAGTTGTGATCAGAAAGCTCTAATTATTTCCGTGAGTACCCTTAAAGGCTACAAGTGTTGAGAGTAAAATTGTTAACCTTCTTTTCATTTTGTATTAGGCTCGTAGTTTTCAAATATATTCTGTATTGCAAGGGTTAGGGTAACAATTAGTTCAAAATCCTCCAATTTCAATATGATGTTTCGCACACCCTAATTATTAAAATTTAAAACAGCCCCACCCACTTGGCATATTAGCATGTTTCAGCCAGATTAATTTTTTGTCAGACATAAATGAGTAATATCTGCCAAGATTGGTCAAACCAAATTCTGAACTGTGAGTGTATGTGAAGAAAGCTCAAAATGTAATAAAGGTAGGATACACCATTGGTAAATGCTTGAATTATAAGAAATGGGTAGAACTTTTAACCAGTTCGCGTCGGGATTATTTTAACATCACCGAGCCAAGGCGTGGGAATATTTTTAACGAAACTCAATCCGCGGCGGGTTCAGGCAGATGGTACCGGGAAGCACGCCCACCCATTTTCAGCTTTGCTCGCTGCTGACAGATATTTCCGGCCTTGCTCGTGACATGTTTATGCGTCTTCCGTTTTGAATCTGGGGGAAACCTTGCTTGTATAAACGTCCTCCGGCACGAACTGGTTAAGCTTGATCACCGTGTTTGTCTGAGCAGTTTTTCTTTTTAATATCATCCTTTGGTAGTAGATCCTAGTTGCCGAGTGTGAGCTTACCTGCATAGTAATGGTCTCCGGTGTAATGTCTGGTTTCCTGACCATATCCAACAGCAAGTCTATCCAGTCTGGTGTGCTAAGAGCTCGGCACAGGCTAGGGGCACTGGCTACACTGGAGATGAATCCCAGGCTGGCCCATTCATGGTACTGCTGGCTGGCTATAAGTGTGGATGGGGATAGCTCACCTGAAATAATTGAGGTAAACAAAAGAAGTCAGAACAAAGTCCAGAGTTAATCAGTTAATAGTGTTCAGAAAATGTATATTGTTACTGATATTTACTGATATTTACTGATATTTAGCAAAGCAAATTGACTTCCTTTGCAAGAATAATCTGAAAACTGTCTTGTGAGAAATGTATTTAATATATTAACTTAAAAACTACTAAAGCAAATTGTAAGCAAGAATAATCTGGCAACTAACTTAGCAAATTGTATTTTCTAAGCAAGACTAATCCGATAACCAAGCATTAATACTTTGGAAATTTACTTGAAAATGTTTCTTTTAAATAGAAGCCTAGAATTAGTCCTCTAATAATTTTCTGCTTAGCCCCAAAATGATAAAACCTGTTAAAATCCCTAATTTCAGATAGCAACTTTATTTCCAAACACATTTTTAAAGCTGATTAGAATCCTTTTGAACACACCTTCAAGTGATGGCTTAGAATGGCCTGCATCTACAAGTGTCCTTAGAAGTCCACACAATGTCTTGGTGGCATCTCGTTGCATGTTCTCAGCATGAATGCCGCAGCTTAGGGTCAGTAGTTGAAGGAGGCAGATACTAGACCTGCGGATCAGGGCAGTTGGGTTGCTGTTCTCTGGGTGCTTCTTGGCAGCTGTCAACAACAAGTGGTTTTTGTTTTTTATCTAAACATACTTTGTTTATTACAGAGCTAACTCAATTTACATGTATCTTATTGTAAGAAAGCCTCGAACACAAGTAACCGACACTAGATTGAGATTTTTGTCTTTAAAAGACAATATTTGTTTTCCTTGAGAAACAGTTTTTCTCTTCAACATCTATAAATTATATTTTGTATTTAAACTTTTACTCTTAAAGAAATAGATTAAACTTGAGAGTCACTGTGGCCTGGAGATAACCTCTTAGATCAGTCCTTTTTACCTGGATCTATAATGCATTCCTTCTCATCCTCCGCCTGTTCTACTACCGGTAGGGGGCCAGCCAGCTTGAGATCATATCTCCCCTCCTTGCCCATGCGGTAGGAGTTTGTGCTGCCTGTATCCCACTGTACACGGATCCAACCATCCTCCCCCAGCTCTCCAATGACACGCCCTTCACTAGGTGGGGGTCCGTCCTGTAAACCAAATGAAGATTGGATAGATGGCCATTAACGGCAAGATGGAGAAGAAAACTATAGATAGCTAAAACCATAGATTGCCACATACCATACATTATTCAATGACAACACATCTCACACAATTCAGTAAACTTCAGTTAGCACAAACCTCAGAGTCACACATGTGATTTTATGTACATTAATATATTTTACAACATGCCCACATCAATACCTTTGATTACCTCCAACGTCAATCCAAAAGAAACTGCCGCAGTGCATACACGACTTGATTGTTGACAAAAAGCAGAATGTCTCTTACTTCGAAATTCTGATACCTCAAATTTGTTTTCCATTCTCTTGATATTCAACCTAATGGAAGTTTACTGTATATCTACAATAACAGACCATAGATCCAATCCCACAGACAATAAACCCAAGACCACAGACAGTAACTACAACCACAGATAATGAATCAACGACTCTTGATTTAAAACAATGACAAATAGACCCAAGCTCATTAACCATACATGTATAGATCTAAAAACACAGATCATAGATCTAATGCTATCAACTAAAGACCTAAGACCATAAATCCTCAATCCTAAACCACCGACCAAATATCTAAGACCATATATCTTAGATGACACATCACAGGTCTAAGAGCTTGGACCACAGCAAAGATTGAGATGTTTCATGCTATACCTGGTCTCCCCATTTCCAGTCTTGCCCCCTCACCACCCTGGTACCAATCTTCATCATACCAGCCAGCTCAGGTCCACTGGTTGGCATGGGGGCTGGTTGGGGCATGTTACGGGTCTCTTCAAACACCGTCGTTGGCAAGGGACTGTCGTTGTCATTAGAACAGTCATGATCCGAGCCTGCAAGAGTGTTTTTTATTGAAAGTTTAAAGTTGACAATTTTCAAATCAAACAGCACTACGATAAAATCATGGCCTAAAGGAAGGAGTCAGTTTTAGAAAAGCAAACATGAGGCATCTTACCAGTGAGTCTTAGGATTGTCTGCACGAGTCCTAGAACTCCAGAGTTAAGCAGCAGACTCACACCACAAGCCAGTTGTTCCTTAGTCAGCATTCCTAAGGTAGCTAGAATGAAGCGAGCTTGCGGTAACGATCCAAGCGTCAATCCACTCTCTTCCTCCTCTTCGTTCTCATTGGCTGCCTGGGATGAGCAACTCAAACTCTCACTCGCTGATAACACCTGATACCGGAGCTCATCTACAGCCCAGTGGCTCAGCTTAGCGAAGGTTGTCTGGAGGATGACACGGTCATAAGGTGGGATCAAGTGCACATTTTTCAGACAATGAGAGTTGGCGTCTTGGAAGAGCCGTGGTTGGGTGATGTCGGTGTGTCGTTCAGCCAGGCCTTGCCAGCCGCAGAGCATGGAGTAGCGTACCGAGGGAATGAGTTGTTGTTTCCTAAGCTGGATAAGTATGGCATCGGCACCTTGTAGGCGACTCTCTGCTCTCTCAAGCTGTGGGAAAAGAACCAAATACCAACTATAAAATTAGCTTGCAACAACACCATCTAGCTGTAAACAAATCTTAATGCACCCGTAAAGTAAAAGCACTTTTCACCTTTCATTTGAACACGATTAGCGAATAAACTGACAGTGAATGGTTTGGTTTTGAGGCTAAAGAGTGTCCTCAACTGTTCCTTGATAGGACACACACTTTACAGTGTCGTGTTTCATACTACAAATTACACACTAAAATCTTTTTAATTCCACTATATACGGTATCAATTCTATAAACTTTTCTAGACCAACCTGAGTATAGAGCGCCATCCGGAGTTTCTCCAGGTCCAAATTACTGTCGTTGATGGTAAACTCCACAATCTGACTCATGAGGGCAGTCTTGGTAGAGGCACCGGTCATACGCTGACGCAGCCATTTGAACTTACGGGCGCTTGTAACTGCACTGACCACAGCTCTCCAAGAGTCCTGGCAAAGAAATACAAGAAAAGCCTCCACAACATTTCTCTTTAAATGTTCAACATTTCCCTTTGCCCTTCACCAATAATGCTGTCCGAGGTTATGCCAACAAAAATTGTAAACTTACTTGGGTGGGAATAGAACCCCTGATTTTCTACTCACTAGTGTAGACATCATATCACTTAACTGCCGAGCTTTCAATGTTTTGAAGATTTAGGTATTCATCCCTGTGAACACATTTGATACCTTTCTCTAATGTATGACTTTCATGACACCCTCAGAACAATGTCATTGATACAGAACAATGTCATTGACACATTTTTCTATTGTTAACCAATTCGCGCCGGGATTATTTTAACATCATTGAGCCGGCGCGCGAGATTTTTGTTATCAAAACTTGATCCGAAGCTGGTTCAGGCCAATAGTACCAGGAAGCACACCCACGCATTTCAGGCCTTGCTTGCTGCTGACAGACATTTCCGACCTTGCTCGTGGCGTGTTTATGCGTCATCCGGTTTGAATCTGGGGAAAACTTTGCGTTTATATACGTCATCCGGTGCGAACTGGTTAAGGGTAATAATCTTGTTCCAATTATCTTTATTTTTACAAAGAAGAGGAGTGGTCATTATTTTAGGCACTATTTCCAGACCTTCTCTTTAGTCAGTTTCTTCTCTGTTTTTGATTGCTGTTGTTTGGCAAAGAGTCGGGCCGCTCCCGTCCCGCCAACTGCTCCGGGTTCTTCACCTTCTGCCTCGCCGCCATCACTCTTGGCTTTCACATCTTTGCTTCCTTTCTCTTCCTTGGCTGAAGCTGGAAATTGAAAAATACACAAGCAAATAGCATATAAATTGGTATATGTTAAATTGGTAATGATTAATATTTACAAATTAAAAAATATTTACACAAATACAATAATTTTTACACAAAGAAATATATATATAGTGTCGAGTTTTAAATACTCCAGTATATAAAAGTTTATTGAGGTATGGGCAAACGAAACACCCCAAAAATACTCTCACAAAAACAAAAAAATGGGGGAAAATTCCATTCGGTTCTAAATCACCGTGGCAACAAAGTTTTGTAAGTCTGTAGATCAGCGGATAAAAATGAAGTGGAACACCTTGGGTGGACAATAGTGGTACCCCATTACTAATCGAATGACTAGTGCACATCTATGTGCATTTCTTAATTCAATACCCCGTGGAGACCAACACAAAAATTTAATAAATGAAAAGGTCTCACTAAAGGGGACACATTTTGTAATGAATTTGGAGTAGTCTGTACCTGTGGCAGCTGCAACTGCAGCAGCAGCAGCAGATCGTCGCTGTCTAATCATCTTGAGAACCACCTGCTTCCAGCGTGGCGGAGTGCTCAGAATCTTGAGTCTGGACAGAGCAGACACCTCATTGCCAATGGCCGGGCGAAGCTCATTGAAGATGAAGCGGCAGCGCTGGATGACTGGGTTGCAGACATCCTCGTAGGAGCGGACTAAATCCTGACGGGTCTGTGACAAAACAGCAACAATATTACAAGTCATGCCAACATATTATCTCTCCAAAGCTCAATAAAATACAGTCTATAGTATTTTTAGGTACCTTCATGAGAGAGCGTTTAGCCTGACAAATCACTTTGCAGACTTCAGCAATGGATTTAGGAATAGTAGAGTGCCTCAGATGTCCTAGACTATCACCCTGAGCTCCATGCTCCACCAATGCTAGTGCGGCATGCCCCAAGTCATGGTGCTTCAGGATACAAGCCATCAGTAACCGCCCCACAACTTCGATAGGATGTGATGGCGGAAACTCAATAGGTGGGAGAAGATGATGCAAACGGCAGTAGCGATCACACTGGGCTAGGAACCCTTTAACTCCTGGATCTTGTAGTCTGCTGTCTGCTAGATCTTGTAAAAATGGTCGAGCTGCATCAGCTAGTGACGCTGAGCGTGCAAAGTACTTCTGGTTATCCTCATACTTTCCTGGAGCTTGAACTGGTGTGGTTGCAGGAGTGGAAGTGTTAGACCCTCGATCCAAACGTTCCAGGTCAGTGGGACGCTGTCCTAGTTGCAACCCACCACTGAAGAGAGGGGACTCCAACCAATGGCTGTTGTCAATTTCGGCTGGATGGAGGGAGTTTCCACAAGCCTGATAACACGAGGCGAGGCCAATGAGAAGGCCAAGAGCTCGCTCAGCATCAATTAGAGGGGATGCGGTGCAACTGGAGTCAAGGGCTGGCATTACAATATCCTCCTCAGGCTGAAAGAGAAAATATAACAAGCATCTATGGGTTATCTCACACTTGGGTGAGTCAGTTATACATAGTCAATAACAGTTGGTTCACACCTATAACTATCATAACCAGAAACTCAATAAGTACTGAGAAGCGCATTTGCTTGTGCTGTCTAAGGCAACCCGTAAAATAGTAGGAACTCTTAAACAAAATCCATTTCACTTGATAACTATACAATAATAATCAATCTTGTGCGGAAAGTTTCAATAATATTGTTAGGCTAACTGAGTGGTTTATCACAAGTAACTTAAAGGTGGAATATACCTTTTGCAACTATTCCAAAAGTAACCAACCAAAATATTACTATAGAGCTTACTTGTTGTAAAGATATTAATGATTCTAAACTTCCTTTGAAATTATTCTGTCAGGAATGCTGTAATTTTGAAGAAAATAACAAAAGAATGGCATTTCCAAATGTGCACATTTGGACATTTCTGCAAATAGTGTGTGCAAGTGTTAGAATGACGTGCGGCGTACACTTTGGCGCTACTATTAGTCAGTTCAGTGCGTGACTACGCGAGTAGCTGCAATCCGCTGGCTGAGAACGCACCCTGAATGCAGAATGTGGTTGCAATTTAAATTGTGACACTGAAAATTCTGAATTAAAATCTAAATCTTAGAATATTGTTTTCTCAAACTATGCATCATTCACAGAGCTATAACTTTACAAGGTTAGTTGTCAAACACCTTTTTTTATATTTGGAGCAGTTTTGCTGCTTTAAACGAAAAAAAAAGAAACTGACAAATGTTCTATAGTGCCTTTAAAAGTTGGTAATAAACTTACCCCAACATACATCCCAACAAAGAAGCTCTCCATCATCAGAACAGCTTTTGCTGAGTGACCAACACTTTGAAATTCCTCAGTTGCATCTTTGGCTGTGAACAGAGTTACAGATCCGAGTAAGATTTAATAGTAAGAAGCTGTGAGGGGTGATCTTCGGGCTATGAACCATGATTCCTGCAATAATTCTGATTTTTTTTTTAAATCAATATCACTGAGGTTTTCGATCAAAGTTCCACTCTCTTCCTATTTACCAAAGTAATGTAATCATTGCAAAGTGTCTTGCTCGAAGACAACAGAACTGCGACACCTATCATTGAAGATGCATTGAGTTCTAATAAACTTTAGGTGAGAGCAATTGTATACCATGTTACATATAACAAAAAACAAGATTCTGTAGCTAAGACTCTGGAAACCATTCAAGGCTTTCAGTTAACAATAATTATTGCATAATGACCTGTCCTCCTCTGAGGTATCCAAATACAATGGGGTGGAGTAGAGTAATTGTTGCAATGTTTCTTGCTCAAGGACATAAGAGATCCTGGAGCGCATACCTGCATATTGTTGCAGTTTGTCCTTGCCACAAGGGGCAGTGCAATGAAAGTCCTTCAAGTCATACACCTTGCCGTTAATGACCACCCACAGTCCGCCATCCTTGTTGTGATTCTCTAGGTCTGCTTTGCGAATCAGTGGGATGTCCTCGGGAGTAACCGGGGAGTTGGCCATTGCACCGCCTGATGCCGACATACCGTAAAGCCCACCTGGGTTCAAATTAAAACATACATTCTAACGAGCCTTCTGGAAGCAATGCCTTTGAAAAAGATTCTTAACATTTGTAGGCTCTCGTGCAAATGCAAATTAAAATTAGCTTTTCATATGTTTTGGATTATAAAAATTAAACCGCTGTTTTAACTTTAAAATCAGTATATATTTTTCCACTATTGTGAAATATTGTAATCAGAAGAAAAAAAACATGTTAAAAACAACTACATCTAATAAATAGATGATCTGATTTTGACACGAGAAATCCTAAACCTTTAGCACAAAAATATCTGACTTGGCAGGTTACTGACCTCTGAGATGACCTGACCAAGCCATGTCTTCCACATCCTCTTTGTCCATGCCAGGGGAGAGCCTGTTAAACACGTCTAGCAGGTCAACTAAACTGGTTAGGTCATTAACTGGGATCGAGTGTTGCTTAATCTGCAGCAGGACTAGGCTTGTAATCAGCTCTGGAAGCAGTACACCTGTAGATAAGATCAATTCATCAATTCATTGACTCTTTGTCCAATCCAGGAAAGAGCCTGTTAAACTTGTCTAGCAGGTCAACTAAACTGGTTAGGTCATTAACTGGGTTCGAGCGCATTTGATTTTTTTTCCACGACGGTCAAAAATATATTTTATGCTTGCTGTTTCTGGATTGTGTGATTGTTGGCAATTTGGCCGAGGTACGATACGACCAATCGGCAATGTTTGCTACAATCTCCATTAGTGGTCGCATTCTGCGATTGCTTATTATGACTGGAGGTAGGTCATCGTGCGATTGGTGCTCCCCATCGATTTAAGAAGATCGATTTCAAGATCAATTGTAGGTAATCGCGCGACTAGTGGTGGCAATCAGCAACGGCTCGCACCAACAATCGTCAGGTGACACGACCAATCGTGCGAATGCGTGACCCGAGACATCATTGACTGATGGTGCGACCATGCGCGACTGGTGTTCGACCATGTAAGACTTGTCTGCGACCTCTTACGATTTGGAATCGCAAGTCAGAAGTTTAGAACATGATCATCAACCTTGCTGAGACTGATTTTGCTCTGGTGATCACCCATGACCTCTGTGACCAGTTGCACGCTCTTTCTACGATTTTCCTGTGATTCCAACATTTTTGGGTCGCAGCTAGGTTGTAACCTGGTCACAGGCCCCGGTGTGACTGGGACTTTAGGTTATCCTTTAGGTATTCATTGACTTTTAATTGTTTGTAATGTTTTATCCTCAATACCTGAGAGATCAGATTCGATGATGCTAGCCACGGCTGGAAACTGTTTAGGAGTACGAGCAGCTAGGTCTACGGCTGCAGGCAGTACATCATGAATGTGAGCTGAAAGAAGACTGATGTATTTCCTCAAAAGCGACACTGCACCCAAGGTCTCAGAAGCTAAAAAGACACAAGAATTTTTAATTTGTTTTTAATTATTTCGATTGCTTACGCAACTACAACTACAAGAAATCTTTGCTATTAAACCTGTCTCGCCTTCAAGATTCTCAAGATGTTTTCCCCACTCCAATTAAAATCTTTTCATTACTATTTCTGTCACTATAGTTTCACAAAAACTAACCTACGATTAGTTCCATGTTCTGTTGTCAATACACTCATATGCAAGTAAATCACAAGTCATCCATCCTTACGTCAAGTCACAAACCTGTTGACTGAACTGCCACAAAGGAATTCCTTTGTTAATGTTTCTTGTGACCATGCTTGTGAATTGACTTGTAAAATTAACTTTGAACCAGTCTTGTGTCCGGATTTTATCACCGGTTAATTTGAGTCTTAACTCACAAGTTGCCTGACCGCAGACTGACTTCTCTCGCTGGCTGTCAAAGGGAAATAGGAAACAGACCAGGAGTCTTTGGAACTTGAGCAGCAACTCCATGGAGGTAGACTTCTCATTCTTGATCATGCTGGGAGGTGGGTCACTCTTGCTGAAATCAACGGACAACTCCTGGAGCTTGGACAAGGTGATGGATGATGCATTCCTACAAAAAGAAAATCCAGTAAATCAACCAATCTAAAACGAATGTAATCAATCATACTTCTGAGTCGAAGTTATAAAATAAGAAAGTGTATGTAAAAGCAGTAATGGTATAATATATGATTTGTTAATATAGAAATAAGAGCAGATTGGATGGGAGATTTAACTTCCACTCATAAAACCTCAGATATTCTTGCCGAGTCCCAAAACCTTTGTGCAGTCTATGTCAGTAATTTAGGAACTGACGATTACCAAATACAGGACAAAATAGTTGTTTTAACTGAGTGTTTCAATTATTAAAGGTACATTATCTTCAAGCAACCTTGAATTCTCAATCCTGATTGGTCAGTGGCAATAAACCATGCTATCTTATTCCACATGCACATGGCCTTTGGCCGTGTGGCATGTGGGACACAGATGCACTAAATTGTTCCGTGTTCTACTCACGTTCTTTGGATACCTAATATACTCAAGTGAAGTACATTTTCTTACTCGGATAGGATAGTAAATAAATAAGTAACCAAGTATATTTAAAATCAGAACTAACTTGAGGAGTTGTTGCACTAGTTGCAGAAGTGGGATGCTCATGCTGATATCTTTGCTGGCTGTACGTTGCTCTTCCCTGATGGTCCTCTTATCAGCCTCCTCCTCATTGACCCCTCTACTGCCTCCCTTGATCCACTTAGTGCCTGAGGGAGGTTCCGCAATGTCTTTCTCTTTCTGGCTCTCAAGTTCTCGGACCTCAGAGTGGACAGAGGCGTCAAGGGCTGATTCTAGGCCACCATCAGCCATCAAGCTTCCTACTAGAAGGTCCATCATGAAGCGACGACCGGAAGTCATGGTGACACTCTCACCTCCTAAGAAAAGAAAATAAGTGATAAAACATTGAAACAATAAACAAATACTTTGACTTATTACATTTCGTCATGTGCCTGGCAAAAGGGCATACATGTAGAAGCAAACATCGGTTTGAACTAAGGAATCACACTTCTTATCAAGCTACATGTAAGTGTTTGCTGCTAAGTTACACTAAGTTAGTAAACAGCTTTAAAGTTTGGTATCTGAGAAAATCACCTAGATGCCTAGTCCACTAAGTTAGAAAACTGCAAGGATATTGATTAACTGTTTGTTTTCTCTATTGACAGACATCACTTACCGTTGCTTGGTAGTAGAGCAGACAGTGCCCTGGCTCTCTCCTCAGCAGTGGGTAAAAGCATGGACCACCCCATCTGCAAAGTAGACTGTGCCGCAATCTGTACTGTTTGTATGACACCAGCATTGCTGGCCAAATCCACTACACGCTGTTTGAGGTTGGACAGAAGTGTCCCTCCAAGGCCTAGCCCCAACTTCTCAGCATCTTCACCATGGGCTATTGCTGCATGTAGCTGGAGGTTGGAGAGATTAAAAACAAAGTTGGCATGAGTACGGATTATACAAATATTGAGTGGCTCATAGTGGAATAGGAGGAATATTATCGCAAGGTAAAATCTGTACTTCGCCGAGTGAAATGGAAAAGTCCTGATTTTACCAAATGATTTTATATAACTGACATACAGATCTGCCAACGTTGGTTCATCTGTTGACGTAGCCAGCCTCAATAATTGTGTGTGGTTATCCACCTGCAGCAAAAATTGGGTTACAACCTTTCTCCTATGTTTTAGAGTGGGAACGAGGATGATCCCAACTGTTAAATAGTAAATCCCATTCCCATCCCAAGAAAATGGAAAAAATTACAATTTTGTGTGCATCGTTATTTTGTTCTACAACAGAGCCAACAATTTCAAAGCCCGTTTTCTCAGTTGTGTATTTTTAACTCCAAGGAAGTAATCAATATGCAAACATGTCATATCTCCAGAACGGGAGGGGATATGTAGCTCTATTATATACCAAATGAAAGCTTGCGGTGTGGGATTTCCAACCATTTTTATAACTTAATTTCACTTTTCGGCAACATTATACCCATTTTTGTGGAGCGGGTCACATACGACATTGGACATTTGTAAAAAAAGAATGGTGCTGCACATATTGTCTGCTCTGTCGTTGATTCTTTTAAGGGTTCTACGAACCTGTAGTCTGAGAAGGTTTAATCCAGCCACAGCCATGCACTCCTTCTCCTGAGGTGGTGGCCAGTCACTAGGTCCATCCAGACCCTCACAGACACGATCTAACAGACCGTCCAAACGCTCAAAGGTGGACTTAGTCACATGGACACTGAAGGGAATACTCAGGCCAACTGACCAGTTGCCACTGGATGTCCAGGCATAGCTCTGCAGAAGAAGTAGAGGTCATACTTACACAAATTAACAACATTTCAAATAAACCGCAAAGGCAAACTGACTAGCTACATTATGCGTGGCTTGAACCTGTCACCTCTGAATTACCATTCCGGTATTCTACCAACTGTGCTATAAGATATAAGATGGACCGTATGTTTTTGGCTTCATTAAAAACTACATACAATATTGCAGATGGCCTTCTCTCAACTTTCTGTGCTTAGCAAATTTGCCAAGGCCGTGTCTAAATTACTTGGTTACGGCAACAAATTACACACAGACACCGATGGAAGCAGCTGCAACCACTTTCTGTGTGTTACTTTCAGCTGTAATCAAGTAATTTCAAACGCAGCCCAAGTACAAACATTTGTTATTTCACTGAGGGTTTTTGCTTCCAGTGCACACACAAAAGCCAGCTCAACCTTACTACCCTAACCATTTCTGCTAACCAGTTCGCGCCAGAGGACGTATACACCCAAAGTTGTCCCCAGATTCACAACGGATGACACATACACACGTCACGAGCAAGGCCGGAAATGTCCGTCAGCAGCGAGCTAGACCGGAAATGAGCGGGTGTGCTTTACCGGTACCATCTGCCTGAACCCGCCTCGGATCAAGTTTCGTTAAAAATAATCCCGCGCCTCGGCTAGTTGATGTTAAAATAATCCCGACGCAAACTGGTTAAGAAATTTAGCAAATTTACTTAAATTGTCTTAGCATCTTACATTTGTAAAGCTGCAAGCGATGCCACTGATAGTCTTCCCTTCAAGTGCATTAACCATGACTAGTTCCACCTTGCTGCCTTTAGCCGCAATCATGGTTTGATTGATTTGACCCTGCAATAACTCTCCAGTGTCCGTTAGCACCAGAAACTGTCTTTGTCCTGCTGTGATGCCCACTGCCTTCTTGCTTTGTAGTCCATCAACCAGCTTAGGAAGTCGGTAGGGATCATCTGTGGACTGGCTCAGTCGATTGTCATCACCACGGCCCCTAAAGAAACCAAACAAGTTCTTCATTAGTTGAATGAATGCTTTTTTTTCATGGAAAAAAAAACTATGCAGCTTTGATGAGAAAAATACTTTGTTTAATTGAACTATTTGTTCTTCTTAGGGACAAGAAAATAGTAACAACTTCATGCTCCTTGATATAAAACAAATTTTTATATCTAAATCTTAAATCGGAATTGGCAAATTTTAACTGCATTCTAAAACGCACAGCGAGTATTAATATTAACTGGAATGTATTTTTATTAACCATTTCGCGCCAGGAATATTTTAACATCACCGAGCCGAGGCGCGGGTTCAGGCCGATGGTACCGGGAAGCACACCCATGCATTTCCGGCCTTGCTCGCTGCTGCCAGACATTTCTCGTGATGTGATGTGTTTATGCTTCTTCCGTTTTGAATTTGGAAAAAACTTTGCGTGGAAATACGTCCTCCGGCACGAACTGGTTAACTGATTTCTTGCTGAATAAATTAACACACTGGTCAAGCTTACAATGCAATTTACCCACTTTCATAAAGCCTGGGTCGGAATTTTTACGACAATAGCCCACAATTCGCTAAAACCGGGTGATTGGTGGACATATTCATAGCAGCATCTTGGTGAATTCTGATGAATCTTGACGAGTTGTGATAATTCTTGGTTGGTCGGCAAACTACCCGACAGTTTTGAATTAATTTCAGGATCCCATTTTTCTCTCAAAATACACAGGAACAGATGAAGATAATGATAATAAATGTTTTAACACAAGAAGACGACAATTATTACATTTCCCACTTTATGTTGGGGCCATGCTTCTGTTTTTGTATGAAGTAAACCACTGTTATGAACCTATTTTCCAAAATGTATCCATGATGTCAATAGCTCACCAAGTGGGGGTGCTGCGTATAGTTTTGCTTTCTACATTTTCGTCATGAGCTCGTTTTACTGATCAGTCACAAAAGGACAGTTACAGTTTGTCAAAGTTTACTTTCTGGGATTGAAAGTGATATGGTGTATTGCTTACCACATCCAGACAGTGCCTGTCTCTGTCAGAGCCAGTGAGAAGCGAGCTCCACAGCAAACTTTGACTACATTTTGTTCCTGAAGCTTGTCAACCAGACGTGGGGACTTGGGGGCTTCTCTTTCCTTCTGCCCTAGCTGGCCATACTCAACATTTCCCCAAGAATAAACCAGTCCTGTCATGAGATCAAAAATGTAATCTTTAATTGCTGAATTGCCTAATTACAACTCAAGCTATTACTCCCTGTCCTAAACAAATTTTCCTAACCAAATCATATTGCGTTAGTTACCGGTAATTACTGCCACACAAATAAAGTTCATGCATATGATGTCACACGCACGTCGCACTTCACGACAGCGCCCCCAATGAGGTCAAGTTGCGTATTGACAGTAATGTACCGTCTGCACTTTGTTTGACCTCAATAATGGCCGCTCGGCCCGGTTGCTAGTGCGATTAGCACATACGCGTAGCACGCGACGTCACTACAACCCTTTTATTAACCAACTCAAGAAAATTATCAGTTCAGAATCAGTCACATGACGTATACATCACTTCGTTAATTTCTCAATAAAATACGTTCTCAGTGAATTTCTTTTCTAATGCGTTCATGGCACTGCCTTTGGGCAGTTTCATTATGGATAAAATCAAAATCTCCGAAAACAATTACAAATTTGAGGTCTGCAGCGAAATACAGTTAAATTTACAAGATGAATTGTAAATTCTACATTATTTCTACAAATAAGATAATTGGTTGGTCTTTTTATATAAACAAGAAGAATTTTACAGCAGGAGCACTGACCTGTGTTGGTGAGTGCCAGGGTCTGTCCATCTTGTGACCCGCAGGCCACCTGCTTAATAACCTGACCCTTCAGGGTAGACACTAGGGTTGGGTTCACATGATCTTCACTATTACCTGAAATATATCCAAACAAACAAAACAAACTTTTAGAACTGCAAGACTTAAAAATACACACAAAAAAGAAAACAAAAGGAATGAATTAAAAACAAGGAAGGATAACTCATTGCGTCTCCTGAAGATGTTTAGAGAAATATACCCAGCACGATACGAGACCGAGGGACTCTCCCCTTAGTCCCCCATACCTATACACTCTCTAGGCTATTGTTACCTAAGACACCCTCCCCCCTAAAAACCTACAAAGAATTCCTGAGAAACCACAATTAACTCTGCAAGCACAATGACCACCACAAAGGAGGTGTGGGGTTTCCCTTCATCTCATATCCAGTCATATCCTTCTCATATAAGAGGAAAAGATGGAAATGTTCTACATAACACATCCTTGTCTGGCCTGATCCCCATGTGTACAGCCCTATTTATCACAACATACCATGTCCTAGTCTGCCATAACTGCCTGATCCCAATGTGTACAGCCCTCTTTATCACAGCATACCATGTCCTAGTCTGCCATAACTGCCTGATCCCCATGTGTACAGCCCTCGTTATCACAACATACCATGTCCTAGTCTGCCATAACTGCCTGATCCCAATGTGTACAGCCCTCTTTATCACAACATACCATGTCCTAGTCTGCCATAACTGCCTGATCCCAATGTGTACAGCCCTCGTTATCACAGCATACCATGTCCTAGTCTGTCATAACTGCCTGATCCCCATGTGTACAGCCCTCATTATCACAACATACCATGTCCTAGTCTGCCATAACTGCCTGATCCCCATGTGTACAGCTCTCCCGCGACAGTAATTGCAGCACTGTAGCCACTTCCAGCAGCAATTGATGTCACTTGCTGGGGTGACTCTTTATCACCTAGAAGGCTTTTTACAAGAGTTGGTTCCGTGCAGGATCTGCCAAGAAATAAGAAAAGACATTTTAGTATGAAAGTGTTTGCCCATCTCAAAAGGACTCAGGTTGAGATTGTGATGCATTTTCTTCCTTGTGAAAGACAACATACACACAAGATATGGCTCTTTAAACAATTCACTAACTGTCACTGCCAAGAAATTCCCAAGAAATTCCCAAAGAATTCCCAAAGAATTCCCAAAGAATTCCCAAAGAATTCCCAAAGAATTCCCAAAGAATTCCCAAAGAATTCCCAAAGAATTCCCAAAGAATTCCCAAAAAACTAAAAACATCTGAAAGTCTGTTCCTTTATCCAGATGAAACTAGTGCTCTCAAATCAATATATCAAAGTATGAGACTGGTTCCTACCGTTTATCTCCGTGTCCCAGCTCTCCTGAATTACCACATCCCCATGTGTACACCTCGCCCTCAGCCGTTAGTGCCATGTAATGTTTGCCTGCTGGATGTATGGCCAACTGCACTATGTCTTTGTTGGTTAGGATGTCAATCAGTTCGAGGTACTGAAAAACAATATCAAGCTATTTATACAAAATAATATTCTGGTGAGACATCGATTATTCCCTAGCTATTTACACATAGTTTTCAGACAAAAAATGAAAAATATTAAATACTAGTAGTACAATATTAAGTTAGTAATATAAATCGGACACTCTTCACAAAGTAAATTGATTGCTCAAGTTCGTTTTCTCTGAGCACTTTTGGGGTCTACTTTCATTCTCTGTACCAACACTATGTTTAAAAACAACCAACAACAGTGTTTTTGTAGTTTTCCTGCCCGAAAATCTTTTGAGATTTATGTTAAAATGAATTCCAAATCAAAAGATCTGCTTGTGTTCGAATTATGATGCTTGTTTTTTGTTAAGGAGGTCTCCAGAGAGATGGCTGATGATGCAACATTTAGCAAATAGTTCTAAGACTTTTCAAACTGTGGCTAACAACATGGGAAGCAAATCACAAATTCTAACCGTTTGGGACTCGGCCTTCTGCATGTACACTTTGCCAGTGCGTGTGAGTATAAGTGTGCAGCTTTCTCCGTCCATGACCTGCACCACACCAAGGTTACTGAAGGCAGGCACAGGTACAGGGCCGGTGAGTGGTAAGGAACTGGGTGGGTTCTTGGTGAAGGGAACCAACCGGCTGATCCACACTTCTTGACCCATAGGAATTATCGGGCCCTGTAAGTGATTTAAACAAACAATTGAAATCTCAATTGGTTAAATTGGAAACGTTTTAAACCTATACAATTTGAAAAGAAAAGGAGATGTATGGAAGCACACGAGCCAGAAATAGTTGATAAAATATTTTTTTTTTTTTTTTAATTAGCACTGATGTACTGGTAATGGTTCTGGTCGGTTTGGCCTAGTTAACCCAATCCGATGCACATCATTACACCATATTAATAACAAATTAACTATAAAACTCAATATAATACAAACAAGATAAGTTAATACCAGTAGTAGTGCTTACCTTTTGGCAGACTGTGTTGGGCATGTAAGGTGAAGCAAGACGGTCCAAATGAGACATGATGATTACAGCAGCTTGTCGTAGGTCTACTGATGCATCATCATCATCAGGTAAGGTTAGATAGCGCAGAAAACACTCGGTAGGACTGACCACAGATGGGATTACATACTGAAGAATCAAGCAGTAGTTAGTGATATCAGTTCAAAATAGGACACAGAAAAGTCATCAACAAGTGCAGAAAACAACATAGTTAACCAGTTTACGCCGGAGGACGTATATACACGCAAAGTTTTCCGCAGATTCAAAACGGATGTCGCATAAACATGTCACGAGCAAGGCCGGAAATGTCTGTCAGCAGCGAGCAAGAACGGAAATGGGTGGGTGTGCTTCCCGATACCATCGGCTTGAACCCACCTCGGATTGAGTTTCATTAAAAATAATCTCGCGCCTCAGCTTGGTGATATTAAAATAATCTCGACACAAACTGGTTAAGGGCGAATAAGAAAACAGAATTAAAGATAACGAACAGGACTTTCATAACATACATGTACCTAATTTTATTTTACGGTTTATTGAAAGCGTATGGATTTCGTCGCTGTGTGCTGCAATGACACGCACGCAAGGCACATATTGCGATATCTACTGTAATGCACCAGCACTGTATTGTTATAATTGTAATTTTTAAGAGTACGAGTATGAGTACTTTGTCATGAGTGTACGAGAATGAATACAAGTACTTTGTCGTGAGTACAAGTACTTTTTTCTTAAAAAAGAGTACAAGTACAAGTAATATATAGAGCGTGAGTACGAGCATGATTACGAGAACATTTCAATGAGTACGAGTATACATACGAGTCCACAAATGTGTTCGAGTATGATTACTACAACACTGTGTTATTTTGATTCATAAGAGAATAAATACAATGTTATAAAAATGTAGTACAGATGATACAAGTTTCATTTTGTGTACTTTCAGCATGTTGCCTTAATAATGGTTTTACCTTTTAATTTACAATTCAACAAGGGGTGATGTGTGTCAACATAACATTTCAAGAATGTTGCAATCACAGATGCGAGTGAATAAAACATATCAGGGTAGGGCTATAATGGAACAATAATTTTCCACAAAGCATGGCCACGATGGCTTTGAGCAACATATTTATTAAGACTTACATCGTCCTGGTTGCTACCTTCAACAGCAGTAAACTTCCCCTTAGGGCTTGGTATCTCCTGAAACCGCTTCAACAATGCCATGAGCGGGGCTGTGGTCCCACGAGGGCTGGTCCTGTTGTCTGGTTCCTGCCTCCCGCTATCCCACAGCTGCAGTAACAACAGCACCACACTTAGCAGGTGGCTGAGGGTGCCACGCTGAACGGCAAGCTCTAAGAGCAGTGCAAGCGCGCTGTGTTGATCAGGAATTGGGATGGTATCGTTGTTGCCCTTGGCACTGGCACAAGCATTCAGGTCCCTGTTCAAATTATTTCCAATAACGAAATGACCAAAGAAACATTGTTTTAGCGGTTGATTCTGTGACCTGTTGGATTAAATCTCGCAACTGGACCGAATATTTTATATTGTGTTTTCATCTTTTTTTAGTGGCCTTGTTTTATTTTGTGTGTAAGTCGATAAAAGAGAGAAACCAAGTATGAAATCTTGGTTAGATTATATTAGATCCAGCAGGCTTCATACACGCATTTCAATTGCTGTTTTATACTGTTAAAAACAGCAAAGCTTGACATTAATCTGCACAGCCCAGTACAAAGCAGCTCTGAATGTAAATACAAATTATTAACTAGATGTCAATTCTACTCACCCAACAACAACAGATGTAAGGAAGTCTGTAGCTTTCTGAACCACCTCAGCCCACACATTTGATATAGATGCCTCGTCGAAGAGGGTAGCCTCCGGCAAAGAACGTAAAGCTTCCAAGGCATCATGGAGGAGCTCTGAGCATAGGTCTGAATCTTCCCCAGACCTCCAGGCTCTCCTCAGAAAGGCAAAGGCAAACGACAGAGCTGTGCGGGCTCCAACACGAGCTAGAGAGGTGGTAGCCTTCTCAGTTGTTTTCGGAGGGCTGTTGAGATTCACAAATGTTCAAGCAATTTGTTAACATTTCTAAGGCAGCTCCTTAACTCAACTTCAAAAGAGCCGCATGAGGATAGGACTATTCAAACCTTAACATTCCTCTAGAAAATGAGAGAAAGTCCAGCTCACAGATGTCTCCACACTCACTAGTGTTCGTTAAACCTTTATCATGTTTATTTGTAGTTTTGTACATTTTTTTTCTAATAAAAAGAAAGCCCAATTACAAATGTATACATTTGGAAAATGCAAAAAACACCAGTGAACTTGCAAAACCATTTTGCTGCTTGCTCACCTTCTACTTTTCACCAGAGAACCTTCTTCCTCTTTCTTTTTTCTAGTAACCACCTTCTGTTCAGGGCAGTGCCGGGACAGCGCGATGAAGTAACGTTCTAGGACCACCAGACGTTGACGGAGTCGGACTGAGGAGAGGGTGGAGAGGGCAGCTTCCTGTAACAGGTGGTTCTGTTCTTTCAGCAACAGATGAAGGCATTCCTTCAGCTGGGATCCATCTGGATTGCATAACAAATCAACTTCCGCTTTTTAGATTGTTTTCTAGGATTTCACTGCATCATTGTCCCACTTTCCAAGTTTAAACTTGAAGTTCTTCAGATAATTTTTCTAAGTTTTAGCAGCAGATTTAGTGTTGTATCACTCTCATGGTAAGCCATAATTCATATCAAGCAGTCTAGAAAATTGTTCTTTTTAATACAGCATCTGCAACTCCCAATTCATGTGTTTTTACAATTAGTTCACTTAAATTATTATATCATAATCTAAAATACTGGAAATTGTTTTTGGTGATCAACACCAACGGCTTTGTATCCCGATCGTATTATTTATTATTATTATTGGTATTATTATTGGTTTATTAAAAATATAAAACATGGCGACCAAACAGCAAAATTGGGTAAGAAATTACTTACATCATTGTTATTTAAAAAGTGGGATAACTGAGATAAAATATCATGTCTTGACTGTAACCTACCAGGGTGCCCATTCAACGCAGTAGCACCATGAAGTGTATAAACCTGCACTGTTAATAACCTGTGTGTTACCTATAGTTTGGCTGCATAATGTACAAGGCAATTTTTGTCCATGAGCACGAGTACGAGTACCACAATATGTACTCGAGTACGAGTACCACAATATGTACTCGAGTACGAGTACCACAATATGTACTCGAGTACGAGTACCACAATATGTACTCGAGTACGAGTACCACAATATGTACTCGAGTACGAGTAGCAGTATTCCAACAGTCCTTATGATTAACCTACCAGGTTGGTTTCCCCAGGTCCATGACTCAATGAGGCTCATCGATGAGACTCTGTCTCTTGTTTCCTCTCGTTTCTCTTCCTCATCTAGTTTCTGGCAAGGTGGGCAGTTGCAGCCATTCGTTGGCCCACAGCGACCATCACAGCAGCTACAGGACAAGACACCCATGCTGCAGTAATACTTGCCCGTTTCCCCTTAGAATAAAGAAGTTAAGAAGAAAGGAAAACAGGTTATACACTTGGTTCCTATCAATGGTTTGTATACCAACCTAAGATTGGATGGACAGGCTTTCGAGTCACAGTGTTTTCACTTTTGTTCATCCCGGCCATCTTAGATTGGATTGTCTTTTTTTCTGCTATGAACTCCCTCCCACTCCCCCTTCTCCATTCTGCTCCCCTTCTATACATTCCTCATCCCCACCCCTATCTCTCTCCAACCATACCTTTATACATTTATAATTTTTGATTGGTATTTGTTATACCATTTATCTTTCATCTTGATTGTTTTTGATGTGTGCCTTTTCTTACTTTGAATGTACATGTTTGTATTTTGAATGTCATGGCCGAATAAATAATAATAATAATAATAATAATAACAGCCCTGTTTAATGAGCACTGTCTGAAAGCCTACAAAACACCAACCGGTTCGTGTTTACAAATTAAAGCTGGCAACAAGCAGTGAAGGCTCCTACCCTACATCAATCGTAGAATGCCATGGCTCAGTGGTTATGGTGTTCGACTCGTGTCGATGTACGATGGTGCGTAGGTTTAAACCTTGCCACGAACATTGGTGTTTTATGCACTTGGCCACAACACTTACATGTAACTACAATTGCCTCTCTCCACCCAGGAGTATTAATGGGTACCTGGGTAAATGGGTAAATGGGTCGAGGCCGATTGGCCCGATTGAGCTATAAACGGCTGCCACGTAGTCCAAGGCCTGATAAACGGTGTAATAATAATTGAAGACATCATTAATTTGATGAAAAGCGCTATATAAGCTAGATTATTATTATTATTGATAATCCTGTTGAACAGGCTCCCTAATGAAAAATATATAAATAACAGCACATTCTGGTTTAGATTAATCCATGTGACGTGGTACAGTCAACCAACATTTGGGACCGACAAAAAAAGTAATTAACATAAAATTCCACTACCTTTGTCTAACATGTTTAACCAGTTTGCGCCGGATGACGTATATAAACGCAAAGTTTCCCCCAAATTCAAAACGGATGACGCATAAACACGCCAAGTTCAAGTTCGGAAATGTCTGTCAGCAGCAAGCAAGGCCGGAAATGTGTGGGTGTGCTTCACGGCACTATCGGCCTGAACCCGCTTCGGATCGAGTTTCGTTAAAAATTATCCCGCCCCTCGGCTCGGTGATGTTAAAATAATCCCGGCGCGAACTGGTTAAGAGCTGTGACTAGTAAACTTTATATACCGGTAACACTAACACCCAAGTATAGTAGATCCTTGTCATCTTATTGGAGGATTGTAGGTCACGTGACATTAATTAGTCAAACCATTGCATGACCTACATCATGACCGTGCATTTTGGGTTCCATTCACTTAGCATTTCCGTCCCATCTCTTTTGATCTAATGCACGCTGGACCGAAGATGCATGCGTTTTGTACACAGCAGTACAAAATGCCCTCCGTATTACAATTTTTTTAAATTAGGTTATTTTTGTAGTTTTATCCTCCAATAAAATGACAAAGTTCAACTTGGGTGTTATATAACAAAAATAATGAATGTTTTGCATTTTTGCAGCGGTGAGAATATTTTAATTTGTTGAAAGAACATTTTATCTAATGAAAATATTCTCACAATTGCACTCATAAACATCTATTATTTGTATAACAAACTCCTTATGTTTTAATTGATAACTACAGCGAGAAGTCTATAACCAAAGAGTCAGAACTGAAGAATTTATACGATGACAATTTAGGAGTGATTTTAAGTACCTTTAGCAGCCACTGCCCCAGCTGAGTTAGTAATTTGCCTGGGTTTACCCACAACCAGTTCCCCATCCTTGACCAGTTCATTCCACAAGCCACTCAGGCCATCCTTAGAAAAGGCCACCTGTTGTCAACAAATTAATGAATATACATGTATATTAGCCTTTTTCCGATATGATGGGGTATTTTGCACATACGTTCTTGTTTAATCAATTATAAAGACTAGCAGATTGTTTTCTTTGAATAAGGAAAATAATTTGGTCCAGAGAAAATATCCATGAAGTTTTCCTGTAAAATGAAAGTCTATGTCCACCATAATAAAACACAATCCATAAGTAACGCTGCATACAATGATGATATATGACAGGTTTTAAAATGCATTTTTTCTGCTTATTGATGTTTAAAAAACAAACATTGTAAGTGTAACGTTAACAAAATACATTTGTGGTGTTTTTGAATTTTATACCTCAATAACAAAATACATGGCATAATAAAACATTAACCCTAACTACCCCAAACCCATCAAACTCCAACTGCAGCTTTCGCTAGGTTTTGGCAGGTTTGGTACCAAACCGTAACAACTTGTTGTTAGACTTTGTTTGACTCAGTACCAAAGGCCCAGGGAGACCCTGTTGAATTCTGTGAGGTTCAGGACAGAAAGGCATGAGACTTGTCAAAATGTTAGAAATTTTGAGAATTCAGGCATTTATATATACGTGAGTGACCCACATTGTCACAGCACCAATCCTGGTCAACTGTAAGTGTATGTACACTTACACCTTGTATGTGTGTCCCCACTAAAACACATAATACCACTGGCCAGTTATCACTAGTTCCAAGTCAATAAAACTTCAACTGTTGTAGTTTGGCAGGTTTAATACTGTTAGGTTCAGTACAGTGTACCAAAAATTACTGAACATGTGTGAGCTGTTTAAGTTTGTTAGGTTTAATATGCTTCCTAGTGCGAGAGCCTAGGGGGTTAGGGTTAAAAGATAAAACATGATACCCGTTAGAAACTCATGATACCCGATAAACAACTGATGTCAACCAATCTTTACTTACTTGAGGGTCCGACTTGAGCCATTTAGAGTCCAGTCTAGCCTGAGTCCTGAGTGTAGCGTAGTTCTGGATCATACTTGCCATACATGTACTTCCATCACATGATAAAGCAGTTGATTAAAAACGGTCTTGTTTATGGTCTACAGTACTGCAAGAAAGCAAATATAAAACTAGAAATGGGTTTGTAGATAAACACAAGTCGTACATGTTTCGTGTAATTTGACACCTGATGACATCATCATAATGTTCAATTTAGTCTGCTGACAGCAACACGTCTATGTTCATAGCCAATAACAACCCGATTGAACCCTTAATTATGTAGATATAAGGCTTAACCCTAACTCCCTCACCATTGTTATTAAACAATACAATTCCTTCAAAATCCCCCAACTTCCTTTGTTGTGTAGGGAGTTAGGGTTAATGTTATGTAACTTGACACCTGATGCTACATCATAATGTCGGGAACAAATTATTCTATATAACACATCCCCATATACCCAATCAACCCAATTGGACCTGCAGGTGTGTAGATATATAGGGCTTCAAAATGTGCACATTTCTTATGATGCAACTTGACACTTGGTGACGTCATGACAACGAAAATAATCAGCAACTATCTTCAGCCGGTGGTCCAAGTCTCTGCAAATTCTAAAGTCAGTCAGACATATAAGAGGTGCCAACATTCATTGTTTGAAGATAACGTGTACAAAACCTCTGGAGAATAAATGCACTGTGGCATAACTTGACACCCGAGGATGTCATCGCAACGAAAATCTAATCACAAAACAGCCGTAGTTAATCCAATCTAATTGGCACCACATTACCGTAAAATATCGTCAGCTAAGGTTCTGCTAGTGCTAGCGTCAAGTCAGTGAGATCTGGCGCCGCAATTTGACTGCCACTGATTTGTACACAGGTTAGTTAGTCAGTTGACTAGTGTAGTAAAAACATGACCAATGCACACGGGCTGTGCACACTCAGATGCTCGGAGAAAAAAAATTTTGTTTCTGCTTCAAAATGATCGTTTTGTAATAATTTTAAAAAGGATCTTTGGGTGTAGGATCGATTTCAACACCTGTATGTTGTCGAGTGTTTCTTTTAAAAGGAAATGTCGGCAATAGGGTGTTTCAGTTTCACGGTACCATGCGCCATCTTGTTCACGAGGCAGATTTACACACGTTACTGTGTACGCATCTTCCATTTAAAACGTTTGCGCTTTCATTTAAAACGTTTGCGCTTCCAAGTCATCATGACTTAATGTATTCATTCTTTGCGCACGTCTAGCAACGCGTTAGCCCAGGTTGGACGAAGTTCTTTATTGCATTACGACTGACGTCCAGGGTATCAATGTATCCCAGTGTAGCCCAGGTTGGACTCCTCCGTTGTGTACAACTCTCTACAATCCCTACATGCGTGCTCGGGTACCCGGCAGCCGGCCGGCCTACAACTGATGAGCCAGGCGCGTGCACGATACCCGCACACGCATTGTAGGAATTGTAGAGAGTTCGTACATGATGTTCACGTCCAAAAGCGTGGATTGAAAATTTATTTTCTGAAAATAAGTTGCCTAAAGACACATTAACTTTTAACCCTAACTCCCTCACCATTGTTATTGAACAATACAATTCCTTCAAAATCCTCCAACTTCCTTTGTTGTGTAGGGAGTTAGGGTTAATAACCCATGACGATCTGTAGTTCCAGACACAAGGAATACATAAGCGAGATTTTGGCTTCCTTCATCAGGTAAAAATATGAAAAAATGTTGTTGTAAAATTGTTCGCTATGGCAGGAAACATTGATACCCTGGACTCCGTTGCGTTGTAGTTGTACATAACGGAGAAGTCCAACCTGGGCTAGCAACGCGTGTTCTTTTTGCCCCGTGAACAAGATGGTACATATTTCCGTGAATTTGTATCCTGTACGGCATATTTTTCGCTAAGGGACACGGAACGGTACCTTACAAAGTTACATATCCTACACGTACCTCCATATGGCCTAACAGTAACACTACAGCAATAAGGTTTATAGCTTATCAAAAACCGCAATGCATCATGGGCAAAAAATGGGGCATATACCGACCACACACGTACGTAATTCAATATGCGATCCGTGCGAGTTCATGGATGGTTGTCCCATGATTTTACCCAAAATGCTTTTGGGCAGCAGATATGGAGTAAGTAACATGATAAAATTAACAACTTAGTAATTTTACTTAGTCCGACACTGCGGCAGGGGCCCAAAATACACAATCGCCGAAAACACAATCCAATCCCTGATTTTCAGGAGGAATGTAACTGTTATGTTATAACTTATAACGTACTTGGCAGTTAATACATATTTATGATATTACATAAAGCCAATCCATCTATCGTCTTACAATTTCAGCTTCAGTATGAACACTGTCCTCCACTAGAGCAGTTAACCTAGCACTCCAGTCGCACCTCCAACCAATGTCCAACATGCAGGCGTCCTGCTTGTGACGTAAAAATCCGCAGTTCGTCAAAATACACAATCCGTGTAGTCTCTCTTTGCACCTTGTTTCCACAGTGCTGTCTTTGCATTACACTTGTGCAAGTTGAGACAGCTCGACCGGCATTTGCATTAATAATACCGAGATCGATGTTGAAAGCATCTGTGCCCCAGTCCCGTCTCGGAATGAGCCCCGAATAAGATCAGTTAACTTGTACGGTGGCCGCGCCAAAGCCTATCGTTTTGTGCAAACGTGAAGAGGAAGTTTACAATAAATTATATTGAATTACCTAATAGGTAATTTATTGTTATTAAATATAGCTCTATGATCTCAAAGCAAACTCCCTCTTTACCTTGGCACCAAATATTATTGTAATTTAATATATGTGCCGTGTTGAGTTAAACTTAAACAGGCCATGGAGGTAGAATAGGCTACCTCCATGATCAGGCCAAACTGGCAAACCATTAAAGATAAAAACCGGATCTGAACCGAAACCGATCTGAACTCTCCAAACCGACTTGACCTGACCCGACAAAGGCACAAACCGGACCGAACCAACGAAAACAAAACTAGAACCCCCCCCCCCCCCCCCAAAAAAAAAAAAAAAAGAATGTCTGGAAATGGGATTTGTTTGGCATTTTGTCTGAAAAAGGAAATTGCTTAAAACTTTCAGAGAAAATGCCTATAGATTCCCACGACAAATTCCAACTTAACATTTCTATATCCCATATACGGGAACAGTACAGCCTTTTAAACACCAACCCGAGCGAATCCTAATGCTCATTATTTTGGATTGGAAAACATTCTTTAAGTTTTGGTCACTGGACCTTGTAAGAGAGCCTTGTCACACAGGGCCGTGGTGGTAACATGACCCTCAGATGATAATAAACTTATCTTTAGTATCTGGCACATTTCCTACTGACTGGAAAAAAGCTTTAATTTGCCCTTCTCGATAAACCAATCTCGATATGAAATTAGAAAACTACCGACCAATCAGTATTTACAATTTATTTCTAAATTAACTGAGAGGGCCGTTTGTGACCAACTTTATTGTCACATGTCAAAACATTTCATGTTTCCGGTTTTCCAATCATCTTACCGGAAGCATCACAGTACAGAGACGGCTCTTATAAAGGTTAAAAATGATTTACTGATGAGGGTTAGGGTGAGGATGAGGGTTAGGGTTAGGGTTAAGGGTTAGGGTTAGGGGTTAGGGTTGTTATTCTGCTTATTCTTTTATACCTGGGTGCAGCGTTCGATACTGTTGATCACGTCATTTTATTGAAACGTCTGCAGTCTAAATTTTGAGTCACTGGCAAGGCCCTCGATTGGTTTACGTCTTATTTGTCAGATAGAAGCCAACGCGTATTCATTCAAGGTACCTTATCAGACAAGTTTAATATCAACTGTGGTGTTCCTCAGGGATCCTGCTTAGGACCATTTTTATGCCTCTAAATTGTTTGACCTCATTGAGCATCATCTGCATGCCTGATATTCATTGTTATGCCGATGACACTCGGATGTATCTAGATATATTTTAGACCTGACGATATATCTTGTAAAGCCTGTAACTATAATAGAAAATTGCATCAGGGACATCAGGCAATGGATGTTGCACGACCGGCTTTTAATTAATGATGCTAAGAGTGAATTTTTAATCATCGGATCAAATCAGCAGTTGAAGAAAAATTCTTTTGTTGACCTTTAACTGCTCTTCGTGGTCTTTCTCCAAAATACTTACATGATCTTGTTTCCATCCGGAAAGTATCTGCATATCAACTTAGGTCAGGGAATAATGGTATTTTCTTAGATTTTCCCTCTGGTAAAATGTTGACTACATTTGGTGATAAGGCTTTTTCTGTGGCAGCCCCTAAGCTTTGAAATGCGCTACCGTTTCATATACGTAGCGAACAGAAACTTACCTCTTTTAAATGTAATATAAAAACCCATCTTTTTAAAGCCGCTTTTTAGTGTATGTTTGTTTGTTTGGTTGGTTCTTTTGTGTCTTTTGTTTGTTTTTCTTCTATGGTCGCCTTGCCAGTTAGTTTAGATTTTTAGCATAGATATGGTTTGAGGCGTCTGTCTTCTAAATAGATTAAGACAATACCGATGCCAGCAGAGATAGGCCTGTGTAATAAGTAACTGTTAGTTCTCTGTTGGCGGGACAGACGTATCTTTATACTTTTGTTTTGTACGAGGAGAGACTTCGAGCCCTAAACTGAATGTCTCTTGAGAGCAGGCGGACAAAGCAGTCCATAACATTTGTCACAAATTGTCTTTTGGGAATTATCGACTGCCATCAGTAAATACTGGCAACCAAGAACACGTGTTATTCAACGGCAACCACCAGTATGCCAGAACTCTTGCCCTCAAGAAATTCATCACTCATTTATTTCCGCGCTTTTGGAGCAACCTTCCTTCACACATTGGGGACTCAGTAATACTTGACACTCTTAGTTCGTTTTTTAGAAGTTTATCTGACCATTTCAAAGAACTAGGTTAACGTTTCTCTGATTGCACATGTAAGCCTACATGCTCAGTTGTATTACTTTCGGGGTGAACAAATAGATCGGCGGGATGGAGCTTGAACCTGCGACTTCCGGGACGCCGGGCCGGCGCTCTGCCGGCTGAGCTGTCTTGCCCTGTGTTGGCGGTCTCCCAGGATGTCATGTGTCTTGTTCGGGGGTGCTGGTCGGGAGTCATGTACAAGTACACCGGAGTGCCGTTAGTCTAGTCCTAGACCCTTGTGTTATTTCGGCGCCCACGCGCGCAGATTCGTCAACGCTGTCTCTTTTTCAAATCCCGACTTCGTACTGTGCGTTGGTGTCTCACGCATGCGTAGTTTACATAATGCAGCTGGATCCATACTCGCACTGGAGCCGACGTTTGACAAACGTACATGATTTTGGATAGTCTAGTCCTAGACCCTTGTGTTATTTCGGCGCCCACGCGCGCAGATTCGTCAACGCTGTCTCTTTTTCAAATCCCGACTTCGTACTGTGCGTTGGTGTCTCACGCATGCGTAGTTTACATAATGCAGCTGGATCCATACTCGCACTGGAGCCGACGTTTGACAAACGTACATGATTTTGGATTCCCCAATGGGTCTAGCACTAGTTGGCAATCAATTGTTAACTTTAACCTTAGTTTTCGACGAATCTCCCTCGCTTTTCCGAGGGATCCAATCAGCGACCGAGTTTGAGCCTCATCATGAATTATTCATTATACACAAATATAAGATACTGTGTGTGTGTACACAAGACAGTGTACATGTACAACATTGTACATGTACAATGTACATGTACATGATGGTGACTGTATGCACGTGCATTGCGCGAAATGTGCAGACTTTTAATAGCATTGTACATGTACGTGTGTCCGATCTTCCGGGGCATGGCAGTGCAAGCTAGCTACAGCCACCGGTACCGTACCGCGGGTCTGCCCGCTGCAGCATCGCTATGTTATGGTGCTTCAGCGCGGTGCGTTTTTTTGTATTCCAGTGTATCGAACGTACAGTACGTCAGTATTAGCCTCAAATCTAGTGAGGTCGTGCTTCATTTTGGCAAACAGTTAATTACCTGCAAAAACTACCTTTCCCTGAAATAAAAGGGGAAATTTATGGTGGCTCTGCATGGAGGGACATAAAAGTCGTGAATTTGTTTGCGAGTAGTTGTGAAACTATTCGCGACTTGTCATGAATTTATTCGCGACTGGTTGTTAATATTTTTGCGACTGTTCGTGAATATTTTTGCGACTAGTCGTATAATTCGTGATTATTAGTGAATATTTTCGCTACTAGTCGCGAATTTTTTTCGCGACTATTGAAAATATTGACGACTATTCGCGAAAAAATATTTACGACTAGTCGCAAAAAACAAGTCGTAAAAAATTCAGGACTCAAATTTGCGACTTGTCGTTAATTTATTTGCGACTGGTCGTAAATATTTTTGCAACTAGTCGCAAATAATTTCACATAGTCGTGACAAAATTCGCGACTAGTCGCAAATTTTGTCACGACTAGTTGTGAAATTATTTGCGACTAGTTGCAAAATTATTTACGACCAGTCGCAAATAAATTAACGACAAGTCGCAAATTTGTCGCGAAAATGTTCACGACTTTTGATATCCCTCAGGGCCACCATATAAATTAGTAGCCCCAGTCCCACTGAAGCCGGATATGCTACGGATCGCCCCGGATCGCCCCCGGATGAAACTACGTTTGATCCGGGGTGGTCCGGGAAGGCAATCAAAAACAAAGTGACATGTTCCCCAATCCTACTACGGTTCTACTACGGTTTGAGTAAGGTTCTGCCACGAATGGGCCCGGATCACCCCGGTTCAAGCCTGTTTTTCCCCCATGACCCCGGATGGTCACGGATTCACTACGGTTCCGCCACGGTTTCACTACGGATGCGCCACGGTTCATCCCGGATGTGCCACGGTTAACCCCGGATGACCCCGGATACACTACGGTTAATCCCGGTTCATCCGGGAAATACCGTGGTGACACCGTAGTGAATCCGTGGTGATCCGTAGTGGAACCGTAGTGGAACCAACTCCCGTTTCATCCCGGATAAACACGGTATACACTACGGTTACGCTACGGTTTATCCCGGATACACTAGGGATCATCACGATCGCACTACGGTTTCACTACGGTTCTTCGCCGCCCCCCCTCTCCCTTCCCGGATGGCCCCGGATCACTCCGGATGCTAGATGCTGATCCAGGGTGACGCTCGACTTCCCGGACTCACTACGGATGTCCCCGGATGGTCCCGGAGTGGCCCCGGATAGTCCCGGATAGTCCCGGATTATCACGGTTTGACTAAGGTTCCACTCCGGATGACCCCGGATATGAACCGTAGTGCATCCGGGTTGATCCGTAGCGTATCCGGCTTTCGGTGGGACTGGGGCTTTGGAGGTTTTCACCATAGAGCAAAGTTGTTTCAATCAACAAATTCACCCGCAGTCACAAATAAACGCCGGGGCAGCTATGATTTGCTGTGTCAATGTACATGTACTGTATGGTGCGAAATACGGTACCTCTGGAGACGTGAACACAATGGGGACAATGGGAGTAAAAAGGTCTCCAAAGGGTGATTTATATTTAGGTCTCCATTAGGAATTTCACGAATTGGATTTTTGGATTGTACTTAAATTACTCAAAAGCTAGGGTTAGGATGTGGGTTAGGGCATGGAGAAATAAGGTTAGTGTTTGGGTTAGGGTATAGGGTATATTGGTTGGAAATTTCAACCCAGGAAAATAATTGTGGTTAAAATGGGAGCATTTTGAAAAAAGTGCTCGACTTTCTAACCATTTTGTACACGAGAACATGTCATGTTCGGTAAGGGAAGCCATGTCTCCGTCCACAGTGATACAAAAATGCGAATACATGTACAGTATAGTACATGCACATCACGGCCGGGTCAATCGCGGCGTGTACGTGTAACGTTTTGCGTAACCCTCGCACGAATTTGCCTATAACCGTCCATCATTATCACGTGATATGAATAATGCATATATTACAATAGTCTGACCACGCCCCCTGTGTGCCAACTTGTCCAAGACCTTCGAGTGAGTCCACCGAGTTCGCGGGTGCGATTCGTCTGTAGATAGCGCCCTCTATAACATCGGTGGTTTGTGTCAGTGATCGCGGAATAAACAACACGAAGGTCTTGGAACCAAGACTAGAGTGCCGTTCGTAGGGCGCCGTTTTACGTGTTCCGGGGGTCGCGGTTTTGGCTCTCGCCTTGCTGATTTCTTTGTTCACCTTGACATTTATGCACATTTATCTAGTTAGTTTCCCTTGCGAATAAATTTCTCCTGAACCAGCACCTATGCATGGAATGAAAACCCCGTCCATTTATTGATTGTAAAATAACCGTGAATATCAAAAATAACGAGACAAACAATATAACCACAAAATGCAGCGCGCGCCCCCGAAAGATATTGACTAATCTGACCAACCTATGGTGTTCCATATGTGCCAACGCTTGAAGAAACAAAATGGGCGTCGCATTTCATTTTTTTTTTAGCGTTGCATTATAATTTTTGGCGTCGCACCAAGAATTTAAACGCTCGTTTCGTGTTCATAAATCCCGAGTTTATCTACCCGTTACAAAGTTAGAAGATAATTTTATTTTAAAATGTACAATAAACCCGTTAAAAATACCCCCAAATAAAGAAAATACTGACACTTCTACTTGGGTATATACGTACTGTAAGTAGAGATAATAATGGTTTATCGGAATTTATCAACTTTACAGAAATTACATTTTTCGAGATTTCCTGACGTACGTGTTACAATTTCTTTTTAGTTGGAGTTCGTTTCTCAATGTGTGTGCTAAGTTACAGAAAACTAACACAATGCAATGACTAAAATTACATTTAAACAGTTATATCTTTAAATAAAACACTTCCCCGTTCTTTTAAAATATAGTGTAAAGAAAATGTCTTAAAAAGTTAAAGGGTTCCAAACAATATTTCTTTAAAGGGTCTATGCAGACCTTTCTGGAAGAATTGCTGTTTATTAGTTTAAAATGTGCTTTGGTGTGTAAGTAGCTAGCATACCAAGGGGTGAAAAAAATAGTATAAAATGACATTAATTGGTGTTAGTCAGCCAACATTTAATTAGCCTTCTCGTTAACCTGTCCAAACACTGCCAAATTGTGGCAGCACTTTACGTCTGGACGGCGGGCACTGATGGTACCATGGTGGTACATTGTACATCACATCTACGTGAATGCATGGAGGAAGGAAAACGTGGTGCCTGTACAAACTACACGCGTACGAAGAAACGCGGCCTCGTGTCATCACACGCCATTCTCCGTGCGTATTATGCCCACGGCGTGTGAAAACATGGAGGTGATTTATACCCTTTTTCTTTCTCGTTTTTCGAAAGCTCCTCTCGATCCGCTTTTTGGCAGGTGTCTTGCTTTTTGGAGTACCTATAAGAACAATGTTGGCACAGCAGTTAGTTTTAACAACCTTTTGGTGTTTCTGCCAAACGACGTGATGTACCTTTCCAAATTTGCCTCAAAACAGGTTCGCTCTGGTCGTCCAGACCGCAGAAGTCAAAGTCTACCGATACCTCGGGTCAGTTGGGAATGTGTGCATGCCCCGGAGCTATATTAATTTAATATAGCTCTATTATAGCTCATAATGTACATACTGTATTGAAAGTTTCGTTCACTTTTTTTGTAGATTTGCTACTATACATTTTTAGAAACGTTCGGGCATACTCAACAGTAAAAAAACAATGTTTACATTTGTTTTTAGGTTCTTTTGAAAGAAAATGGTTCTTTAATGTGACGTGACACATAAAAAGTCATTGGGTGTCACATTAAAGTTTTTTTTTTCTTTTCAATGCCCTAGCCTATATCTCTGGAAGTATAAGTCCGATTGGGTTCAAACTTGGTATGCAGGTATGGCGGGATGTTTTATAGATATAAATTGAAGTGACATCATGATGATGTCATCGTGTGATTTGTTATGATTTTGTTTTATTTTGGACCTTTAAGCCATATCTCATCAACAGAACATAATAAATTCAAAATTCTTTTATTGTTTATTGGGTCATAGACATATGCACACAGTTGTGAAAAATGTGTGACATCATCATGACGTCATCAAAAAGCTATTCAAAAAATCAAAGATGGCCGCCATTAAGAACCTAAGAGCAAATGTAAACATTGGCCTAAATGTTAAGTATATCCTAACTTTTCCAAAAATGTATAGTTTAGCAAATGTACACAAGCTTTATGCCGCAACCTGCAGCAACACATCTGACTGGCATGTACAGTATACGATTGTGCACGTGCGTAGCAGCACGGCCGCTGTAGCTCACTGAATGGCCGGCCAAGTGTTCCCAAACGTACGTCACGATATTTATGCAAATTTTCTATGCTAACAGGTACCATTCTATAGGGCAGCGCCATTTCCCTAAATACTTTATGATTTTTTTCTCATATTTATTATTCAAATTAATAACTGTTACTTACTGGAAATCATTCATTTGAATATAATCTTTCATTATAGCTAATTACCTCTGGGCTACGTGTAACTAGTTGAATGAGCAATACAAATACATTAGCGTCACAATTAAAACTACTGAATAATTAAATAATATATACTTATTTTGTTAACAATGACGCTGTTGTTATTGCTCATACAACTAGTTACACCATAGAAGAGGGGAAGTTCCTTTCTCTATGGTTAGTCTACACGTAGGTGCACTGAAGCCCTTAAAAACCGGCTTCTGTCGACCTTTCAGGGTGCATTAGCCTAATTCAAGCCCCATTAAAAACAATGTAAAATCAACAACGTTCATGGCCAAGTTTTATGCAAACCGACATCACTTGGTTTTTTTCGGCCAAACAACAATAACATTATTGTCTTGGGATTTAACTTTCCATTTAATTTTAATTTATAGTGGGTTGGCCAATTACATGTTTTAATATTCACACCAAAAGAAACTCACCTCCCAAAAAGTGATACTTCCCAAACCTGTTTGTAGCCATTATACAAATTACATCACTCTACGCACGTTCTCAGGCAATTAGGACCGTAATTTTTCAACCGTAATTTTACCAAGTCTACCCTTCAAATATTATTTTCCCCCATTTATCACAGAAAATAAACACAACCACAAACATAATGTTGTTGTCAACATTATACTTTATTGATTTAAGCAAACAAAAACTTATTACATATTTCTTTTAAGCTAAGTGAACTTATTCCTCTGGAAAAAAACAAATACGCCAACCGGACTATGTACCTTACGCAAGGGAATTTCCCGACGCGACACCAAGCCCAAAAATGACATCATGGTATTTTTGAACATCATTGGTACGGATTAAAAGTGCAATGTTCACTGCACAATCGAGACAGTAAACATTTTGTAATTGAAGAATGAAGAAGTACGTACGTGCGTCGATGTTTACAGCTGCAGTGGTTCGAATAAAGAAAACATATCATGGCTAGCCAAGGTAAAAAGCAAAAACACCTTGAATTATTTTGTTTAGATAGATCCATGGTACTAGAACTGGATCATTTCAACAATTATCAACAGTGTGTTTACAGTTTGTTAAGTTATGTTAAGCGGGGAACACACCCTTGGTTCTTTTTGGGTGTAAATATTTTCTTCTTGTTAATTATTTTGATGTAAATTGATGAGGAGAAATTACGAAAAAGTGGGCATTCTTTGATTTGATTCTCACCGTTTGTATGCAAATGTTTAATGTGATTTGATGTTGTTGATGTTGTTTGTTTATTTATTATTTTACAATTTTCGAATTCATTTGTGGCCTGACGGTTATTCCTTCATCGCAGGGTACATATTTCCCCCTATCACAATCGGTTCTCTACTCACAGGGCGCTAATGACACTCAAGATGAAAGCTTTTCTTCAAAGCAGGTTGATGATTTTAGTGGTTTTTTTTGTAAGTAAAACAATCGGAGTGTTTTACTTTAAAACGGATTTTGTTTATTTAAATCGGTTTTTTTTATTTTTTTTATTTATCAAATTTAATTTGTTGGAGTTACATAGTATAATGCTGCATTAATAAAAGCAGTATTTTTCATTGCCTTAACTTTAAATAGAACTGACAAATAAACAATATCTCTGTTGTAATATTTTTCCCGTGGATGATCCCTTGTCTAATTACCCATTGGACATTTCATAGCTTGTGGGGTTTTCCAAATTGCCTGCATTGCAACATCATCAAGTCGCACAGGGCATTTCCATTATGATTCAGCTAACATAAAATGTTCTGGAATAAGCTCTTCAAATAGTAACCATGTCATCAGGTACCCCTGGAACTAGGGGGCTTTCGACGCCCGCAGGGTAGTCTTGGTTCCAAGACCTTCGTGTTGTTTATTCCGCGATCACTGACACAAACCAGCGATGTTATAGAGGGCGCCCTCTACAGACGAATCGCACCCGCGAACTCAGTGGACTCACTCGAAGGTCTTGGACAAGTTGGCACACAGGGGGCGTGGTCAGACTATTGTAATATATGCATTATTCATATCACGTGATAATGATGGACGGTTATAGGCAAATTCGTGCGAGGGTTACGCAAAACGTTACACGCCGCGATTGACCCGGCCGGCGTGATGTGCATGTACTATACTGTACATGTATTCGCATTTTTGTATCACTGTGGACGGAGACATGGCTTCCCTTACCGAACATGACATGTTCTCGTGTACAAAATGGTTAGAAAGTCGAGCACTTTTTTCAAAATGCTCCCATTTTAACCACAATTATTTTCCTGGGTTGAAATTTTCAACCAATAATACCCTATATATTATACCCTAACCCAAACCCACATCCTAACCCTAGCTTTTGAGTAATTTAAGTACAATCCAAAAATCTAATTCGTGAAATTCCTAATGGAGACCTAAATATAAATCACCCTTTGGAGACCTTTTTACTCCCATTGTCCCCATTGTGTTCACGTCTCCAGAGGTACCGTATTTCGCACCATACAGTACATGTACATGTACATGTACTTTACATGTACATTGACACAGCAAATCATAGCTGCCCCGGCATTTATTTGTGACTGCGGGTGAATTGAAACAACTTTGCTCTATGGTGAAAACCTCCAAAGCCCCAGTCCCACCGAAAGCCGGATACGCTACGGATCAACCCGGATTCATATCCGGGGTCATCCGGAGTGGAACCTTAGTCAAACCGTGATAATCCGGGACTATCCGGGACTATCCGGGGCCATGCATCCGGGACCATCCGGGGACATCCGTAGTGAGTCCGGGGAGTCGAGCGTCACCCTGGATCAGCATCTAGCATCCGGAGTGATCCGGGGCCATCCGGGAAGGGAGAGGGGGGCGGCGAAGAACCGTAGTGAAACCGTAGTGCGATCGTGATGATCCCTAGTGTATCCGGGATAAACCGTAGCGTAACCGTAGTGTAACCGTGTTTATCCGGGATGAAACGGGAGTTGGTTCCACTACGGTTCCACTACGGATCACCACGGATTCACTACGGTGTCACCACGGTATTTCCCGGATGAACCGGGATGAACCGTAGTGTATCCGGGGTCATCCGGGGTGAACCGTGGCACATCCGGGATGAACCGTGGCGCATCCGTAGTGAAACCGTGGCGGAACCGTAGTGAATCCGTGACCATCCGGGGTCATGGGGGAAAAACAGGCTTGAACCGGGGTGATCCGGGCCCATTCGTGGCAGAACCGTAGTCAAACCGTAGTAGAACCGTAGTAGGATCGGGGAACATGTCACTTTGTTTTTGATTGCCTTCCCGGACCACCCCGGATCAAACGTAGTTTCATCCGGGGTCATCCGGGGCGATCCGGGGCGATCCGTAGCATATCCGGCTTCAGTGGGACTGGGGCTACTAATTTATATGGTGGCCCTGAGGGATATCAAAAGTCGTGAACATTTTTCGCGACAAATTTGCGACTTGTCGTTAATTTATTTGCGACTGGTCGTAAATATTTTTGCAACTAGTCGCAAATAATTTCACAACTAGTCGTGACAAAATTTGCGACTAGTCGCGAATTTTGTCACGACTAGTTGTGAAATTATTTGCGACTAGTTGCAAAAATATTTACGACCAGTCGCAAATAAATTAACGACAAGTCGCAAATTTGAGTCCTGAATTTTTTACGACATATTTTTTGCTACTAGTACTAATCGTAAATATTTTTTCGCAAATAGTCGTCAATATTTTCAATAGTCGCGAAAAAAATTCACGACTAGTAGCGAAAATATTCACTAATAATCACGAATTATACGACTAGTCGCAAAAATATTAACAACCAGTCGCGAATAAATTCACGACAAGTCGCGAATAGTTTCACAACTACTCGCAAACAAATTCACGACTTTTATGTCCCTTCATGCAGAGCCACCATAAATTTCCCCTTTTATTTCAGGGAAAGGTAGTTTTTGCAGGTAATTAACTGTTTGCCAAAATGAAGCACGACCTCACTAGATTTGAGGCTAATACTGACGTACTGTACGTTCGATACACTGGAATACAAAAAAACGCACCGCGCTGAAGCACCATAACATAGCGATGCTGCAGCGGGCAGACCCGCGGTACGGTACCGGTGGCCGGCTGTAGCTAGCTTGCACTGCCATGCCCCGAAAGATCGGGCACACGTACATGTACAGTGCTATTAAAAGTCTGCACATTTCGCGCAATGCACGTGCATACAGTCACCATCACATACATGTACATTGTACATGTACACTGTCTTGTGTACACACACACAGTATCTTATATTTGTGTATAATGAATAATTCATGATGAGGCTCAAACTCGGTCGCTGATTGGATCCCTCGGAAAAGCGAGGGAGATTCGTCGAAAACTAAGGTTAAAGTTAACAATTGATTGCCAACTAGTGCTAGACCCATTGGGGAATCCAAAATCATGTACGTTTGTCAAACGTCGGCTCCAGTGCGAACATGGATCCAGCCGCATTTTGTAAACTACGCATGCGTGAGACCAGAACGCACACGAAGCCGGGATTTGAAAAAGAGACAGCGTTAACGAATCTGCGCGCGTGGTGGGCGCCGAAATAACACAAGGGTCTAGGGCTAGACTACCCGCAGGGCGGAGCCTCATAGATAGAGAGGGTTTTTACAGGTTAACCGCCGTTAAACAATAGAAACCATGGACAGGCAATTACTCCCATACTGATGCACGGTCACGGTCTACCTCCAAACTAATTTTTTCGAGTATTTTATTAACTCACCCAGCCGCTGCGCCAATAAACCGGTTGAATCTCGCCCAATTTCTGTAAAAAAAAGAAAGGTGAAAGCTATCCCCGTTCCGCAAACGCGACTGTTAAGATGGTGGATAACCGTATACCGTAACCCCAGCCGCTAGCCAAGGTCAGTGCGGACCAATCACATGGCTTTTGTCAACGATGACCGGGCTGTTTTCCAAACCCTGGCTTCGGTTCTATTGGACTCTGGCGCATTGCCAAACTGTATGAATGGGGCCTCGAAAATGAAGCTTGTGTTTGGGAAACGGCCAATGCAGCTGCGGCTGCAAACTACGCACGAGTCTAATGTATTTTGTGTACAGCTGCGGCTGGGGTTACGGTGTAATTATCCACCATACTTTTTTTACAGAAATTGGGCGAGATTCGACAGGTTTTTGGGGGGCAGCGGCTGGGTGAGTTGATAAAATACTCAGACAAAAATAGTTTGGAGCTAGACCGTGCAGTAGTATGGGAGTAATTGCCTGTAATTTGTACATGGTTTCTATTGTTTAACGGCGTATTAACCTGTAAAAAAACCTCTCTATATATGGGGCTCCGCCCTGCGGGCGTCGGGAGCCCCATACTTCTAGGGGTAGTCAACAAGTATAAAAAGTCAATTTGACTCATTTTGAGTAAAATAAGGTGAGTGTCACAACAACATGAAAATATGGAAAACAGTACTTGTCATGTTATGACAAGTATCGTACTTAAAAAGTGATTTTTGTTCAAGAAATTATAAATATAATCAAATGTACACAGTGCAGATGACTACAGACCATGGTAAAAAGATGATCTTAACCCAATCGATATATTGTATCTACATAAAATGTAAACAAAGGTTCAAAGTACATTGTGTTAACTTTGTGCTTGCGTACTGTGATCTAGTACAGATATCATTCCATAACTTTTTGCCTATAACCTTATGTTACCATTAAAGTGTTTTATTTATATAAGATAAAAAGAGTTTAGAAGAGTTTGTCCGAATGAGCCATTAATGCTGTATTAGATTGGTAATTATAAACATCTACCTGTGGAAGTTAGGGGGGGGGGGGTTAATGGGGTTATTTGAAATATATATAATATAATATATAACAATAAATAATATACTAAACCTTTTCATTAGTATGATCCAGTTGGTTTCATTTACTAAATTGATGTTACAAATGTTAAAAGTGATTTTGAAGAAATAAATCGTGATATGAATCGCGATTTAAATCCTGATTTAAATCAAGCAACCCTGCTTCAGAGGGTTCAAGAATTAAAAAAACAAACTGCAAGTTGAAAATACGCCGAGAGAAACAATCAAATGATTTAACAACCACGGGCAGGACATCTTTAAACTTTTGTCCACAGATGGAAGGGTTATCTCAGACGAGGCCCTGGCTAACACAGCCTCGGCACTTGGAGACAACTGGCCGAGACTTGCTAATCATCTTGGCTTCGATCAGGATGATTGTCAGGCTATTCAAGTGGTATATTCAGGGGATGTCAAGGGACAAGCCAGGCACATGTTAACGGTGTGGAGGGAGAGGTACAACGGCGTGGACATAAAAAGCTTCCTCATCGGGGCTCTGAAAAAGATCGGCCGGTACGATCTGCTTGCGAAGTATGGTAAGCATCAGTAATCTGATGCCAAATTTAAATGTTTATCAGTCCTGAAATGTTATCTAGCCCATAACTGCCATCAAAAAAAGTTACAAACCACTTGATCCTACATTTCCACATTTAAAACCGGTGCTATAACCCTTAAGAAATATCCAAAACAGGTGACGGTTACTTATGTACGTAGTGTCTTACGCGTGCGTGTAAACCACACCTGATTGCAGCTGTTTACCAACCTGCACTTGGCGTCAATTAATTAACAGGTGTGGATGTTTTGGATGACCGTTTGCTGCATCGTTTAGCTGATGCACTTGGAGAAGGTTGGAAGACGCTGGCTATTAATCTACACCTGGAAGGCAATCAGATTGTAAGCATAGCAGAGTCATTTTCCCAAGTTCGAGAGCGGGCCCGTCGAATGTTGAGTGTCTGGAGAGAAGACTACCTAGACCTTGACATGATTGGTCAATTGACCAAGGCACTGAAGCAAATGGGGCAGTATGACCTGCTAAAAATAATAGGTAAGGAATTCCTTCAGTATTATCAATTATTGTCAATACATTTCAAACAATTCAAGGCGAAATTAAGTCCGCTGAGAAAAAGATGCGTCGAAAATTTGAGTTTTCAAATCAAAGTCAATTATTTTAATGTATTCATTTATAAAAGAAATGTATGTAAGCAATTACGGCCTCCTCCCTGCTTTGTTTTACTTACAGGGATGGAAATTGTGGACGAAAAGTCTCTCCATAAACTGGCAGATGAACTTGAAGAATTATGGCCAGAGGTAGCAGAGCATCTTGGATTTGACGATGCTGATTGTAGAAGCATCAGCGTGACGTACCCCGAAGGGGGTAAGGAGCAGGCATGGCAGATGCTTAAAGCCGTGGTGGAGAGGCACGGGGGCCTCGTCAAGATGGACGAACTGAAAGGCGCCCTCAAGAAAATAAATCGGTATGATCTGCTGAAGTGGCTAGGTACGGTATGCATATTCGTATTTAGGAATAATTATTTTAGTAAATTGAGTTAATATATAAGTTACCACAACTGCTCTGAAGTCAAAAACATGTCTCTCTCTTCCTCGTGTCTTTATGATCCACAGGTGAGGAGATTCTGGAGACAACCACCATCCACAAGATTGCCGAGGGTCTGGGTGAATCCTGGCCTGAGGTGGCACTTTATCTTCTGATGGATGAGATCCAGTGTAAAGAGATCATCAAGTACAATAATGCTTGGCAACAGGCCGGGAAGATGCTGGATCTCTGGCGAAGTCACTTTAAGGGAGGTAACCCCGCGGAACACTTAGGCAGAGCCCTGATATTGGCAAATCGCCCTGATCTAGCGAAAGAACTTGGTAAGCTAAACTCTAATAACCTTTTGAGTAACACATATTCTTCCTTAATTAATTTCTGAACATATTACTAACAATCGGCCCCAATAGTAGGTGAGGCGTAAACGATGTCTCATTGTAGATCAAGTTGTAAATCAGCGCGCGCGCTGATTTACAACTTTAAAACTATCATCTTCTACTGGATAATGGTACGGTCCTGTGGGAATATAAAAGACAAAATTATGGTGATCCACAATTTGATCCACAACGGGGGCTGTAATGCCTTTCACTCAAGTTGTGGATCGTTTGTTTATTCATTTTATTCATTAATTTATTAATTTATTTAAAAATGTATTCATTCATAAAATGTTTTGTCTTCGTAAAATGGAATAAGAGAAGACGCCCTTGGCTGATGGATGGATGGATCTTTTCACTGCTCCTTTACTCTTTTGAGGATAAGAAGGTCTCTAAACCTTAGGGGCGGGGCTCCCCAAACTCCCGAAGTTGCGCGCGTCCGCAACCGTTGGGGAGCATGAAGAGCCCCGCCCTTAAGGTTCGGAGACCTTCTTATCCTCTGAAGGGTAAATGGGTAGTGAAAAGAGTAAAGGAGCAGTGAAAAGATCCAGCCATTCTTCAGTCAAGGGCGTCTTCTTTTATTCCAGGAACCTGATCCTCCACACAAAATCCACAACTTGATTGAGGCGTAAACGATGCCTCGTTGTGGATCAATTTGTGGATCAAGTTGAGGATCCTCCGGCAGACAGCGCGCGCGCTGATCCCCAACTTGATCCACAACGAGGCATCGTTTATGCCTCACCTATACTACTGTCCCACTCCAACCGAATTTTAAAAAGAATAAAGTAATAATACTACCGAAACAAATCAGTTTGTAATATTAATCTTTGTAGCAAATCACGATCTTGTTACAATAATTGCAGTATCGTCGCAACAGCTTCAACCGTGTGGGCGATGCGGCAATGACGATCCCTTCAAGATGCGACGATACATCAGCAAAGACTACGAAGGTTTCACTCGTGTGATTGGTCTTTGCTGCGCATCCTGCGGCCAGGAGTGGCTCTCAGAGAGGTTCTTGTTTCACCCAGACGTAGAGAACACTCGCCCCTGGGTGAAACTCGGTGAGGTCGTACTAAAGGAGCAACTGGAGGTACCTGTGGAGAAGAACCCGGTCTTTCAGGTTAGGGACTGTCGCACCAAGATTGAACATTTTGACGACATTAATAATTACCTAAAGGTAGGGGATCATATCGCGTGGCACCGACATTACGGCATATGGCACCACGCAGTGGTGTCTGGCCTCAGTGGTGAGGTTGGTAAAGTCAAAGTTATACATTGGTACAAACCAAACTGTTTTGTTACAGTGCAGATTGTTGAAGAAGAGCTTGACTTGGGCAAGCAGAATGGCGTCTTGTATCGTATTGATTATCCTGAGGATATTACCGCAGCCAATACGGCGGAGTTGGTTATTGCCCGGGCTGAATCGCGAAAGGGGGATACCGGTTTCAAACTGTTCGGGGACAACTGCGAAGCTTTTGCGTCGTATTGTAAGACCGGCGTTGCGGAGAGTTGCCAGCTTGCCTGGTTGTACCACAAATGCACGGAAATCATGGACAAAACGCTGGCTAGTCTTGCGGATGGCGTGTGGAAGGTTGGGTACAGTCTCGTTGAGAAGATCACAAACGATACGGTTGCAGAAGGAGGTAAACAAGCACTGGGTGCGGTGGCTGAAGCTGAGATATTGAAGTGGATCGGGCAAGGAACTAACTGGATGGGGGTGGGACTTTTGTTTGTTTTCGAGGGTTGGGCATGTTACTGGGACCTCAAACAGGTGTACGATAAGAGACTGTCGGGTGGTATATCCTTGAAAGATTTCATTGAAACCGCTTCACGGCGTTTAAGCGAAGCATTTTTTGGTGCTGGGCTCGCTTCGGTGTTGAGCATCGTGGGGCAGGTTGTCGGGGGTGTTTTGGGCAATATCGTTCTGCCTGGAATAGGAGCGCCGATCGGCGCATTTTTAGGAAGCGTCGTGGGGGGCACTTTGGGTTTTATTATCGGGAAGCCATTGGGTTCAGTCGTTGGACCGCACATCGGCCGCGCCGTAACTTCGGCATTGGGGACCGACGATAGAGCGGTGGAGAGAATTGAGGACCTCAAGGCGGGAGACCAAGTCGTGTTTTATGGTAACCTGCTACATCCAAGACACCACGCCATCGTGGTTGACCGGTTCCCGGCTGCGAACAAAGTCAAGGTGGTACACAACACCTACCAGGAAGGTGTGATTGAGGAAACGGTTGAGTTTGCCAAGCCTGTCTTTAGGTTGGTGTATGATAAGCGGAAGTGTCATTCACCGGATCGGGTGATCCAGAGGGCCCGGTCCAAGATTGGAGACGAGACCTACCGATACTCCTTAGTCTGGAACAATTGTAAGGATTTTGCTCGATGGTGCAAGCTGAAATAGCCTACTAATATAATTTTAAAAATGAATTTGATGTTTGTGCTATGATCGATTGGAAGACTGCACACGACACGCTGCCTTATTTGGAGATGCATTCATGTTGGTGTAATTATGGGCTCCCTGCAAAAGTATCCCCCTCAGCGGAAAGAAAATTAAAGATAAGTGAAAAAATAGGTACATAAATTAGTGAATGAATATAATACCAAATATAAAGGATTGTGTACATTTTTGAAAAGGGCTGGATAGCTCAGTTGGTGGAACACCGGAACGGTAATCCGGAAGTTGCTGGATCAAGACCCGTTTCAGTCAATTTCTTTGTTCCAATGTTCAAATGTTCAAATATATTAAATGTAGAGGGTTTATTACAGTAATAGTATATTTTAAATGTTTTACCTAGCCTGTAATTGGCAGATGTCTTGCCATTTTGAGTACCAAAGAACATTTTACAATATAAGCCCAGTTTATCAGGCCATACATACAACATTCAGCAGTTAAACATGTGTAAAGTATTACTAAGTGCCAACTTCATAAACCAATTTTATTCCCAAACTATTACTTCAGATTTACCCATCTATGCCAAGATCATTACATGTATAACATAAGTAATCTTATCACCAATTTCAAGTATCAATGCTACATCACAGTAATCTTTAAAGTAATCTTTAAAATAAAAATATTGTTTTTCTTGAACAGCCCATTTCTATTATCAGAAACTGTTTGATTTTAGAAGAAAAACATGTCTAGTTATATTTGTCCAGTCTCCCAAAATAACCAAATTTACCATCGCTTTCTCAGTAAATAAACCGTGCATTATGTCACTTCATCATATAGCACAATTTTGCATGGAGTTCCCCAAGGATCCATTTTGGGACCATTATTATTCTCGATCTATATTAATGATTTTGATAAATCCTCTGATTTATTTTCATTCATTTTGTTTGCTGATGACAGTAACCTTTTTTATAGTCACCCAGATATTAATATACTTTTTGAAATTGTTAATACTGAGCTTATAAACATTACCAATTGGATTAAAGCAAACAGGTTGTCTCTTAATATCAAAAAGACAAATTATATGTTATTTAGTAAAAAAACATTATTATAATTTACCTGAAGTCTTTGTCGACAATATACAAATCATACAAACTAATTGTGTTAAATTTTTAGGTTTGTATGTCGATGAGAGTCTCTCGTGGAAAAAAACAAATTAATAATATCTGTGCAATTATCTCTAGAAACATAGGTGTCATATGTAAACTGAAGGTTTTCTTCCCTCATAATATATTATTTAAACTTTATAATACCTTAATTTTACCTTATTTAACATATGGGATATTAGCATGGGGTAATTGCGGTGACGGTCAAATTAATAGAGTATTTAAACAGCAGAAAAGGATTTTAAGAATAATTAATTCTGCTTCTTACCATGAACATAGTAATCCTCTATTTTGTATTTATAAAACTCTCAAAGTGAAAGACATCTATTATCATCAGCTTGGGACATTCATGCACCAACTAAATCATAATAAATTACCAAAATCGATCTGTTCTATGTTTACAAAAAATGATGAAGTCCACCAGCACTTCACCAGACAGTGTAACAAATTTCATCAATCACTTGCTCGTACTATTCGAACCCAAAATACAGTTATGCATGCGGGTCCCAAGCTGTGGAATTCCCTAGATGTTTCTTTAATGAGAATATGGAGTCTTCCATTATTTAAACAAAAATATAAGGCCAAACTACTTACTGGGTACTTACTTACTGTTTAATCAGTTTTGTGTTTACATGTCTCACCGGGTTACAAAATCACTGTTTGTTTTGTGTAGTGTCTTTGTCTTTATGTGTATAATGACAATTAATGTATTTGTCAATAAATTAATGGAGGTTCCTATTCGACAAGCATTTGCTTTTTGGGGACCCCCATCCACATTTATCTTTTCTTTACCTACGTTGTATTATATTGAGACCAGTTATGTGGAAAATAAATAATGAATGAATGACTGAATTATGTCTCGTAGTTAACAAACAATTTGGTCAAAGAATTCAGACATTTGAGTTGGGAAAAACATGCATTGTTGCGGAAACCATTAAACAAAATAATACATGTATTGCCAAAGATAACACTTTGCCAAACGATCTGTACATTTCCAAAACCGGTTCGCTCTGGTCGTCCGGACCGCAAATGTCCGAAATCAATTAGGAATGTGTGCATGCTCACACCAGCTTTATTGTGTTGCCGCAACCTGCAGCACAGTCATCTGACTGGCATGTATGTGTGTGCATGCACATGTGTAGCAGCACGGCCGCTGTAGCTCATTGAATGGCCGACCAAGAGTTCCCAAACGTACGTCACGATATTTATGCAAATTTTCTAGGCAGGGCCATTTCTCAAAAACACTTTATGATTTTTGTTCTCATATTTATTATTCAAAATAATAACTTTTACATACTGGAAATCATTCTTTTAAATATAATCTTTCATTTAAGCTAATTACCTCTTGGCTACGTGTAACTAGTTGAATGAGCAATACAAAAATATTAGCGTCATAATTAAAACTACTGAATAATTAAATAATATATATTTATTTTGTTAACAATGGCGCTGTTGTTATGCTCATTCAACTAGTTACACCATAGAGAAAAGGAAGTTTCTTCTATTATGGTTACACGTAGCCAGATGTGCACTGAAGCCCTTAAAAACCGGCTTCTGTCGACCTCTCGGGGTGCGAGGCTTGGTCACGCGAGCAGAGTGGACGGACGTGTTTTTTTGTCAGTGGCGGGAAATTCAAAAACCGCGCCCTTCTTGGGGTGTTTGGCTTTCTGAACATCCTCGTTTCTTCTGGTTTTTTGGGTAAGCAATATCAGTTTGTTCGAGAGGTACTTTATACTTGCTTTCCTTTCTCTGTCCTGTAATCGGAAAATCGTCCAATATGGACGATGATCCGGATGAATCTAGCAATGAAACATCTTGGGATCAAATGTCTCAACATACTCCCATGGAGGCCAATGATCAGGAAGTACTTGACCAACCACGCTCAACTCTTGACATACTAATAAGTCAAGCTCAAAATGACACACCTCAGACACAAAATAGGAAAAGGTCTAAATCCAGCTGGCACTATAATGATGTATATTCAGAATCAGAAAATGACTCCCCTGATGAACAACCCACAAAACGCCGCTATGTTCCAAACATCAAACAACCCACAATTATTATCATAAACTCCCCGGATGTTAAATTAGCCAGAATAAACCCTATCAAAATCGCTAACGCCCTCAGTAAAATAGGGAAGGACCTCATCAAGAGTGTGTCCAAAAACAACCAAGGAGGAATCACCGCAAGATGCTACACCCCAGCTCAAGCCACAAAACTTAAGGCTATCACCCAATTAGGTCAATGGACCGTCCAAACCTCATACGCAAAATCAGAAACCCAAAGCAAAGGAGTCATTTATGGCATAACAACAGACATCACAGATGATGAGATCCTATCATCATGCAAAAAACAAGGAGTGATTGAAGCCAAACGTCTAATGCGAAAACGAAATGGTATCCTAGAAGCGACTCAATCCATCTGCCTCACCTTCAACACCACAAATCTACCTGAAGAAATACAAATGGGATACGAAATATTCGTTGTCAAACCTTTCATCCCCCCTGTAATCAGATGCTTTAATTGCCAGCGCCTAGGTCACACAGCTAGCAACTGTCGCAGCTCGACACGATGTGTGCGATGTGGGGGCCCACATTCCTTTGATCAATGCGAACAAAAAGATAATGTTAAATGCTGTAGGTGTGGAGAAAGCCACTCATCTGCATATGGAGGTTGTAAAACCATAAAGCAAGAAAAGAAAATTCAAGGGTTTAGAGTAACCTACAATATTTCCTATGCCGATGCCGCAAAGGTAATCAAGACTGACATCAGCGTTCGCCAGGATGACTCGCCCACCCAGCAAACCCCGATGCAGCAACCCTCCCAGCAATACCCTATCAGTACCGGTACCCAGCAAACACCTATAATTCAACCAACAAATAATCACGCAGAACCTCAACACAGAACCAATAACAAACCCACCCAGGCTACCACTGAAGCGAGACGCCCAACCATCGAAGCGAGACGCCAAACCACAAAGCAACCAGTAAAAACCACTAAAGACGCCACCACTCAAACAGAAAAAACAGCACAAACACAAACTGAACACACTCAATGTATTTGCAGTGAACAACGCCTGACCGAACTCCTCACTGGTACAATGCAGATTTGGGAAACAATCAAAAATAAAGAAGAAAAAATTCTGGCAGTGAAGACTCTCGTCAATCACATCACCCACCTAACTTATTCTCAGCCAACACCAAATACTAAACAAGGAAAATCAAGAACGTCTTCTCAACCGCCATCAAATACAAAGCAAGGAAACACCGACCATAAATCATCCCAAAAGAAGGACAAAACACCCTCTACCCAAGAAAACACAGACTCACTAGCAAATAGCCAAAAATCGTCAAGAAAACCCAAAAACACATCAACATGACTCTTATTTTCACAATGATTCTTATCTTACAATGGAACGCCCAGTCTTTGTTAGCTCATGGAAAAGAATTTAAAAACTGCATTAACACTTGGAAAGAAAAACCAGATGTTATTTGTATACAGGAAACATGGCTCAAAGAAAACAAACATTTTACTTTTCCTGGCTATAACATATATAGACATGACAGAAATAAAAACGATCCTAAAAGTAAGGGTGGAGGATGCGCTTTCTTGGCCAAACGAGACATTGCTTTCAAATATACCCTAGGTGATAATAACTCTGTTGAATATCAAATTGGGGAACTCTATGATACACAGAAAAATAAAATTACTATTATTAATATTTACAACCCATGTAATATTCTAGACACCAAAACTCTTAAAGATATCCTTGAAAAAACTGATCATTCTTGTATAGTGTGTGGTGACCTCAATGGTCATAACCCCTTGTGGGGTAGTTCAAAACTCGACCATAATGGCAAGATCATCGAAGATGTGATTATTGATACTGACATGGTCTGTGTAAACTCTGGTGAGTTGACACGGCACATGGTACACTCTCCTGTATTGATATCACCTTCGTTACACCTAACATAGCTGCCAAATGTAACTGGAAAGTTCTTAATGATACATGGGGAAGCGACCACTGTCCTGTAATTATTGATGTCAACCACCCTATTCAGAAAAACCCATACAGAAATAGCCCAAAATGGTCCTATATAAAAAAGCCGACTGGAACAAATTCGAGGACGCCTGTAACCAATATATTACTAAACCTAATGAGTCGGATACTGTCGACAAAATGTATGACAACTTCCTTTGCCAAATTGATACTGCTATGACTTATTCTATCCCTAAAACCAACCCCAACCACCCCAAACCTCCTTCCTCTTGGTGGAACGACGAATGTCAGCAAGCTATTCTCAACAAAAAAGAAGCCCTTAAAACTCTCAGAAAAACTTTCCTTCCTTCTGATCTTATTAGTTACAAGAGAGCTTGTGCCATAGCAAGGAAAACTATCAATAACGCTAAACGAAAAGATTGGCAGATTTTCTGCAATGACATCAACCCCAAAACAAACACTAAAATTATTTGGAATAAAATCAAACGTATCCAGAAAACCCGCATTATCAACAGTATCCCTGTCCTCCATCACAACAACACAGACGCCATCACCGATGGAGAAAAGGTTGAAGCACTTGCCGACAATTTCACTAGAATTAGCAGTACTAATAATTACCGCCCATCCTTTATTCCTATTAAAGACAAAGCTGAAAAAGACTTCACTATTGATAATAATAATGACAGCGTCATCAATGAACCCTTTAACATACAGGAATTAAATCACGCCATCCATTCTTCTAAATGTACCTCTCCTGGAAAAGATGATATCAGTAATATAGTTTTGAAACACCTTCCTATTAAAATTCGTCACTTCTTACTTATTATTATCAACTTCATCTGGCACACTTCTACTTGTCCTAAGCAATGGAAGGATGCAATCCTCATTCCCATCTTGAAACCTGGAAAAGACCCGGCTAACCCATCTTCTTACAGACCCATTGCATTAACCTCCACTTTCTGTAAAATCATGGAACGTATGGTGAACTCCCGCCTTCTTTGGTATATGGAAACCCATAACTTTCTTTCCAAATCTCAGAGTGGTTTCAGGAAGGGAAGAAGCACCAAAGATCATTTACTCAACCTTGAAACTTCTATTAATAAAGCCCGCTCTAACAAAGAGAGCACTTTAGCTGTTTTTCTTGATTTAGAAAAGGCTTATGATATGTTATGGCGGAAAGGTATTATTATTAAATTGCAATCTTTGGGTATATCTGGACGTATCACCAAATGGATTAATAACTTCCTTGGCGACAGAAAAATCCAGGTCCGTATCAACAATCTCTTCTCTGAAGAAAGAACCTTAGAAAACGGAGTCCCCCAGGGAAGTGTCATTAGTCCACTTCTGTTCAACATTGCTGTTAACGATCTCGTCAAAGAAGTCACCGATGTCAATGTCTCGCAATACGCTGATGATATTGCCATCTGGAAATCAAATAGAAACATTCCTTACTTACAAAAGAAAATTCAACAAAACCTTGATAATATTAATACATGGTGTGAAAGATGGGGATTTAAACTATCTATCCCCAAAACAAATGCTGTCCTTTTCACAAATAAACTGAAATACCCACCTATTTCTTTACACATTTATAATTTAGCTATCAAAATGAGCTCCTCTGCGAAAATTTTAGGACTAATTTTCGACAATAAACTCACCTGGAAAAATCATATTGATAATATTATCACCAAATGTAAAAAAAGACTCAATATCTTGCGTTGCATCTGTGGCAACTCCTGGGGAGCCGAATGCAAAACGCTCTATCGACTGTATACGGCACTTATAAAACCCATCCTTGAATATGGATGTGAGGCTTTCGACTCGGCCTCCCCGACAATCAAACATAATCTGGACACTATCCAATATCAAGCTTTGAAGATTTGTACAGGGGCCATCCAAAGTACCCCACTTTACAGACTTCAAACCGAATGTGGAGATCCTCCCCTAGCATTACGTCGACAGTTTTTAAGCGATCTTTACGGAATTAAAATTAACTCTATAAATAACCACCCTAATGATCACTTCAACCGTGATAACTGGCAAAAACACTATTTTGCCGACAAATGGAATTCCTCTACACGTTACATCCCCTTTGAAGCAAGAATTTCCCATTATCCTGGTCTAAACACCTTTCCTTTAAATGACCCCTTTCCTTTCTGGCACTATACTAATCCTCAAATCTCAACTGAAATCCACTCTCTCGTGGCACATACTGACAGTATACATGAAAAAAGAAATATTAGTCTGGAACTAATCAACACTAAATGGAACAACAGTCTTCATATTTATACAGACGGCTCACTTAATCCGACCCATGATACGGTAGGCTGCGGAGTACACATCCCACAACTGAAATATTCTAAAGCTTCCCGACTCAACAACGGAGTATCTATCTTTACCTCGGAACTCTTTGCCATTCTTCTATCTCTGGAATGGATTGAAGATGTTAAACCCCTTTATTCCTGCATCTTTAGTGACTGCCTCAGTGCCTTACAAGCTATTTCCAAACATTTTCCTGTACATAAAATTGTCTGTGATATACGACATACTCTTATCAATATCCGTAATCAAGGTAACATTGTTAATTTCGTTTGGATACCTAGCCACTGCGGTATCCCTGGAAATGAACAAGCGGATCGGATCGCTAAATCAGCAACTAAACATACAAAAACAATGTTGACTACTGTATCCCTCTCTTAGACTCGGAACTTAAACATACTCTTAAAACACATCTCAAGGAAAAGTGGGCTTCCACCGTTCCTAATTTAGATCCCAATAACAACTTCAGCTATGATGTTTCTCTATCTTTTACTAACTGGGGCCTGCAACGACCCAAAGAAATAATCTTACACAGACTCCGCCTAGGAACATGTAGAGGTTTGAAAACTTTCATGCACAGAATTGGTCAACACCCTGATGGTCTATGTGAAAGCTGTGCATGTCCAGACAATGTTGCACACTTTATTCTCAAATGCTGCAAATACACGACTCAACGACTATCACTCCAAAAATCACTGAATTTTTCAAATGACCAAATGAACCTTACACAAATTCTTGGACCAAAACGCAACTGCAATCACATCATTAATTATGTTAAAAACTGTAATATCAATATCTAAACATTCTTCTTCTTTTTCCAGAGTACCTCTCGAATTGACTTGATATTGTTATGTAATGTTTGGGGGTGATGGGGAGGTGTGAGTGACTGCCTGGACCGGCCTACTGGGTGTTTCTTTATCCCTTGTGGCGCTATGTCTGGGGGTGATGAGCGCCTCCCTGTCTCCCCTAAACATTATCCCATTGGTTTTCTATATATTCGTTGTTTCTTTCTATAATTTTCTAGTATCGATTCTTCTAGTTTTTCGTCACTGACAGATACCGTCTCAACCCACAATGCAAGCGTCGATTAAGTCTCCAGCGATCGCCGCATAGCTAGTGGCGCAAAGGGCACATTTATATGTGACATACGTGCCAACAAAACCTACACCAACAACAACAACAACTCTCGGGGTGCACTAGCCTAATTCAAGCCCCATTAAAAACAGTGTAAAATCAACAACGTTCAGGGCCAAGTTTCATGCAAACCGACATCACTCGGGTTTCTCGACCAAAAATCAATACAAATATTGTCTTGGCCTTTGTCTTTCAATTTAATTTCAATTGTTAGTGGGTTGGCCAATTACATTTGTTATTCACACCAAAAGAAACTCACTTCCTGAAAGGTGATAGGCCTACTTCCCAAACCTGTTTGTAGCCAATTTACAAATTGCATCCCTCCACGTTCTCGGGCGATTTGGACCCATTTTTCAACCGTAATTTTATCAAGTCTGCCCTCAGGTGGAAGTCCAAGAAAAAGGGAGTTGATCCTAGGCTAATTACACAATCCCACAATTTGTGTTAACCAAACGGCCTTCTTTAAAAAAACAAAAACCGGTTCAATTAGTGTAGTGCACCCCTCATCACAGTATATTGGATAATGGGTTAGTACATAGGCTGATGCCGACATCAGCGGGTATACGGTAGCTCAGCGCTGGATTGCGGTACCGGTGGCGCGTCTGCAAAGACAAGGACAACAATGTCTGACGACTTGGTTTCAAGTCTACACTTGCACAGTATCATAAACAAAATCGAAATATGTGGTCCCATAATGGTCAACTTAATTAGACTCCTCTTGGAAAGTTAATCACAACTCTAGCTCTGTCAAACATTGTCAGATTTAGTCGTTTGATGTATAATTTTTAAGTGGGAATCGGTATCTTTGAAACCATATTCATAATATTCATATAGGCCCTATTCGATGTTAGTTTACAATTCTACGTGTCATTGTCGTGTGGTATTCCGTTAATAGTTGTTGCATTTTTGTTTAAATTCGGTCTCTGCTCATTTTTCATTGACTATTTTTAGTCTCCAAGTTTATTGTTGGAGTGAGTTTAATTTAAAGAAAAGTAAGGATCTGAGTGTGGTGCACCATACACATATTATGCTAAGTGATCTTATTCTTTCGGAAGAAAAAATACGCTAATCGGCTCATGTACCAATAATGCATTACGCAAGGCTGGGGAATTCCCTGACGCAACATGTCGCGTCGGGGAATTCCCGGCTGGCCTTGCGTAATGCATTATTGCCACACCGAGCACAACAATAACGTCATGGTATCTGTGTACATCATTGGTACGGATTAAAAGTGCAGTGTTCACTGCACACTCGAGACAGTAAACATTTTGTAATTGAAGAATGAAGATCGAAGTACGTACGTGCGTCGATGTGGTTCGAATAAAGAAAACATATCATGGCTAGCCAAGGTAAGAACCCAAAACACCTCGATCGAATTATTGTGTTTAGACTTTGGACCAACGTTTGGTATCAACTAGCACTAGCATTACCAGTAGCAGGACAATTTTAAAAACAACATTAATTTTACAGTTTGTTGGTTGATCTAGACTTACGTTAAAGCGAGGAACACACCCTACAACCCCTTTCCTTGGTTCTTTGTGGGTGTAAATATTTTCTTCTGGTTATTTGGATGTGAATTTATGAGGAGAAATAATGAAAAAGAGGGCATTCTTTTATTTGAATCTCTCCGTTTGTATGCAAATGTTTAATGTGATTGGATGTTGTTGTTTTTAAAATTATATTATTTTACAATTTTCGAATTCGTGGCCTTACGGTTATTCCTTCATCGCAGGGTACAGATTTCCTCCCCTATCACAATCGATCATCTACTCACGGGCGCTTCAGAGCAGGGTTGCTGATAATTTTAGTAATTGGTTTGTTTTTTTAAGTAAAACAATCAGATTTTTTTTAATTTTAAATTTCAATTGGTTGAAGTAGCATAATATAATGCTGCATTAATAAAAGCATTATACTTCAAATTGAACTGACTGAATTTAATATTTTTCTTGTGGAAATCCCCTGTAAAAATACCCAATGGAAATTGTATAGCTTGTGGGTTTTTCCAAATTGCCTGCATTGCAACATCATCAAATCGCACAGTGCATTTCCGTACATGATTCAGTAAACAACAAATGTTTGGGAATAAGCTCTTCAAATACATGTAGTAACCATGTCAACAGGTAGAAATAGTGATCCAATATGGACTTTACTTTGAGTATTTAAATTAAGGTGAGTGTCACACCAACAGGAAAATATAGAAAAACAATACTTGTCATGATATGACTGAAGAAATAAACAATTCAGGGGGAGACATAATAAGAGGACATGTAGCGTAGACCGTTTCTGGGGTCGTCACACACACACATATGCAAGAAGGAAACTCAAGACAGGTATTTTTCGTTTTCGGTTGTTTTTATTAGGCCGTTTATTCACACTAATTCTCGGTCAAAACAATGAAATGAAGCTTACCGTTACAACGCGGCACTAAAACTGGGGCCAATTTCATAGAGCTGCTAAGCACAAAAAAATTGCTTAGCATGAAAATTTGTCCTTGGCAAAAACAAGGTTACAGACCAAATTTTCACGTGATCTTTATTGTTTTGGATTAAAAATCAGCTGTTTTTTTGCTTAGCATGAAAAACACGTAGAATTTTGTCTGGTAACCTGTTTTTAATGAGCAAGACTTTTTTGTGCTAAGCAAATTTTTGTGCTTAGCAGCTCTATGAAATTGGCCCCAGGTCTAAACCGGTACGGCGTATGCACTATCCGGAACGGGTTGATTCGGCCAACCGGCACAGACGCTACAATACTGTACATGTAATATTATCAATGTTATCGTACTTGAAAGGTAATTTTCCCCAAGATATTATAATTATAATCAAATGTACACAGTGCAGATGACTAGATATTATGGTACTACACATGTAGAAAGATGATCTTAACCCAATCGATAAATTGTATCTACATAAAATGTAAACAAAAGTTAAAAGTACATGCGTTAACTGTGTGTTATTGTACTAATCTAGTACGATATCATTCCATAACTTTTTGCCTACCAATTAGTAAAGATAATTGTTACCATTAAATTGTTTCATTTATATAAGATAAAAATAGTTTAGGAAAATAGCTTGTCCAAATGAGCCATTAATGCTGTATGAGATTCATATTAAATTATAAATATCTACCTGTAATTTAGGGGGAGGGGTTAATGGGGGTTCTTTTAAAAATTCTAAACCTTTTCATTAGTATAATCCAGTTGGTTTCATTTACTAAATTGATGTTACAAGTTATGTTAAAAATGATATTGAAAAAAAAAATTAAAAACACACCGAGAGAAAAAAATCTAATGATTTAAAAATCACAGGCATGACATTTTTTAACTATCGTCCACAGATGTGAGGGTTATCTCAGACGAGGCCCTGGCTAACACAGCCTCGGCACTTGGAGACAACTGGCCGAGACTTGCTTATCATCTTGGCTTCGACCAGGAGGAACGTCAGGTTATTCAAGTGGCATATTCAGGGGATGTCAAAGAACAAGCCAGGCACATGTTATCGGTGTGGAGGGAGAGGTACAACGGAGTGGACATGAAAAGCTCCCTCATCGGGGCTCTGAAAAAGATCGGACGGTACGACCTGCTTGCAAAGTATGGTAAGCATCGGTACTCTGATGCCAAATTTAAATGTTTATCAGTCCCAAAATGTTATCTAGCCCATAACTGCCATCAAAAAAGTTACAAACGACTTGATCCTACATTTCCACATTTAAAACCGGTGCTATACCCCTTAAGAAATATCCAAAACAGGTGATGGTTACTTATGTACGTAGTGTCTTACGCGTGCGTGTAAACCACACCTGATTGCAGCTGTTTACCAACCTGCACTTGGCGTCAATTAATTAACAGGTGTGGATGTTTTGGATGACCGTTTGCTGCATCGTTTAGCTGATGCACTTGGAGAAGGTTGGCAGACGCTGGCTATTAATCTAGACCTGAAAGACAATCAGATTGTAAGCATAGCAGAGTCATTTCCCCAAGTTCGAGAGCAGGCCCGTCGAATGTTGAGTGTCTGGAGAGAAGACTACCTAGACCTTGACATGATTGGTCAATTGACCAAGGCACTGAAGCAAATGGGGCAGTATGACCTGCTAAAAATAATAGGTAAGGAATTCCTTCAGTATTATCAATTATTGTCAATACATTTCAAACAATTCAAGGCGAAATTAAGTCTGCTGAGAAAAAGATGCGTCGAAAATTTGAGTTTTCAAATCAAAGTCAATTATTTTAATGTATTCATTTATAAACAAAAATGTATGTAAGCAATTACAGCCTCCCCGCTTTGTTTTACTTACAGGGATGGAAATTGTGGACGAAAAGTCTCTCCAGAAACTGGCAGATGAACTTGAAGAATTATGGCCCGAGGTAGCAGAGCATCTTGGATTTGACAATGCTGATTGTAGAAGCATCAGCGTGACGTACCCCGAAGGTGGTAAGGAGCAGGCATGGCAGATGCTTAAAGCCGTGGTGGAGAGGCATGGGGGCCTCGTCAAGATGGACGAACTGAAAGGCGCCCTCAAGAAAATAAATCGGTATGATCTGCTGAAGTGGCTAGGTGGGTATGCATATTCGTATTCAGGATTAATTATTTTGGAGAATCGAGTTATTATAATAAGTTACCACATTTTGAAAACAACTGCACTGAAGTCAAGAACCCGTCTCTCTCTTCCTCGTGTCTTTATGATCCACAGGTGAGGAGACTCTGGAGACAACCACCGTCCACAAGATTGCCGAGGGTCTGGGTGAATCCTGGCCTGAGGTGGCACTTTATCTTCTGATGGATGAGATCCAGTGTAAAGAGATCATCAAGGAGTACAGTATTGCTTGGCAACAGGCCGAGACGATGCTGGATCTCTGGCGAAGTCACTTTGAGGGAGGTAACCCCGTGGAATACTTAGGCAGAGCCCTGATATTGGCAAATCGCCCCGATCTAGCGAAAGAACTTGGTAAGCTACACTCTAATAACCTTTTGAGTAACACATATTCTTCCTTAATTAATTTCTGAACATATTACTAAAAATCGGCCCCAAGTAGTAGGTGAAGCGATACCTCGTTGTGAATCAAGTTGTGGATCAGCGCGCGCGCTGTCTGCCGGAGGATCCTCAACTTGATCCTCAACTTGATCCTCAACTTGATCCTCAACTTGATCCACAACTTGATCCACAACTTGATCCTCAACTTGATCCTCAACTTGATCCACAACGAGGCATCGTTTACGCCCCAATCAAGTTGTAGATCTTGTGAGGAGGATCAAGTTCCCGGGGCTCCCTATGCTCCTAAGCTTCCCAAGCTCAGTATTATAGCTTTGAGAAAATCCATAACATCAGTTTATTAAACGGTACCTTTCGATAGTATTTGTTTATTTCTGTGGTATCATCCCCTACAGGATAATGGTAAAGTCCTGTGGGAATATAAAAGATGAAATTATTGTGATCCACAATTTGATCCACAACGGGGCGGGCTGTATTGTATGGAATTCCAAAGACGACAAAACTGCGTCGCGTCGTGCCGTCGCCCCGACGGCACGACGCGACGGCACGACAGCCCCGTCGCGTCGTGCCGTCGCGTCGTGCCGTCGCCTCGTTCCTCATTACTTTTATGCAGTGTCAAAGGCGTCGCGTCGTGCCGTCGTGGCGTCGCGTCGTGCCGTCGTGCCGTCGCGTCGTACCGTCGCGTCGTGCCGTCGTGCCGTCGCGTCGTGCCGTCGCGTCGTTATGTTGCCAGTTATTATATAATTGTATTCGTGGCGTCGCGTCGTGCCGTCGTGGCGTCGCGTCGTGCCGTCGTGGCGTCGCGTCGTGCCGTCGTGGCGTCGCGTCGTGCCGTCGTGGCGTCGCGTCGTGCCGTCGTGTCGTCGCGTCGTGCCGTCGCGTCGTGCTGTCGTGCCGTCGCGTCGTGCCGTCTGCCCGGCTCGGCAAAAAGGGCTTGTGATCGGGGCCAATAGAGGGCGCATTTTACAACAGCATTTTACAACAGCAGTGCAAGGCCGGCCTAACGTAAATTGAACATACAGTTTGCTAGAATTTACAGTTTGCTAGATCCGCTTTTGCCTTGTCATCTGGACAGTATCCTTTTTAATTATCTTTGTTCAATATCATTGTGTTTTTGGATATGAATCTTACAATATCATGATGTCATTCGGTCTGGCCGGGATCCGAACATCGGGTGTCCGGAAACTGGCCCCGGATCTCCCCGGACATACTCCGATAAATCAATACATGATGTATGTTTCATAGTCATACATAAGAAGAAACCTTTTTGACATTCTCAAAGCATTATGGCTGAGTAAAGATGACAGACAAAGCAAGCAATTTGTGCACAAACCTAAGGCAATATTTAATGTTTTTCTTCTCTAATTTTGAGAAAACAAACGTCATTATTGTTGCACAACTTTAGTCCGAGTTACTGGACTCTAGTTATCGCTTCTTTAACATTTGGACATCATCTGGCGCTACTAGAGTCCGAGGAAGTCTACGTGCATCCCTCGAGATCTCTTAAATGCGGTTCAAAATGTCGCCCAAATCTTCATAATGTTGGTGACAGACAGGACAATGCACTATGACCACAGGTATGACCTGTAACAATTTAGTTAATGTAATTTTGCATCAGAATAAAGCAAATTAAGTAACAGGCTCTGCCCTTCAGCGATATGATTACTGTATGTCAGCTCTGTACACTGTTATTTCTGTGAGAAGAAACAAATTCACAATTTTAAACCCACCTGTACAATCTGGCAGATACCTCAGCAGGTTAATAATTCCAGTCATTGTTGCATCTTTTAATTAACATATTTAAAATTTTCATCACCCCCCCCCCCCCCCCCCCCAAATCCTTTTTTAAAACATGTATATCTACTGATTTATCAGCATCATTCGACTAGTGACGAACGAAATCCCCTTGTATGAGAGCATTGTGAATGGAAAACCTTTGAAAAGAGCAATGATGATTATGTTTTGTTGCAGATAGATTGAAAACTAGACTGCTAACAAACAGCCATTATATTCAATTTGTTTATATTATTTTGTGATTATTTAAACATTTCACTTGTATATTGTTTTCAGAAATCAAGAGTCGTAAACTAGGCACCACTGAAGTCCTCCTGGCTGGCAGCTGTATGAGGCTACATAATGGAGAGACATGCTACAATGGTACTGTTTGCTCAAGGGAGAAATGACACAAGCAATGGTTATGCCATCAGTCTCCAGCAACTCTAAATCTCTCAATTCTTTGGAAATCTCAACTCAAAGAAAGATCATTATTTTCTGAGGATTTAAAAAAGCACCACAATATTACTTGCATGGTTGTCACATTGCTTTAACTTTCATAGCCTAGTTTAATAAATTGAGCTCAAAAATGCAAGTTAACAGGAATATTTTAAATCAAATAAGTTAAGAGGGCCTAATATTTCGATCTTAACAAGATCATGTTTACAGTTTAGCGAATATAAGGGCTGACACTGCAGCACAATTTCAAAGACTGTACTGGAGATTGGAGGGGGTGGGGGCCCACAGGGTCACCCCAAGATTTGTGTTAACTTGAATTCTACACTCTCAACAATTATACATTGCAATGTATATAAAGGGTAATTATTATTCTCCACCTCTGACACCTTATTTTCATCTTGTTCAAGAAGTAAAGCAAACGGTCCGCAAACAAGTAAACGACAGTCATTGCCAATACTACTCGAATGGTAAAATGTATATTTAAACAGTTTACAACATGCTCCTATCTTTTATTCCTATGTGGTAATTTTAGACTCATGTTTGCACAATTGGCATACATTTATATTTATGTTTTTATCTATTCTTTACATGTATAGAACTCCGCCCGAAAGTAAACAAATTTATATCTACTGGTTTGGACTGGTGTTCATCACATTGCTAAATTTCCTGTCCCTTGTCATTTTAAAATGAAAATGTTGTTTATTGTGAAATATGAATGCACCACATGTACTATAAATAATGAATATCTTGCATCACACTTTGGACCCATGAATGAACCATGATGACTTTGAAGCCAAAAAAGAACAACGTACGTATGTTCTTATTTGTAACTGTACATGTATGTACAGTAAAAATGCACTTTATTGGAACGCCTTTCCTAAACTTCAGAATAAACAAAACCAATTGGCAAGATATATATATGATAAGTTACCTCATAATGAAGTATTCCTTAAAAAAACAATTAATTCATTACCATGTCATGCTCAAACAACCTTTGTCTCCCACATTAATATGTAATTGAAATTGTATTTATTGAATAAAACACCATTAATTTAAAAGTAAAAAAACAAAATGTTGAAATTGGCATTGAAAATGTTATTGGTACTGACTGCTGTAATTATAATTTTTTTAATTAATTAATGCACAAACGCCTGCACCAGTAAAACACAGTACTGTTAACTGAGAATTCTTATCAGGGGTTTGTTTATTAATTGGTGCCTCATATGGTTTCCCCTTAAAGTACTTCGTACTAAATACTGATACTCAACCAGCCCCACCTTCAAGACACTAAAAATATGAATAGGCCTTCAAAACACTAAAACAATACATTGGACAAAATCTAGAAGCACTCATCAACTCGGCATCTACTTTAACCCCCTCCCCTTCCCTCTACCGTTTTTCCCCAAAATACCTACTACAATTCATTGTATATTTTGAAAACCTCCGAAGAATAACAAACAATATTATCAGCTTGTGGATTACTAAAGTAGGCTCACGGACTAAACTTTGTCAGACCAAATGTCCTATCACCAGCGATAAAAATCAACACGCACATTGCAAAAAGTTGGTTTTTTTCAGTTCGCGACGCGCGCCGAGCCGAGTATCGTAATCGAAGCCATACGCCAGCCGAAGCCTCCCGAAGCCTAACCGTACGAATCGTTTTGGCCGCCATTTTACTTTGTGATGAAGCCCGAGCCTAGCCAAGCCCAAGCCAAGCCCCAAGCCTCAAGCCCCATTTGATAAACGCCCTATGGGAGAACAGGGCTACGTCTGTAAGGGCGCCCCCTATTTCCACTAGTCTGAGGCGACGGCACGACGCGACGGGGCGACGGCACGACGCGACGGCACGACGCGACGGCTTAACCAGTTCGCGCCGGATGACGTATATAAACGCAAAAATTTCCCCAAATTCAAAACGGATGACGAATAAACACGCCAAGTTCAAGTTCGGAAATGTATGTCAGCAGCGCGCAAGGCCGGAAATGCGTGGGTGTGCTACCCAGCACTATCGGCCTGAACACGCTTCGGATCGAGTTTCGTTAAAAATAATCCCGCCCGTCGGCTCGGCGATGTTAAAATAATCCCGGCGCGAACTGGTTAAAGGCACGACGCGACGGCTCGACGGCACGACGCGACGGCACGACGGCACAAGGCGACGGCGCGATGCGACAACGCGGGGCGACGGCACGACGCGACGGCACGACGGAACGGGGCGACGGCACGACGCGACGGCACGGGGCGACGGCAAGGGGCGACGGCACGACGGCACGACGCGGCGGGGCGACGGCACGACGCGACGGGGCGACGGCACGACGCGACGGCAGGCATACTGCATAAAAGTAGCATAGAAACAGGCGACGGCACGACGCGACGGCACGACGCGACGGTGACGTCGTGCCGTCGCGTCGTGGCATCGCGTCGTGCCGTCGGGGCGACGGCACGACGCGACGCAGTTTTGTCGTCTTTGGAATTCCATAGTATTGCTCCTCACTCAAGTTGTGGATCGTTTCTTTATTCATTTATTTATTAATTTATTTTAAAATGTATTCATTCATTTAATTTTTTGTCTTCGTAAAATGGAATAAGAGAAGATGCCCTTTACTCGTTTTATGATAAGAAGGTCTCTGAACCTTAGGGGCGGGGCTCCCCAACTGCAACTTGGGGAGCATGGAGAGCCCCGCCTTAAGGTTCGAAGACCTTCTTATTCTCTAAAGAGTAAAGGGGTAGTGAAAAGAGTAAAGGAGCAGTGAAAAGATCCTTCCATCCTTCAGTCAAGGGCGTCTTCTCTTATTTCATTTTACGAAGACAACAATTGAAATGAATGAATAAATTTAAAAATAAATAAAATGAATAAATAAAATGAATAAACAAATGATCCACAACTTGAGTAAGGGGCATTACAGCCCACGTTGTGGATCAAGTTGTGGATCACAATCAATTCGTCTTTCATATTCCCACAGGACCGTACCATTATCCAGTAGGGGATGATACCACAGAAATCAAAATCATCTAAAGGTATACTATCTAAAGGTACCGTTTAATAAACTGATTTTATTGTATTCTCTAAGCTATCATTTTGGAAGCTTGGGGAGCATGGGGGCCCTAGGAACCTGATCCTCCTCACAAGATCCACAACTTGATTGAGGCGTAAACAATGCCTCGTTAAGGATCAAGTTGAAGATCTTCCGGCAGACAGCGCGTGCGCTGATCCACAACTTGATCCACAACGAGACGTCGTTTATGCCTCACCTACTATTGCCCCACCCCAACCGAATTTTAAAAAGAATAAAGTAATTATACTACCGAAACAAATCAGTTTGTAATATTAATCTTTGTAGCAAATCACGATCTTGTTACAATAATATTGCAGTATTGTCGCAACAGCTTCAACCGTGTGGGCGGTGCGGCAATGACGATCCCTTCAAGATGCGACGATACATCAGCAAAGACTACGAAGGTTTCACTCGTGTGATTGGTCTTTGCTGCGCATCCTGCGGCCAGGAGTGGCTCTCAGAGAGGTTCTTGTTTCACCCAGACGTGGAGAACACTCGCCCCTGGGTGAAACTCGGTGAGGTCGTACTAAAGGAGCAACTGGAGGTACCTGTGGAGAAAAACCCGGTCTTTCAGGTTAGGGACTGTCGCACCAAGATTGAACATTTTGACGACATTAATAATTACCTAAAGGTAGGGGATCATATCACTTGGCGCCGACATTACGGCGTATGGCACCATGCAGTGGTGTCTGGCCTCAGTGGTGAGGTTGGTAAAGTCAAAGTTATACATTGGTACAAACCAAACTGTTCTGTTACAGCGCAGATTGTTGAAGAAGAGCTTGACTTGGGCAAGCAGAATGGCGTCTTGTTTCGTATTGATTATACCGAGGAGATTACCGCAGCCAATACGGCGGAGTTAGTTATTGCCCGGGCTGAATCGCGAAAGGGGGATACCGGTTACAAACTGTTCGGGGACAACTGCGAAGCGTTTGCGTCGTATTGTAAGACCGGCATTGCGGAGAGTTGCCAGCTTGTCTGGTTGTACCGCAAATACACGGAAATCGTGGACAAAACGCTGGCTAGTCTTGCGGAAAACGTGTGGAAGGTTGGGTACAGTCTCGTTGAGAAGATCGCCAATGATACGGTTGCAGAAGGAGGTAAACAAGCACTGGGTGTGGTGGCTGAAGCTGAGATATTGGAGAGGATTGGGCAAGGAACTAACTTGATGGGGGTGGGATTTGTGTTTGCTTTCGAGGGTTGGGCATGTTACTGGGACCTCAAACAGGTGTACGATAAGAGACTGTCAGGTGATATATCCTTGAAAGATTTTATTGAAACAGCTTCACGGTGTGTAAGCGAAGCATTTTTTGGTGCCGGGTTCGCTTCGATGTTGGGCATCGGGGGGCAGGTTGTAGGTGGTTTTGTTCTGCCTGGATTAATAGGAGCGCCGATCGGCGCGTTTTTAGGAAGCGTCGTGGGGGGCACTTTGGGTTTTATTATCGGGAAGCCATTGGGTTCAGTCGTCGGACCGCACATCGGCCGCGCCGTAACTTCGGCAATGGGGACCGACGATAGAGCGGTGGAGAGAATTGAGGACCTCGAGGCGGGAGACCAAGTCGTGTTTTATGGTAACCTGTTACATCCAAGACACCACGCCATCGTGGTTGACCGGTTCCCGGCTGCGAACAAAGTCAAGGTGGTACACAACACCTACCAGGAAGGTGTGATTGAGGAGATGGTTGAGTTTGCCAAGCCTGTCTTCAGGTTGGTGTATGATGAGCGGAAGTGTCATTCACCGGATCAGGTGATCCAGAGGGCCCGGTCCAAGATTGGAGACGAGACCTACCGGTACTCCTTAGTCTGGAACAACTGTAAGGATTTTGCTCGATGGTGCAAGCTGAAATAGCCTACTAATATCATTTTAAAAATGAATTTGATGTTTGTGCTATGATCGATTGGAAGACCGCACACGACACGCTGCCTTATTTGGAGACACATTCATGTTGGTGTAATTATGGGCTCTCTGCACAAGTATCCCCGACAATAAATTAAAGGGTCTATGCAGACCTTTCGAGAAGAAATGCTGTTTAATAGTTTAAAATGTGCTTAAACCTTAATCAGCAAACATTTAATTAGCCACCTTGGTAACCTGTCCAAACACTGACAAATGGTGGCGCTGTTTGTGACGTAAATTTAAGAATCCGAAAAATAGACAGCACTATCTACATGTAGAATCCGCACTGTACATATGCACACCTACGTGCATGCATGGAGAAATACATGGAAGGAAAACATGGTGCATGATACAAACGCCACGTGTACACGCAGCCCTTGTGTCATCACACACCATTCTCTGTGCGTATTATGCCCACGGCGTGTCATACCCTTTTTTCCCCTCGTTTTTCTAAAGCTCCTCTTCGTTTCTTGGCAGGTGTCTTGCCTTTTTGACTGAGTACCCAAGAACATTGTTGGCACAACCTTTTGGTGTTTATGCAAAACAACCTGTACATTTCCAAATTTGCCCCAAAACAGGTTCGCTCTGGTCTTCCGGACCGCAGAAGTCCAAATCTGCCGATACATTTTCTGATAATGGCGAAAATCTCTGTGATGCAATTCCTGAAACTGACTATAAATCCTAATTCCAAGTCATTTTTTTCTCCCCGTTTCAGAAGAAGAGATTATTGATGTAGTAAGTAACCTGTCAAATAAGAAGTGTGCAGGGGTTGATCTAATCATGGAGCAATAAACTTCTTTAAAAAGTACATCCAGTCTGTCTCTCTTTAAATGTAAATATAAGAAATATTTTTTAAATAATTATTTGGAAAAAGATTAACTCTCACGGGGTCACGAGACGGGTCACATGTCTTGTTTGTACCGGTAAGTTCCTTATTTTTGTGTGAATAATCGTGTTAACTTAATAACTGTTTTGTCTTAATGTGTAAGTACCATTATATGTATATGTATGTGGGGGGGGCCCTACTCGACAAGCTCTGCTTCTTAGGGACCCCCCTCCACATTTATCCTAAATTAAGCGGTGTTTGTTTGTTGTGCAACGTTATGTGGAAAATAAAGTAATTGATATTAAAAAAAGTAAAGTAATTGATATACCTCGGGTCAGTTGGGAATGTGTGCATGCTCAAACCAGCTTTATTGTGTGGCCGCAACCTGCAGTAACACATCTGACTGGCATGTTTATGAGAAATGATCGATGATTAAACTAACTGCGGTGAAATGAATAATTCTGCATCAATTGTGCACTTGCATAGCAGCACGACCGCTGTAGCTCAGCTACTGGCCGGCCGAGTTCCCAAACGTACGTCACGGTTATGCAAATTGTCTATGCTAATGAGGTACCATTCTAGGGGCGGGGCCATTAAATAGCTTTTACATACTGGAAATCACTTATTTAAATATAATCTTTCATTTAAGCTATTTCTCAAACTCATTACATAGATCCTTTAAAATGTTTTCCAAAACGAAGGGTCTTTGTGGTCATATTTGTGGATCTTTGTGTTCGATAGCTTGGGTTTTGAAAGATTAATACAGGATTATGGATTTCCAAAGCTGTGGGGTCCGTCTTAGTTGAATTTCATTTGGTATATCATATTGCGACATTATGATAATATTATGATCAGATATTATGATCAGATATTTTTGGTCAAAAGGATCATGCACTATTTTTGGCATTCATTATTTTGTGCTGAATTATTAAAAACAGGGCTTGCAACCTAAATGAAATCTAAAAGGTAAATTATGACAGACATTCTAAATTAAATATAAAATCAATAAAAAATCAGACAATAGATGTTTATATGCAGCGGTATATTGTAACCGCTTAGTTTAATATTTAATTATAACCTGTTTACAATTCAAGACCAGTTTATCGGGCCATGAATACAACATTACAGCAGTTAAACATGTGTAAAATATTACTAAGTGCCAACTTCAAAAACCAATTTTCTTCCCAAACTATTACTTCAGATTTACCCATCTATGCCAAGATTATTACATGTATAACATAAGTAATCTTATCACCAATTTCAAGTATCAATGCTACATCACAGTAATCTTTAAAGTAATCTTTAAAATAAAAATATTTTGGTTTTCTTGAACAGCCCATTTCTATTATCAGAAAATGTTTGATTTTAAAAGAAACTGAAAACATTTTTATTAAATAATTTTATTATTTATTATTCCCTTTATATCTAATCTATTTATCCTTAAATGTATTATCCAATTAGTTTGGAGAGCCCCTCGACAGAAACTTGTGTTTTTTTGGTAATCCTGCGGGAGCTATTTGGGTATTGTCTTCTGTTATGTTTTTGGTTATGTTTCTTGATCAGTGTTTGTTATTTGTAATTGTTCTCTAATTCAGTAATTTTGTATATCCCGAAAAATGAAATAAAGATAAAGATAACGATTGTGCATGCACATGCGTAGCAGCACGGCCGCTGTAGCTCACTGAATGGCCGGCCAAGAGTTCCCAAACGTACGTCACGATATTTATGCAAATTTTCTATGCTAAAAAGTATCATTCTAGGGGCAGGGCCATTTCGCCAAAAAAATCTAAATATATATTTATTTTGTTAACAATGACGCTTTTGGTATTGCTCATTCAACTAGTTAAACGTAGCCAGATGTGCACTGAAGCACTAAAAAAAACACGACTTCTGTCGACCTCTCTGGGTGCACTAGCCTAATTCAAGCCCCATTAAAAACAGTGTAAAATCAACAACGTTCAGGACCAAGTTTCATGCAAACCGACATCACTCGGGTTTCTCGACCAAACAACAATAAGACTATTGTCTTGGCCTTTATCTTTCCATTTAATTTCAATTGTTAGTGGGTTGGCCAATTACATTTTTTATTCACACCAAAAGCAACTCACCTCCCGAAAAATTATACTTCCCAAACCTGTTTGTAGCCAATTTACAAATTGCATCCCTCCACGTTCTCGGGCGATTTGGACCCATTTTTCAACCGTAATTTTATCAAGTCTGCCCTTAGCCGGGTTGAAGCCCAAGAAAAAGGGAGTTCCTAGGCTATTTACACAATCCCACAATTTGTGTTAACAAAACGGCCTTCTTAAAAAAAAAAACCCTGTTCAATTAGTGTAGTGCACCTCTCATCACAGTATAATGGCATGGGTTAGTACAGGCTGACGGCAGCGGGTATACGGTAGCTAAGCGCTGGATTGCGGTACCGGTGGCGCGTCTGCAAAGACAAAGACGACAATGTCTGACGACTTGGTTCCAAGTCTACACTTGCACAGTATTCAAACAAAATCGAAAAACGTGGTCCCACAATGGTCAACTAAATAGACTCCTCTTGGAAAATTATTCACAACTCTAGCTCTGTCAAACATTGTCAGATTTAGTCGTTTGATGTATAATTTTTAAGTGGGAATCGGTATCTTTGAAACCATATATATAATATTCATATATTCGATGTTAGTTTACAATTCTACGTGTCATTGTCGTGTGGTATTCCGTTAATAGTTGTTGCATTTTTGTTTAAATTCGGTCTCTGCTCATTTTTCATTGACTATTTTTAGTCTCCAAGTTTATTGTTGGAGTGAGTTTAATTTAAAGAAAAGTAAGGATCTGAGTGTGGTGCACCATACACATATTATGCTAAGTGATCTTATTCTTTCGGAAGAAAAAATACGCCTATCGGCTCATGTACCAATAATGCATTACGCAAGGCTGGGGAATTCCCTGACGCAACATGTCGCGTCGGGGAATTCCCGGCTGGCCTTGCGTAATGCATTATTGGTACACCGAGCACAACAACAATAACGTCATGGTATTTGTGTACATCATTGGTACGGATTAAAAGTGCAGTGTTCACTGCACACTCGAGACAGTAAACATTTTGTAATTGAAGAATGAAGATCGAAGTACGTACGTGCGTCAATGTGGTTCGAATAAAGAAAACATATCATGGCTAGCCAAGGTAAGAACCCAAAACACCTCGATCGAATTATTGTGTTTAGACTTTGGACCAACGTTTGGTATCAACTAGCACTAGCATTAGCAGTAGCAGGACAATTTTAAAAACAACATTAATTTTACAGTTTGTTGGTTGATCTAGACTTACGTTAAAGCGAGGAACACACCCTACAACCCCTTTCCTTGGTTCTTTGTGGGGGTAAATATTTTCTTCTGGTTATTTGGATGTGAATTTATGAGGAGAAATAATGAAAAAGAGGGCATTCTTTTATTTGAATCTCTCCGTTTGTATGATAATGTTTAATGTGATTGGATGTTATTGTTTTTTAATTTATATTACATGTATTTTACAATTTTCAAATTCGTGGCCTTACGGTTATTCCTTCATCGCATGGTACAGACCTATCCGATCGATCATCTACTTACTTCAGAGCAGGGTTGCTGATAATTGTATTATTTTTTTATTTTGTTTAAAGTAAAACAATCAGATTTGTTTTAATTTAAATTTTAATTGGTTGAAGTAGCATAATATAATGCTGCATTAATAAAAGCATTATTTTTATAACTTTAACTTCAAATTGAACTGACTGAATTTAATATTTTTATTGTGGAAACCCCCTGTATAATTACCCAATGGAAATTGTATAGCTTGTGGGTTTTTCCAAATTGCCTGCATTGCAACATCATCAAATCGCACAGTGCATTTTCGTACATGATTCAGTAAACAACAAATGTTTGTGAATAAGCTCTTCAAATAGTAACCATGTCAACAGGTAGAAATAGTGATCCAATATGGACCTACTTTGAGTATTTAAAATAAGGTGAGTGTCACACCAACAGGAAAATATACGGAAAAACAATACTTGTCATGATATGACAGAAGAAGTAAACAATTCAGGGGGAGACATAATAAGAGGACATGTAGCGTAGACCGTTTCTAGGGTCGACACACACACGTACAAGAAGGAAACTCAAGACAGGTATTTTCCGTTTTCGGTGGTTCTTTTTTCTTATTTCTACTTCTCGGTCAAAACACTGACATGAAGCTTACCGTTACAGCACGGCACTAAAACTGGTCTAAACCGGTACGGCGTATATCCGGAATGGGTTGCTTCGGCCAACCGGCACAGACGCTACAATATACTGTACATGGGCAAACACCCCTGTATTATCAATGTTATCGTACTTAAAAGGTAATTTTTTCCAAGATATTATAATTATAATCATATGTACACAGTGCAGATGACTAGAGATCCTGGTAGAAAGATGATCTTAACCAATTGATAAATGAGCCATTAATGCTGTATGAGATAAGTATTAAATTAAATTATTTAAAAATCACAGGCAGGACATCTTTAAACTATCATCCACAGATGGGAGGGTTATCTCAGACAAGGCCCTGGCTAACACAGCCTCGGCACTTGGAGACAACTGGCCGATACTTGCTAATCATCTTGGCTTCGATAAGAAGGTTTGTAAGGCTATTCAAGTGGCATATTCAGGAAATGTCAAGAGACAAGCCAGGCACATGTTAATGGTGTGGAGGAAGAGGTACAACGGCGTGGACATGAAAAGCTCCCTCATCGAGGCTCTAAACAAGATCAGACAGTACGACCTGCTTGCGAAGTATGGTAAGCATCGGTACTCTGATGCCACTTTGGTGGTTGTGTAGAAAGTCTTTGGTAACCTTGAAATGTACTTTCAAAAAAAGTACTTTCAGAATTTGTTTAATGTTTCTCAGTCCCAAAATGTTATCTAGCCCGTAACAACCAACAAAGAAATTACAAACGCTTCGATCCTACATTTCTCATTTAAAACCGGTGCTCTAACCCTTAAGGGATCGTATACGTTTCGTAATTACTCCAAAAAATTATGACAATAAAAACTTACTTTGTAAGAAGTACAGCAGCTTTGGATAGTATAATGCATTTTTAGAAACTTGTCACTACGAAGTATATGCGGTTATGGAAAAAGATATCACTTTTTATCAAAAAAAAATTGAATCTGAGAACCGTTACTGCAGTGACGTTTCTCAGAGTGTGTATTCCAATGCAGATTATTCTTCATGCGTGGACATAACCGCTCAAGATTTTCGGCAATATCTCAAAACCGCTACCACCTTTTGAAATACAATTTTACAGGTTAGTTTTAGGGTATATATCTATATAACTATATAGAATTGAAACAAACAGTGGGTTCCAATGTTTGTTTAAAGTAAAACAATCAGATTTCTTTTAATTTAAATTTTAATTGGTTGAAGTAGCATAATATAATGCTGCATTAATAAAAGCATTACTTTTATAAATTTAACTTCAAATTAAACTGACTGAATTTATATTTTTCTTGTGGAAATCCCCTGTATAATTAACCAATTGAAATTGTATAGCTTGTGGGTTTTTCCAAATTGCCTGCATTGCAACATCATCAAATCGCACAGTGTATTTTCGTACATGATTCAGTAAACAACAAATGTTTGGGAATAAGCTCTTCAAATAGTAACCATGTCAACAGGTAGAAATAGTGATCCAATATGGACCTACTTTGAGTATTTAAATTAAGGTGAGTGTCACACCAACAGGAAAATATAGAAAAACAATACTTGTCATGATATGACAGAAAAAGTAAACAATTCAGGGGAGACATAATAAGAGGACATGTAGCGTAGACCGTTTCTAGGGTCGACACACACACACACATATACAAGAAGGAAACTCAAGACAGGTGTTTTCCGTTTTCGGTGGTTCTTTTTTCTTATTTCTACTTCTCGGTCAAAACACTGAAATGAAGCTTACCGTTACAGCACGGCACTAAAACTGGTCTAAACCGGTACGGCGTATATCCGGAATGGGTTAAGCTTCGGCCAACCGGCACAGACGCTACAATATACTGTACATGGGCAAACACCCCTGTATTATCAATGTTATCGTACTTAAAAGGTAATTTTTCCAAAGATATTATAATTATAATCATATCTACACAGTGCAGATGACTACAGATCCTGGTAGAAAGATGATCTTAACCAATTGATAAATGAGCCATTAATGGTGTATGAGATCAGTATTAAATTAAATTATTTAAAAATCACAGGCAGGACATCTTTAAACTATCATCCACAGATGGGAGGGTTATCTCGAACGAGACCCTGGCTAACACAGCCTCGGCACTAGGAGACAACTGGCCGATACTTGCTAATCATCTTGGCTTCGATAAGAAGATTTGTCAGGCTATTCAAGTGGCATATTCAGGGGATGTCAAGAGACAAGCCAGGCACATGTTAACGGTGTGGAGGAAGAGGTACAATGGCGTGGACATGAAAAGCTCCCTCATCGAGGCTCTAAACAAGATCAGACAGTACGACCTGCTTGCGAAGTATGGTAAGCATCGGTACTCTGATGCCACTTTGGTGGTTGTGTAGAAAGTCTTTGGTAACCTTGAAATGTACTTTCAAAAAAAGTACTTTCAGAATTTGTTTAATGTTTCTCAGTCCCAAAATGTTATCTAGCCCGTAACAACCAACAAAGAAATTACAAACGCTTCGATCCTACATTTCTCATTTAAAACCGGTGCTCTAACCCTTAAAGGGATCGTATACGTTTCGTAATTACTCCAAAAAATTATGACAATAAAAACTTACTTGGTAAGAAGTACAGCAGCTTTGGATAGTATAATGCATTTTTAGAAACTTGTCACTACGAAGTATATGCGGTTATGGAAAAAGATATCACTTTTTATCAAAAAAAAATTGAATCTGAGAAGCGTTACTGCAGTGACGTTTCTCAGAGTGTGTATTCCAATGCAGAATATTCCTCCTGCGTGGACATAACCGCTCCAGATTTTCGGCAATATCTCAAAACCGCTACCACCTTTTGAAATACAATTTTACAGGTTAGCTTTATGGTATATATCGATAACTACATGTACATAAATTGAAACAAACAGTGGGTTTCAATTACCAAACGTATACGATCCCTTTAAGAAATATCAGGTGACGGTTACTTATGTACGTAGTGTCTTACACATGCGTGTCAACCACACCTGATTGCCGCTGTTTACCAACCTGCACTTGACGTCAATTAATTAACAGGTGCGGAGGTTTTGGATAACCCTTTGCTGCATCGTTTAGCTAATATTAACCCTAACCCTACCTAATGCTACTTTTTACTACTACATGTAGTAGTAAAAAGTAGTATGCAGTACTCTCACTGACTTGTGTGCAATATGCCTGTAGTAATTTTTAGTATTTGGTACTTCACCCCTTATTGCACTCGTAGTACTTTTTAGCATTGTGTCCCTCTGCTTGCTGAGTGTGCATGGCCCATGTATGCTGTGTAAGGTGTTCTAAACTCTACAGCAAAAATTGTCACTTGGGACACATTGGGTCAAGGCTGGACTACTGCATTTTTTTGGCAGGTAAGTATTACTGACCTGTATTGCCACTATTAGTACTTTGTAGTTGGCAGTACTGTACTCTGTCAGTACATGCACACCCAATCATCAGTCACGGAGAGACCCAATGCTACGAAATACTAAGTAGTATTCTGTAGTACGCAGTTCTTTAGCCCAAAGTGAGGCCTAGGGGGTTAGGGTTAATTATTTAATTAATTTCTGAACATATATTACTAAAAATCGGCCCCAAGTAGTAGGTGAAACGTTAACGATGTATCGTTGTGTATCAAGTTGTGGATTAGCGCGCGCGCTGTCTGCCGGAGGATCCTTAACTTGATCCACAACGAGGCATCGTATACGCCTCAATCAAGTTGTGGATCTTGTTGTGAGGAGAATCAGGTTCCCGGGGCTCCCTATGCTCCCTAAGCTTCCCAAGCTCAGTTCCCCATATTATAGCTTCGAGAATACAATAAAATCAGTTTATTAAACGGTACCTTTCGATAGTATTTTTTTTATTTCTGTGGTATCATCTTCTACAGGATAATGCTACGGTCCTGTGGGAGTATAAAAAATGAAATTATTGTGATCCACAATTTGATCCACAGCGGGGGCTGTAATGCCCCTCACTCAAGTTGTGGATCGTTTCTTTATTCATTTTATTCATTTATTTATTCATTTATTTTAAAATTTATTCATTCATTTAATTTTTTGTCTTTGTAAAATGTAATAAGAGAATATGCCCTTGGCTGATGGATGGATGGGTGGATCTTTTCACTGCCCCTTTACTCTTTTTATGATAAGAAGGTCTCTGAACCTATGGGGCGGGCCTCCCCAAACTCCCCAAGTTGCGCGCAACCGCAACTTGGGGAACATGGAGAGCCCCGCCCTTAAGGTTCGGAGACCTTCTTATCCTCTTAAGGGTAAAGGGGTAGTGAAAATAGTAAAGGAGCAGTGAAAAGATCCATCCATCCAGCCATTCTTCAGTCAAGGGCGTCTTCTTTTATTCCATTTTACGAAGACAACAAATGAAATGAATGAATACATTTTAAAATAAATAAAATGAATAAATACAAATGAATAATTAAAATGAATATTTCAAACGATCCACAATTTGAGTGAGGGACATTACAGCCCCCGTTGGATCAAGTTGTGGATCACAATCATTTCGTCTTTTATATTCCCACAGGACCGTACCATTATCCAGTAGAAGATGATACCACAGAAATAAAAATCATCTAAAGGTATACTATCTAAAGCGGTCGCCAGCTCGCCAAATGCGACCCAAAACAGCCACGGACGACTCAAAACACTGCCTCGGTCGTCCGGCCGGCGAGTTAAAATATTGAATACATTACATGTGATTTCCCAGATCAACTGTTTACTAGTAGTACATGTACAGCAGTACACGCGCACGTGCATTGCAGAGGATCGATACAGATTCGCGATGTTTATAGCCTGCTTGCTATGGCTAGCGCTAGCGCATGGCGCGCATGGCCTGTGCGGCACACATACATGTACATGTACATCCCTACCGCAAGCGTACGTAAAAACGGTGATGGTGCCAAAAAGCCATGTGCTCGCCCCATGCAAAGCATGCATAATGCAGGCGCATTGTTGGATTGGTTTCCGCCGCACGCTTCAATGGACAAAGTTAAGGACCGAAACCAGTCCATGGCCGACATGCATGTATTTTTCCGTTACGCGAAATGGTCGAATTTGACATCGTAAGATGTAAAAATGCCTGGCAAACAAACCTCAATGAAGAAAGTCATATCCTGCAGGTTAATTATCAGATCATGGTCGCCCTTTCCTATTTTTTTATTTTCTGTTAATGTATTTCTTTCGAGGTAGTAACGCTTGTCCTTCTTGAGCGATGTAGCGTGTTTCTACAAAATGTTCTACCGCGGCATGTTTCCTGCATTCTCCTGCATTCTGTTTACGCTTCGCCTTGTGTGGTGTGTTGGTCAGCTCGGCGTTCGTTCATCGTGTGAAAGATTGATTTAGGCCAACATTCTCCGTTTTTTTTCCAAAAATGTTTTCAACCTTAAACATTTAATATGCTTTTACAATAACTCCGCCAGTTTTGTTGTCACATGCGAGGTTTAGTTTTGATAGCTTTTGTGGCGGATGCAAATTAAATCTTCCCGCAAGATCAGCGATTACAACAAGCAGTGGGCTGGCCGGCTGTGAAGTGCCGTGCCGTGCTGCCCTGCCGTGCCGCGTTACGGCAATTTTACCAAACGCGCGGCAGGCTTTCGCGGAAGGTCGGACAATGCAGTTGGCGTTGCGTAACCTCGGTGAAAAACACAGTATGGCAAATGCACACGTGGCCACTGAAAATGCTTTCGGGCGACTGAAAACTCTAATTAGGTAGCCCGGCGGGCCACTGAAAAAAAAAGTTAAGGGAAACCCCTGAAAGGTACCGTGGCGTTTAATAAACTGATTTTATTGTATTCTCTAAGCTATCATTTGGGAAGCTTAAGGAGCATGGGGGGGCCCAGGAACCTGATCCTCCTCACAAGATCCACAACTTAATTGAGGCGTAAACAATGCCTCGTTAAGGATCAAGTTGAAAATCCTCCTGCAGACAGTGCGTGCGTGCGCTGATCCACAACTTGATCCACAACGAGACATCGTTTATGCCTCACCTACTATTGCCCCACCCCAACCGAATTTGTAAAAGAATAAAGTAATTATACTACCGAAACAATTCAGTTTGTAATATTAATCTTTGTAGCAAATCACGATCTTGTTACAATAATTTCAGTATCGTCGCAACAGCTTCAACCGTGTGGGCGATGCGGCAATGACGATCCCTTCAAGATGCGACGATACATCAGCAAAGACTACGAAGGTTTCACTCGTGTGATTGGTCTTTGCTGCGCATCCTGCGGCCAGGAGTGGCTCTCAGAGAGGTTCTTGTTTCACCCAGACGTGGAGAACACTCGCCCCTGGGTGAAACTCGGTGAGGTCGTACTAAAGGAGCAACTGGAGGTACCTGTGGAGAAAAACCCGGTCTTTCAGGTTAAGGACTGTCGCACCAAGATTGAACATTTTGACGACATTAATAATTACCTAAAGGTAGGGGATCATATCACGTGGCGCCGACATTACGGCATATGGCACCATGCAGTGGTGTCTGGCCTCAGTGGTGAGGTTGGTAAAGTCAAAGTTATACATTGGTACACACCAAACTGTTTTGTTACATTGCAGATTGTTGAAGAAGAGCTTGACTTGGGCAAGCAGAATGGCGTCTTGTTTCGTATTGATTATCCTGAGGAGATTACCACAGCCAATACGGCGGAGTTGGTTATTGCCCGGGCTGAATCGCGAAAGGGGGATACCGGTTACAAACTGTTCGGGGACAACTGCGAAGCGTTTGCGTCGTATTGTAAGACCGGCGTTGCGGAGAGTTGCCAGCTTGCCTGGTTGTACCACAAATACACGGAAATTGTGGAAAAAACGCTGGTTGATTTTGCTAGTGGCGTGTCGAAGTACAGTCTCGTTAAGAAGATCGCTAATGATACGATGGCAGAGGGGGGTAAAGAAGCAATGGGTGCGGTGGCTGAAGCTGAGATATTGGAGAGGATCGGGCAAGGAACTAACTGGATGGGGGTGGGCCTTGTGTTTGCTTTCGAGGGTAGGGCATGTTACTGGGACCTCAAGCAGGTGTACGATAAGAGACTGTCAGGTAGTATATCCTTGAAAGATTTCATTGAAACAGCTTCACGGCGTGTAAGCGAAGCATTTTTTGGTGCTGGGCTCGCTTCAGTGTTGGGCATCGGGGGGCAGGTTGTCGGGGGTGTTTTGGGCAATTTTGTTTTGCCTGGAATAGGAGCGCCGATCGGCGCATTTTTAGGAAGCGTCGTGGGGGGCACTTTGGGTTTTATTATCGGGAAGCCATTGGGTTCAGTCGTCGGACCGCACATCGGCCGCGCCGTAACTTCGGCATTGGGGACCGACGATAGAGCGGTGGAGAGAATTGAGGACCTCAAGGCGGGAGACCAAGTCGTGTTTTATGGTAACCTGCTACATCCAAGACACCACGCCATCGTGGTTGACCGGTTCCCGGCTGCGAACAAAGTCAAGGTGGTACACAACACCTACCAGGAAGGTGTGATTAAGGAGACGGTTGAGTTTGCCAAGCCTGTCTTCAGGTTGGTGTATGATGAGCGGAAGTGTCATTCACCGGATCAGGTGATCCAGAGGGCCCGGTCCAAGATTGGAGACGAGACCTACCGATACTCCTTAGTCTGGAACAATTGTAAGGATTTTGCTCGATGGTGCAAGCTGAAATAGCCTACTAATTTTAAAAATGAATTTGATGTTTGTGCTATGATCGATTGGAAGACTGCACACGACACGCTGCCTTATTTGGAGACACATTCATGTTGTTGTAATTATGGGCTCCCTGCACAAGTATCCCCCTCAGCGGAAAGAAAATGAGAGATAAGTAAAAAAATAGGTACATAAATTAGTGAATGAATATAATACCAAATATAAAGGATTGTGTACATTTTTGAAAAGGGCTGGATAGCTCAGTTGGTGGAACACCGGAACGGCAATCCGGAAGTTGCTGGATCAAGTCCGTTTCAGTCAATTTCTTTGTTCCAATGTTCAAATGTTCAAATATTAAATGTAGAGGGTTTATTACAGTAATAGTACATTTAAAATGTTTTTACTCAGCCTGTAATTGGCAGATGTCTTGCCATTTTGAGTACCCAAGAACATTGTTGGCACAGCAGTTGGTTTTAACAACCTTTTGGTGTTAACCAGATCACGCCGGATTACGTATATAAACGCAAAGTTTTTCCCAAGTTCAAAACGGATGACGCATAAACACGCCAAGTTCAAGTTCGGGAATGTCTGTCAGCAGCGAGCAAGGCCGGAAATGCGTGGGTGTGCTTCCCAGCACTATAGGCCTGAACCCTGCTTCGGGTCGAGTTTCGTTAAAAATAATCCCGCCCCTCGGTTCGGTGATGTTAAAATAATCCCGGCGCGAACTGGTTAATGCCAAATGCCTTGTACATTTCCAAATTTGCTATGGTTGTCCGGACCGCAGAAGTAGAACTCTGGTCAGTTGGGAACTTTGTGCGTGTTCAAACCAGCTTTATTGTGTGGCTGCAACCTGCAGTAACACATCTGACTGGCATGTTTATGAGAAATGATCGATGATTAAACTAACTGCGGTGAAATGAATAATTCTGCATCGATTGTGCACTTGCGTAGCAGCACGACTGCTGTAGCTCAGCTACTGGCCGGCTAACGAGTTCCCAAACGTACGTCACGGTTATGCAAATTTTCTATGCTAATGAGGTACCATTCTAGGGGCGGGGCCATTTCCCAAAAACAGTTTATGCTTTTTTCCTCATATTTATAAATCAAATAAATAGCTTTTACATACTAGAAATCACTCATTTAAATATAATCTTTCATTCAAGCTAATACAAAACTCATTAAATAGATCCTTTAAAATGTGACACGTTAACAACAAATCTGAAACGAAGATCTTTAATTTGTGGTCATATTTGTGGATCTTTGTGGTCGATAGCTTGGGTTTTGAAAGATTAATACAGAATTATGGATTCCCAAAGCTGTGGGGTCTCTCTTAGTTGAATTTCATTAAGTCTTTGCATCAATTATTGCGACATGATATTATGATCAGATATTTCTGGTCAAAAGGATCATGCACTATTTTTGGCATTCATTATTTTGTGCTGAACTCTCAAAAACAGGGCTTGTAACCTAAATTATTACAGACATTCTAAATTAAATATAAAATCAATAAAAAAATCAGACAATAGATGTTTATATGCAGCGGTATATTGTAACCGCTTAGTTTAATATTTAATTGGTTTACAATTCAAGACCAGTTTATCGGGCCATGAATACAACATTACAGCAGTTAAACATGTGTAAAATATTACTAAGTGCCAACTTCAAAAACCAATTTTCTTCCCAAACTATTACTTCAGATTTACCCATCTATGCCAAGATTATTACATGTATAACATAAGTAATCTTATCACCAATTTCAAGTATCAATGCTACATCACAGTAATCTTTAAAGTAATCTTTAAAATAAAAATATTGTTTTTCTTGAACAGCCATTTCTATTATCGGAAAATGTTTGATTTTAGAAGAAAAACATGTCTAGTTATATTTTTCCAGTCTCTTAAAATAACAAAATTTACCATCCCTTTCTCAGTAAATAAACCGTGCATTGTGTTACTTCTTTATGTCTCAGTTAACAAACAATTTGGTCAAAGAATTCAGTAACATTTGAGTTGGGAAAACATGCATTGTTGCGGAAACCATTAAACAAAATAATACATGTATTGCCAAATATAACACTTACCTTTTAAAAGGAATTAAAGACAATTTTTAGCCTAGCAAAAATCCTTTAAAGAAAACCTAACGAGTTATCCCAAAATGAAACTGACCTACAATTTATAGGTTATCATATCTTTATCTAATTAATATCAGTGATTGATTTTTAAATTATAGTTTTTTTTCTTCAATTTGTTGAGTCGGTTACAACAAACTAAACGCATGGCAAGGTTTTCTTATAGATTGTTGAATTACAAAGCATAATACGTGAATCTGTTTTTGTTTAAAATATAACCAAACCATTCTCCCTTTGTACGTTTTGTGCAAGAAAAATATTGATTCTCATTTTATAGACATCATCCTCGAATTAAATCTATAAAATTACAATTAATACAAGTATTCTTAGAAAATGCTAAGAACTGTCTTCCTGTAATTTAGGCAACTTACTCAAATGCAACTGATCCACTATAGTGTAACAAAGTAAGAAGTGATACAAACATATTATACTGAAACCAAAATATACAAATTAAAAGCCCATTTTTATTTATTTTTTAGAACAATTAAGCAGAAGTTAAGGAAAAAATTGTTGAAAGAGAATATGGACACATTGTGTACCACCAGCTTGTCTTTAAATAAACAAAGGGCCTTTTCGAATCTTTGGCTTCGTCTTCGTCTTCGGGCGATTTTTGACTACCAACTGCAAGATCTCCAGCCACATTCTGACGCCTGTTGTACTTCAGAAACATTCACTCGATTGATGTGAACCCAAAAGTTAGACTATTTCAATTTTCTTGCATTTCTATTTGCTTCTCAGTATTTCGGAATTCGGAGGCGAAGCCAAAGCCAAAGACGAAGCAACGGTTTCGAAAAGGCCCATAATGCACTGCAGATATAGTTGAAAAAGATAACAACAGATTATTAGCTGTGTGAAATATGGTCAGGCTGGTACCAAGTAGCTGATAAATTCAGTTCATAACTCGCGCTGTTATGACTTTGGCTGCTAGACCAATATGTCAAAATTTAGATGGTAATTTCAGAAACATGTCAAACAAGCAAATAATAATTTACAGAATGAACTAGTGTCAAATAGTGCATTCAAATAATACACTTTAACGTTGCTATTTTAGAATATCATAAATTTTACCAACATACCCTGCAAATTAAAAGAAATTTTTACCAAATCAAAAACAAAACTAAGTCATAAGGAGCAAGTGAATTTTGAAGAATCTGTTGCTATTGTCAATATTTCTATGATTTCTTTGGCAAATTGTTACTACACCGAATACTATACAAACATTTGACCATATTAATATGATATGTCGTTAGATAATTTGCCAAGTTATAAATCTAATGTAAGTGCTCAAAATAAAGATATTCTGTACAAACCTGTCAGAAATAATCAAACTGTTGCCAAGAAATGCACAATACAATAGTTCAGTTCTGTGTAAATTATACTATTCTTTTTAAATATAAAAAAGTGGAATATGGGACAAATAAGAAATCCGAAAATGAAAGTGACACTTTTTGTTTGCAATTTCAGTAACACTTCTAAGTTTGGCAGATCACAGCAGATTATCAGCATCTCTCTGTAAAAACTGGAATGTTCTATTGTTTCAATGAAGGATCCATTTTGTCAGATCAGCAAACTTCACTTTAATAATTAATCTTATCGTCAAAGGTTGACTATTTATCAAAAGCTACTTTTCTAAAACTACTGAACTCAGTTTTGCCTGTCATTTATTATCTCTGTTACGTTATCACAGTTTTCTATTGGTAAAAGATCCACCAGATCCACATTGACAATATCATTTTTTGTAACAATTTGTTGCATTTTTTCCCCTTAAAACTTTACAACTTGAACAACAAAATAACTGAAGACAATGCTGAATTGCATGCATGAAGACTGCCCTTGCACACTCACACATGGGTATAAACTAGGATTGTAGTCGAGTCCCTGCAAGTCCGTTCACAAGTCCTTCCGTGAAGCCAGTCACAAGTCCCTTCATAAAGGCAGTCACAAGTAACTGGATGAACAATGACAAAGGAATGCTTTTGTCAAAGCTGATTTGAATAGCTTGTGATTTGAATTGGAACTGAAGGACCTGTGATGGACTTGCAGGGACTTGCAATTGACTCGACTACATCCCTGGTATATACACCTTTCATCATGGACCCCTTATTGTCCCACTTTTGTTTGTACTTTTTAAAGTTTTTTTAAGGCGTCCCATATGTTTTGCACACAAATTTCCATCGTGTACTTTCTGTCAATCATGGACGCTATTGTTCTTCGTCCGCTATTTGAATGCAGATACAAACTCAAACACAGTTCTAAATCTTAGTGATATGGGTCGTGCTTATTCTGATTATTTGGACCACCTAACATTAATAGCTCACTCAGTATGAAATGGGTACTCTATTGTTTTTGGAAATTGTATAAAAACCATATATTTTTCATTGGTAAAATGTGGTAAAGTTGATTTTCATTTTACTAAACAAAATCAGCATTTTCTCTACACAAACAACCGTACCGTCAAATTAACTTGTGCATACTCATGATTTAATTGTGCTATTTACAAAATCACCTTCACCCGCAGTCAATTGTTATTCTTCTATATTTTCTCCAAATTTGCACAATATCTCACCCTTCATTTGCATAATCTCTACTGATTTCCATAATATCTTGAGCTCTATCTAGAACACACACACAGTAGTACATACATTAGTTATATGTATCAAAAACAAAGTGGGACCATTTTTGGTGCATAACATATTTTGTACAGTCACATTGTTGGAATGACAGACCCAAGGGCCTTTTTGAATCCCTGGTTTCGTCTTCGTCTTTGGCTTGAGGTGATTTTTGGCTCTCAACTACAGCCACATTCAATAAAATATTTCCATTTGCTTCCATTTCTATTTGCTTCTCAGTGATTCAGAAGTCAGAGGCGAAGATGAAGCCAAGGTTGGGGAAAAAAACCAAGAGTCAATACCAATGATGTATTTCAAGTACAGAACTTTCAATGGTAAAATCTGGTTACCAACTGATAAAGATAACTTCAAATATATGCTGCCCCAGTTCAACTGGTATCCAGTTGAATGGGAAATTGGTGACTGTTTTTTTACTGGTTTTACTTTTTTTCAGTCTGGTATGACTAGATTAAAATAAAACAGTTGGTGACTGCTTTTAAACTAGTTTATTTGTGGTTTAACCTGTGTCAGGCTGGTATATGACTGGATTAAAATAAACCAGTTGGTGACTGCTTTTAAACTAGTTTATTTGTGGTTTAACTTGTGTCAGGCTGGTATATGACTGGATTAAAATAAAACAGTTGGTGACTGCTTTTAAACTAGTTTATTTGTGGTTTAACTTGTGTCAGGCTGGTATATGACTGGATTAAAATAAAACAGTTGGTGACTGTTTTTGAACTGGTTAACTTGTGTTAGACTGGTATGACTTAATTAAAATCAACCAGTTCAAACCCAGTTAAATTACTTTTCCAGTTGAACTAGCTTCAACTGGAATTTGTTAGTTCTACTTACCAACAATTTCTACTTAATTACCAGCTCCACAAACTACAGCTGATAATAACTGCTTACAAACAAGGTAGATTTAGACTTAGCCCCCCCACCCCCCACCCCCCCCCCCCCCCCCCACCCCCCCCCCCCCCCCAACAAAATATTACTTGCATGTATAATTGTCATAGCCAAAATTGTCATAGCCAAAGTTTGGCTAAGTTCTGCACATCCCCTTCTACTCAAATTTGTCTCTGCTTGTAAGTCAATCCTTTCATTTGTTATATAATGTTCACGCGTCATGTTCACATCAGCAATTAATACATGTATCAACATTAAATCCGTTCCTTATACAAGTTACATGTTATTATACATTGTATATCAAATAAGAAAAAACACCATATTTTCTTGCTGTGGTCAACATTTTTACAATGCAGAAAATTAAGAAAATTACCATTTTGTATTAACTAACCCTACATGTACCACCACTGAACATTCCCCAAACTGTATTTTTAAAGTGTTTTTTTGGTTGCATAGTGGCTTGCTGATCGCTGATCAGCTCGCTGATCGCTGATCGCCTCATTGTGGAAGCTCACTGAGTACTCTAGAGGGTGCTGTGACAGTCGCCCATGGCAACTACATCGTCTAGTAGGTATCCCTGAACTCATGATGCCACTTGCTGAAGTTGATGTTGAATGCAACGATGCTGCCTGTCGCCATACCTGCAATGATTGTCCTAAAAAAACAAAAATAGGAACAACAAATACACAAACAAAGATTATACAAAACACATCTGGTGAGAAGATTGGTTAAATTTTGGGTATACATTTGAAGACCGACACATCAGACCCGTTTTCGTGGCTTGTTGCTCTTTATTTAATGTTGGTAAACCATGGAGGAAGAATGGAGTTTGAACGCCATGAGATCAAAGACTGAGCCTTCAGTGCCCCAGTCATAAAAATACTGCGGTGTCTGAGATGAATAAAGCAGGTCATATGTAGCAAATTTAGGAGTAAAGTGTCTGAGATGAATAAAGCAGGTCATATGTAGCAAATTTAGGAGTAAGTGTCTGAGATAAATAAAGCAGGTCATATGTAGCAAATTTAGGAGTAAGTGTCTGAGATGAATAAAGCAGGTTATATGTAGCGATTTTAGGAGTACACGCCTAAGATGAATAAAGCAGGTCATATGTAGCAATTTTAGGAGTACATGCCTCAGATGAATAAAGCAGGTCGTATGTAGCAAATTTAGGAGTAAAGTGTCTGAGATGAATAAAGCAGGTCATATGTAGCAAATTTAGGAGCAAGTGTCTGAGATGAATAAAGCAGGTCATATGTAGCAAATTTAGGAGTACACCCCTAAGATGAATAAAGCAGGTCATATGCAGCAAATTTATGAGTAAGTGTCTGAGATGAATAAAGCAGGTCACATGTAGCAAATTTAGGAGCAAGTGTCTGAGATGAATAAAGCAGGTCATATGTAGCGATTTTAGGAGTACACGCCTAAGATGAATAAAGCAGGTCATATGTAGCGATTTTAGGAGTACATGCCTCAGATGAATAAAGCAGGTCATATGTAGCAATTTTAGGAGTACATGCCTCAGATGAATAAAGCAGGTCATATGTAGCGATTTTAGGAGTGCATGCCTAAGATGAATAAACCAGGTCATATGTAGCAATTTTAGGAGTACATGCCTCAGATGAATAAAGCAGGTCATATGTAGCGATTTTAGGAGTACATGCCTAAGATGAATAAACCAGGTCATATGTAGCAATTTTAGGAGTACATGCCTCAGATGAATAAAGCAGGTCATATGTAGCGATTTTAGGAGTACATGCCTAAGATGAATAAACCAGGTCATATGTAGCAATTTTAGGAGTACATGCCTCAGATGAATAAAGCAGGTCATATGTAGCGATTTTAGGAGTACATGCCTCAGATGAATAAAGCAGGTCATATGTGACAAATTTAGGAGTAAGTGTCTGAGATGTATTTATACATTATGCAGCAAGAAGCAAGACTCATGCATTGAGAATACTATTAAAGGGATCGTAAACCATTCATAAGTTGTGCATTTTTATCGATTGAAGCAGAAAAGTACACAAAATATAAAGGTCAGCTGGATAAATACCCTGATAAATTTTTAGCTCTGTGATCAATGATGTATGTTCAGAAAAAATTGAATTGTAATATTTCTATTTCAATTCAAAGTTTAGCAATTTGAATTGCGGCCACAATCAGCGCCTTCTTATTCAGCCGATATCAGCTCCTTGTGTGCCATGTACTGAACCAACCAATAAGAAGACATTATCAGCGCATTCTCATTCAGCCGATATCAGCTCCTTGCATGCCACGTACTGAATTAACCAATAAGAAGACATTATCAGCGCATTCTCATTCAGCCGATATCAGCTCCTTGCATGCCATGTACTGAACCAACCAATAAGAAGACATTATCAGCGCATTCTCATTCAGCCGATATCAGCTCCTTGCGTGCCACGACTGAACCAACCAATAAGAAGACATTATCAGCGCATTCTCATTCAGCCGATATCAGCTCCTTGCGTGCCACGTACTGAACCAACCAATAAGAAGACTTTATCAGCGCATTCTCATTCAGCCGATATCAGCTCCTTGCATGCCATGTACTGAACCAACCAATAAAAAGACATTATCAGCGCATTCTCATTCAGCTGATATCAGCTCCTTGCGTGCCACGTACTGAACCAACCAATAAGAAGACTTTATCAGCGCATTCTCATTCAGCCGATATCAGCTCCTTGCATGCCATGTACTGAACCAACCAATAAGAAGACATTATCAGCGCATTCTCATTCAGCAGATATCAGCTCCTTGCGTGCCACGTACTGAACCAACCAATACGAAGACATTATCAGCGCATTCTCATTCAGCTGATATCAGCTCCTTGCGTGCCACGTACTGAATCAACCAATAAGAAGACATTATCAGCGCATTCTCATTCAGCCGATATCAGCTCCTTGCGTGCCACGACTGAACCAACCAATAAGAAGATATTATCAGTGCATTCTCATTCAGCTGATATCAGCTCCTTGCGTGCCACGTACTGAACCAACCAATAAGAAGACATTATCAGCGCATTCTCATTCAGCCGATATCAGCTCCTTGCGTGCCACGACTGAACCAACCAATAAGAAGACATTATCAGCGCATTCTCATTCAGCCGATATCAGCTCCTTGCGTGCCACGTACTGAACCAACCAATAAGAAGACATTATCAGCGCATTCTCATTCAGACAATATCAGCTCCTTGCGTGCCACGTACTGAACCAACCAATAAGAAGACATTATCAGCGCATTCTCATTCAGCAGATATCAGCTCCTTGCGTGCCACGTACTGAACCAACCAATAAGAAGACATTATCAGCGCATTCTCATTCAGCCGATATCAGCTCCTTGCGTGCCACGTACTGAACCAACCAATAAGAAGACATTATCAGCGCATTCTCATTCAGCAGATATCAGCTCCTTGCGTGCCACGTACTGAACCAACCAATAAGAAGACATTATCAGCGCATTCTCATTCAGACAATATCAGCTCCTTGCGTGCCACGTACTGAACCAACCAATAAGAAGACATTATCAGCGCATTCTCATTCAGCAGATATCAGCTCCTTGCGTGCCACGTACTGAACCAACCAATAAGAAGACATTATCAGCGCATTCTCATTCAGCTGATATCAGCTCCTTGCGTGCCACGTACTGAACCAACAAATAAGAAAACATTATCAGCACATTCTCATTCAGCCGATATCAGCTCCTTGCATGCCATGTACTGAACCAACCAATAAGAAGACATTATCAGCGCATTCTCATTCAGCCGATATCAGCTCCTTGCATGCCACGTACTGAACCAACCAATAAGAAGACATTATCAGCGCATTCTCATTCAGCTGATATCAGCTCCTTGCATGCCACGTACTGAACCAACAAATAAGAAGACATTATCAGCGCATTCTCATTCAGCCGATATCAGCTCCTTGCATGCCATGTACTGAACCAACCAATAAGAAGTGTCAATAAACAGTCATTTTTTATTCTGGTGTCATTAAACAGTTCGTGCCGGAGGACGTATATATTTTCCCGAGATTCAAAACGGATGCAGAATAAACACGTCCCGAGCAAGGGCCGAAAAAAACACGTTTACTATCCACGGATGATGCGTTAATCTGTCATGCACATCCGTTTAATTCCGCAGAGGACGTGTATATGTTGCAAAAGTGTCCTTGGTTGTTGCGATTAAGGTGTATATACGCTATATCGTGGTATCACGCTTCAGTGATTAAGCCTATTCAACACCCTAGCTCTATTGTCTCCATTGAATTCATACAGCAAAGATTATCAGCTGCATCTAGTAATTTCTTGACATTCAAATTTCCCAACTATTGTTCCTTAGTCTCCTTTGTAATTCTTGAAAGGGTGCTTTTCAGCTGGGCTATTATAATATTTAAGATATTTTTTATTAATTCGGTAGTAAATATTTTCGATATCTGCAAATGGTGTATCCTAACTTTAAGTCTCCACAAAGTGCAAACTTTTGGGCATCACCAGACCAGCATAATTGGTTAAAAAAACAAACAGCATTCGCACATGTACGTGTAATCATGTCGTACTGTGCTGTTCGTGCGTGCCAGGTGGGTGTGGTGCTATGCGGTCATTTTATAGACGATGTGCCCTCTGTTTACATCTGTATTTAAATGTGCCCGGCAGTATGCGCACGCATCATGTTTTACACAAATTTGGTTGAGAGATGACAGAGGTCACATAATTCAAAGGCGATCTGACCTGCGACGTCACTCTTAAAATGTTATGTAAAACACGATGTGTGCGCATACTGCCGGGCACATTTGAATACAGATGTAAACACGTGACGTCAGAGGGCACATCGTCTAGAGACTGCACAGTAGTTTTTACTGTAAGTTTTGACTCAAAACTTGACTTGATTTGTGAAAATTTTACTTGAGACTTGACTTGACTTGACTTGAGACTTGACTTGTCTTGTAAAAATTCAATTTTGGACTAGACTTGACTTGGACAAATCTGAATTGGTTACAACTCTGGCAGCCGTCCATCTTTGCTTTTTGTCCCAATGCTTGTGACTGAGACTGTGTCTTAACTTAGTTCGTGCGAGGGCTTGTTCCGACATCAGGTGTCTATTTCTTATGCACACTTCTTTCCCTTTACATATTTAACTCGAGGGCTTGTTCCGACATCAGGTGTCTATTTCTTATGCACACTTCTTTCCCTTTACATATTTACAAGTCACTACAAAAAGACATCCATGTTTCATAAGTTGCATTTAGATCTTTGAAAGTGTTTTTATGAGCTTTGTATTTCCATGAAACTGCCCGCAAAGCATTCTTCATGATAACAATTCCGGCATGCCATGCACGTATGCATTCAAGTATCATGAAATGTTGTGTTAGGAGTTAATAAATTTGTAAAATGCTGATGGTGAAAATGTGGGTGTTAATTAAACATGCAGATGATTTTGAATAACTTTATGTTTCCTGTGAAAAGATGCAAGCAATGTTTTGACTACATATTTACCTATCTTGGTGGTTTTTTAATCTACCAAGAAAAAAAATAAAACATGTAATAATGTTTGGCAAGACAGAATCCCAACACCACAAGATGCGAATTGGACTTCTAACCGTCCAAAGTGTGCGAAAGCGCTTGTTAAGCCTAACAAACTTGTTAGCCGTGTTATTCACCCTCAGAACACTCAATTAGACGAACTGAGCTGATGTGCACACAATTTGCACTCCCAACACCGAAAGGGGGGGGGGGGGGGGGGGGGGGGCAAAAGGGTGGGGGGCAGGGGAACCATACCTTTGTTCATGAGCCATGTCCAGTGCTAGGATAGAGGCATCACATAGAGGGAACGAGTACATCAGATTGTGGTCAAAGGTCCGCCAAACTTGGACCTGACGATTATCACCAGCTGTCAGGAAATAATCACCCTCATGCTTGAACCGAATTGCCTGGACAAGACAAAAATGAAATCATAGAATCAGCAAGCACATTTTTTACTAATTTTGTAATAACAAAGATCTTACATGTGATATTTTCGTTATGATAAAATAAAAACCCTTAAAACCTATTCAGTATTCATTCAAATGAAAAACGAAATCTGTTTGACATGGCAACATTAATTTATTAATAAACAATAATAATAATAATATACAGTGCTTCTATAGCACTTCACACCAAAAGTCTCAAAGCGCTCCACATTATTATAACATTGTTATTGTTATAAACTAGAATGTTCAAGTTTTGAAAATTTGCTGACCCAAATCCCCTGTCACATGACCCACAGGAGTCAGATTGGCGCAGCGGTTCTTTCCTCGCCTTCCACCTCTGTGACCCGGGTTCGAATCCGGCCTGGGCCAATATGTGAATTGGGTTTTCAGTTCCTGCCTGATTCCGTGGGTTTTCCCCAGGATATTCTATTGGGGTTTTCCTCCCACCTCTAAAACTGTACCTTCTTCTCATTGTCTTCTCTCTACAGGTTTCTTCAGGCTTACAAGCTACAGTGCCTATGGTGCTTTTTGAGGGATCCTTGATTTTATTACCAGAAATAATAACACGAAGTACCAACCAGACTAAATGTCAAATTATTAAAAAAATAATTGAATGTATTCAAGTCCGTGAACTCTACTTACATTGACTGTTCCGCTTACTTCAGTGCTCTTCAGGAATTTACCATTAATGGTGAAGGAGCACACGTGACCTTTGTCAAAGTTGACCAGAATGACACCTTCCTCTGATGCAATGGACATCAGACGAGGTGACATATTGGGTCGTAAGGGGTCTAGGGAGCGTAGTAGATCGCCAGCAACGGTGTGGATCAGACAAGCGCCTCCTACAGAAGACAAACAAAGAAATCAGTTACTTCCGTACTTTCAAGCATGTGAAAACATCAAGTGCAATAAAGGTTATTCATGTAACCTTTGAGCCACTGACCACTAGTTTGAGGCTGCTTACCTAATGAGCCACTGACCACTAATTCAAGGCTGCTTACCCAATGAGCCACTGACCACTAGTTTGAAGCTGCTTACCCAATGAGCCACTGACCACTAGTTTGAGGCTGTTCACCCAATGAGCCACTAACCACCAGTTTGAGGCTGCTTAGCCAATGAGCCACTGACCACTAGTTTGAGGCTGCTTACCCAATGAGCCACTGACCACTAGTTTGAGGCTGCTTACCCAATGAGCCACTGACCACTAGTTTGAGGCTGTTCACCCAATGAGCCACTGACCACTAGTTTAAGGCTGCTTACCCAATGAGCCACTGACCACTAGTTTGAGGCTGCTTACCCAATGAGCCACTGACCACCAGTCCAAGTTCAGTGCACACTGCTGCACAGATGATCTCAGTGTCATGACCTGTCAAGATTGCACGAGGAGTTGCCATCTCACCTGAAACAAGAAACAAAATCATCATCATCATCATCATCATTAAACTACTAACAGAGTCAAGATGGTTGAGACTTTTAAGAGCACAACAATAATCATTATGATGTGATACGCCTATGGTAACTTTTCACCTGTGATGCTTAATAAACACCTTCTTGTCATTACCTGTATTAACCAGTTCGCGCCAGATTATTTTAACATCACCGAGCCGACGCGCGGGATTATTTTTGAATGAAACTCGATTCATTATTGAATGAAACTCGATCCGAAGCAGGTTCAAGCTGCCAGTACCGGGAAGCACCCATGCATTTCTGGCCTGGCTCGCTGCTGACAGACATTTCCGGCCTTGCTCGTGGCGTGTTTATGCGTCATCCGTTTTGAATCTGGGGAAAACTTTGCGTTTATATTCGTTATCCGGCGCGAACTGGTTAAAGAAGAGAACCTTTGAAAGAAAACTTGCCTGCCATGTCTATGACCCAGGTTCGATTCCTGCCTTAGTCAACATGTGCATTGGATTTTCAGTCTCTGCCTGATTTCGTGCATTTTCCACAGAGCATTTATCCGCCCCCGTTCTCATTCCGTAAATTCTTCTCATTGTCTTTTCTTTACGTGTTTCTTGCGAGCTACAGTACGAAGGGTGCATTTGATGAATTCTTGGTTTCATTACCAGAAATAGATGATACAAATAATAGATTGACACGTTTGCTGACCTAAGACATGATTCTCTCCCAGGACCCATTGCACTTTGGCACTCCAATGCCAGACTAGTAGCGTAGCATCTCTGGATCCAGACACGATGTAACAATCTCCACCCACGGGGCACTCTGATCGCACTAGGCACGTCACCATGTCCCAATGGCCGTACACAACCTGTGTCACTTTGCCTGGTGGTAGGAAACAAGTCAAATTGTTACAAAGCTTTTAAATGCAGTTTATGATGAAAATATTCTCTGCTGATTTTTTTGTTTTTTCCTACCAGATTGAGAGATCCTCATTTTAATGTTTGTAACGATTGGCATTAGTACTGTTGCCAATTTGTTTAGTAAAGTAATTATACTAAGATTCAGTCAGTTTTTATTTAACTAGTGTTTTTTTCTATCCAAGGTCATGACCAAATGACTTGGCTACAGCTGGACAAAATACACAGGTCTATTGACAGCGGCTGCAAATGCTTCCATAGGTACGTGTAAGTTATTGAGACACAGTCTTTGAAGCAATACAAATGGCTATGGACAGTGGCTGAAAACGCTTCCATAGGTACGTGTAAGTTATTGAGACACAGCCTTTGAAGTAAAACAACGGCTAATTAAAGAAGGTCTGGTTCTTATTTTCAATTATGTCTTGTACCGGTGCTCCAAAAGTAGGGCAACAAAGCCAGTCTAGGCATGATTTCTATTCAGAGCCTGAACCTAACAGCGCATTTTGTACCTTCGCATCTGATAGCATTCTTGTAGACATAGTTTATAATTTGATGAACCTCAATTTTCCTTATTACAAAATGACTTACATGTGTCAGTTAGAAAGATTCGGAAGCTTTTATCCCAGAAGCCACAAGCCATGAGGTAACGGTTATCAGCTGTGACTACGTAGCATGATGATTTACTCTTGACGTTAGAATCCATCGTATCGACTATCTGTCGCCTGTGCATGCCCGTTGTAGACACTAGGTGCAATCAAATTAAGATAGATGAACACAGATTAATGCAATTGTAGAGGGGGAATATCAATCTAATATTCAGGTTTGGGTTTTGCAAAAACAAAAATAATTGGTATTGTCCCAAGTGATTGTGAGACAATCTTGAAGAGATTCAAATCCACATTCTGCTCACTGGGTCAGGGGAATTCGAACCCACAACATCCTGCTTACTGGATCAGGGGGATTCGAACCCACAACATCCTGCTTACTAGGTATAGGGGGATTTGAACCCACAACATCCTGCTTTCTGAATCAGGGGGATTCAAACCCACAACATCCTGCTTACTGGGTATAGGGGAATTCGAACCCACAACATCCTGCTTACTGGGTATAGGGGAATTCGAACCCACAACATCCTGCTTACTGGGTATAGGGGAATTCAAACCCACAACATCCTCCTTTGACAGTTGGCATACTGTCAAAGTTGAGACTTACATATGAGTGGATCCAGCTCAATCAGTAGATTCTTGCCAGCCTCCATAGAGTAACCAGGGGAACCTGGTTGCCCTGGTGATAAAATAGTCACAAAAATCCTTGCTTAATCACGAACGAATCCTGACAAGAGTCTATACTCTTACCTTGTATTACGACCGAGGATCAAAACACAAAAAGAACAAAAGATATATTACAGGGACAAAGAATGCTCGAACGACTGTTTCTTTGTCAAAACTTGTCATCTTTCGCTTGAGTAGTGTTAGATGAATGGGGTTAGGTTACAGTACAGGAATAAAGTAAACACAAAGGGCTATCCTCTGCTGCTATGGGCCTGTTTGTTTGACACAGATCCGGATCGTGATCATTGATCCAGACGCTGGTTCACTCCATTAATTAGGCGAGATTTGATCACACTGATGATAGCGATATATGAGCTGTGTGAAACAAACAAGCTCCAATTAAAGTTCCTAGAAAATCCAATTTTCACAATCGGTTCATAAAGCATGTTCCCATTTACAAAAAAAAAAAGTAATCAAAAAAAAAAGTAATCAAAACATATTCCATGCAAAAAGAAATCACTATGTTTCTCAATAAATATACAAAAGAATTTTAAACAAAATTTGTGTCAAGACAGTATCTTCTAGCAGTGCACACAGTTAAATCTTACATACCTTGTGTGGACATTGCTTTGAATTTTAGTTAAAAATCCTGGACCAAATTTCATCAAAATACTAATTCTTTTTGCACCATGAAAATTCTTACAACCCACATTTGTGACTGTTATACCCTAAAGTGTTCCTCTTCACTTTTCTCAAATATAAACCCTGAACCCATTTTACCTCTAGAGCTCTTTATCAAAAAAAGAGAAACCTTGCGGGGACGTCCATAAGTCCACACAAGGTTTTCAGTTTGTGTATTGTGTGGACATCTTTTGTTTGCAAGTCCACACAGCGTTTACAAGGTTGGTACAACTCAACAAGTTTTAACTAGTGGCACAACGTGTCTCAATTTCACAATATATTTGAGGAAATCAAAAGTTGTGATGTGAAAAAACAGAATATGCTATACAGTGCATTTTCAAAAGTGCTGCAAAAACTTTAGTAAGGCTAAAAGTAAAACAAAATTAGGCAAAAAATAAAATGTGTAGAAGAGTGCACACACCTGTATTCCTACCTGCAGTCGCTACCTGGTTGTTCCATTTATTCATAGCAAATGTTTGATTGGCTGCTGCCGTGACAACGGCAGGCATGGGCACGTTGGGATGTGTGTGGGCGGAGACATGAATAACAGGGGAGTTGGACAGGAACTTAATGATCATAAGAACGTCTTGGGAGAGTTGGTCAGAGTACATCATGGGACTCTGTAGAGGAGCAATACAATTGGAAGATCAGATAACATTACACAAGTGTTGACTGCTGTGATGAGAAATATGACGTTTTAGACACCCGAGGGACACATAGCACCCCAAGAGTGTTTAAAACATCATATCCCACATCACAACAGTCAACAATTGTTTTATTATACCTCTGTCTTTAACCAGTTCGCGCCGGGATTATTTTAACATCGCCGAGCCCACGGGCGGGATTATTTTTAACGAAACTCAATCCGAAGCGTGTTCAGGCTGATAGTGCCGGGAAGCACACCCACGCATTTCCGGCCTTGCGCGCTGCTGACATACATTTCCGAACTTGAACTTGGCGTGTTTATGCGTCATCCGTTTTGAATTTTGGGAAATTTTTGCGTTTATATACGTCATCCGGCGTGAACTGGTTAAGCTCAGCAGACATTTATGAGGACTGAAGATACAAAACGTTTCAGTAAACGTTTATTTTACAAGGCAAACAAAATGAACTCAACTTCACACACGCTCAAAACAGCTAATCATCTGCTCATTCGCTGCTCCACTACAGTTTACTATCGTTAATAGTGTATAGGTAAAAATTGCGTGGGTACCAATGATATACATCTCGCAGAACAGCAGCCGTGTGATATTACGCCCACACTGATGGGATATTACACGGGGTTGGATATGCGTTGTTATACAATGAACACGTGATTATTCTAGTCTAATAAAAAAACAGTATCCAAGACAAAAGAATAACAATGCATTTTCTTTCACCTCCCTAAAAAGCAACTGTTAATAAAATATAAAACATGAATAAAATTAAAACTGCTGCAAACTGCTTACTGGCTGGAATGCCCTGAAATATACAAATCAAATAAGTTAACCAGTTTGCTCCGGAATTATTTTAACATCACCACGCCGAGTCGCAGGATTATTTTTAACGTAAAGTCTATCCGAGGCGGGTTCAGGTCAATGGTACCGGGAAGCACACCCACGCATTTCCGGCCTTGCACGCTGCTGACGAACATTTCTGGCCTTGCTCGTTACGTGTTTATACGTCATCCGGTTTGAATCTGGGGAAAACTTTGCGTGTATATACGTCCTTCGGCGCAAACTGGTTAAGAGGGCCTAATATTTGTATCTTAACAAAATCTTCTTTAGAGACAAAATAACTGTGTAGATGAAATAAATTATAAAACATAATATCAAATTATAGTAATGTTGAGAAGCAAAGAATTTAAGTAAGAAATATAAACAGGTGTTTTGATAAGTCATCAAGTGAACTAATACTTACTAAGTGCATAGCTGAGCTCCGTGGGGGATGGGGCTCTGTTAGCAACTGGGCAGGAGTTTGGCCAAAGCTACGAATCTGGTTCTCAATAGCCTGAGGTTGAAAAAGAAAAATATGATGCATAATACTCTCATTTCTCCACAAAGAAAGATTAGTTTAATAATTGGAAAATAGTTTAGGTTTGAATTAAGAAATCCAGAATTATCTTGGGAGGGTATGTGACTACATGTATTATCAAGTTGTGTCAAGTAAATCAGTGTTCACTATTATCAAGTTGTGTCAAGTAATCCAGTGTGCACTCTCTGGTGTCAATTTAATCAGAGAGCATCTTATAGGCTCGGTTCAGACGATCTGTTCTTGAAATGCAAAACTCAGTTCTTGCTCGAATGGCGGAGACGTGACCCATGACCATTGCAATCGAAAAAAGATCAAACACCGCCTATCCATCAGGGTTATGCATGAACGAGTAACAGTGGCAGATAGAAGGGGTTGCAAACACCTCTGTGCACCCTCTAGTGACCTAAATGCTGACCTCTGTGCACCCTTAGTGACCTGATAGCTGTCCTCTGTGTATTTCTAGTGACCTGAATGCTGACCTCTGTGCACCCCTAGTGACCTGAATGCTGACCTCTATACACCCCTAGTGACCTGACAGCTGACCTCTATGCACCCCCTAGTGACCTGAATGCTGACCTCTATGCACCCCCTAGTGACCTGAGAGCTGAGATCTGTGCACCCCTAGTGACCTGAATGCTGACCTCTGTGCACCCCTAGTGACCTGACAGCTGACTTCTGTGTATTTCTAGTTAACTGAATGCTGACCTCTTTCATGACAGGATCTTCGATGGTTTCCAAGTTGATACTGCCCTCATACGTCAGATAGTAGAAGACGTTGGTGGCTCGTACTGCCTCCGGTCCCCGTTGCTTGTAGCCAAAGATCAAATCAATCCACTGATGGATCTGACACGAGACAAACTCGGACTCCAAAGCCTAAAGAGAATAACCAAAAACAACCCCAACAATATCAATTGAAGGGTGTGCTTTAAATTGACACTATTTCTCTCGAATGAAACCCTAAGCAGATACTGCCTATGACAAACACGCAAATCAAAGAAAGTTTGTTCACACAAACATAACTAAATTGTACCAATAATCCAGCCTTACTAGTCTGTTTATTCTGACAAAGTCTTCAGCCGTCTTAGCCCACTTAGGGAGAATGACATCGCCAACTTCTACTCCATCATCTGGCATGTTGCCAAGAGTGTAGTCATTGCGGTTCATGAACATCTCCGGCAGGTAGAAGAATTCTGGAATCAACTCCTTCAAGAAAGACATAAAATGAAATAGGAAAGGAAATCGAAGTACAACAGTAAAGTTTAAAAAAACAAACCGTTATCAGACTGTATGTGGATTTTAGCATCCTGAATGTCTGCTAGTGTGAAGAACGTAAAATGCAACAAGCTTTATGTACTCTGTATATGCGGCATAGCTCAAACTTCGTTTATGCTACAAAATCTTCCGTCAGAACCTGATAGATTTGGAATGATCTTGGCAGGTCTAGATGTCCACTTACCTTGACATCAGAGGTGTCTCTCTGACTATTCTTCCAGGAGATTGAGACGGCAGCAAAGCTCCTTGAGGCATGGTCAAACTTGCCTCCTTGAAGGTTCAAGAAGTAGGTGGTGTAAGGCTCCTGAACAAAAAAGATGATCAATAACAAACAAATCAGTTGACTGGCCTTCCATTTTGAAACTGAAATCGTTGCACATGCTTATCTATTATTTGATTAGCTTTCTAATACTAAACCATTTTCTTGGACTTTACCAATGTTATGTACTTGCTTCACATTATTTGTTTTGTTATTCCAGTAATTGTTGATTTTAGGACCAAATTGCCATTGTTTCATCATTGTGAGCAATGATTGATGTCACAGCTATTGTCATAGAAGAGAGAGTAGTAGCAATAATGACTAGGAGACGAGCTTACCATTCTCATGAGCCAGTTGAGTGTGAAAGCCACAGTGGTATAGTGAGTGCCGTAATGGAACGGTGGAACCTTATCATCTTCCCAGTGATTAGGGAGAGTAGTAGCAATAATGACTAGGAGACGAGCTTACCATTCTCATGAGCCAGTTGAGTGTGAAAGCCACAGTGGTATAGTGAGTGCCGTAATGGAACGGTGGAACCTTATCATCTTCCCAGTGATTAGGGAGAGTAGTAGCAATAAAGACTAGGAGACGAGCTTACCATTCTCATGAGCCAGTTGAGTGTGAAAGCCACAGTGGTATAGTGAGTGCCGTAATGGAACGGTGGAACCTTATCATCTTCCCAGTGATTAGAGAGAGTAGTAGCAATAATGACTAGGAGACAAGCTTACCATTCTCATGAGCTAGTTGAGTGTGAAAGCCATAGTAGAATAGTGAGTGTCGTAATGGAACGGTGGAACCTTATCATCTTCCCAGTGATTAGGGAGAGTAGTAGCAATAATGACTAGGAGACGAGCTTACCATTCTCATGAGCCAGTTGAGTGTGAAAGCCACAGTGGTATAGTGAGTGCCGTAATGGAACGGTGGAACCTTATCATCTTCCCAGTGATTAGGGAGAGTAGTAGCAATAATGACTAGGAGACGAGCTTACCATTCTCATGAGCCAGTTGAGTGTGAAAGCCACAGTGGTATAGTGAGTGCCGTAATGGAACGGTGGAACCTTATCATCTTCCCAGTGATTAGGGAGAGTAGTAGCAATAAAGACTAGGAGACGAGCTTACCATTCTCATGAGCCAGTTGAGTGTGAAAGCCACAGTGGTATAGTGAGTGCCGTAATGGAACGGTGGAACCTTATCATCTTCCCAGTGATTAGAGAGAGTAGTAGCAATAATGACTAGGAGACAAGCTTACCATTCGCATGAGCCAGTTGAGTGTGAAAGCCATAGTAGAATTGTGAGTGCCGTAATGGAACGGTGGAACCTTATTATATTCCCAGTGATTAGGGAGAGTAGTAGCAATAATGACTAGGAGACAAGCTTACCATTCGCATGAGCCAGTTGAGTGTGAAAGCCATAGTAGAATAGTGAGTGCCGTAATGGAACGGTGGAACCTTATCATCTTCCCAGTGATTAGGGAGAGTAGTAGCAATAAAGACTAGGAAAAGAGCTTACCATTCTCATGAGCCAGTTGAGTGTGAAAGCCATAGTAGAATAGTGAGTGCCGTAATGGAACGGTGGAACCTTATCATCTTCCCAGTGATTAGAGAGAGTAGTAGAAATAAAGACTAGGAGACGAGCTTACCATTCTCATGAGCCAGTTGAGTGTGAAAGCCATAGTAGAATAGTGAGTGTCGTAATGGAACGGTGGAACCTTATCATCTTCCCAGTGATTAGGGAGAGTAGTAGCAATAAAGACTAGGAAAAGAGCTTACCATTCTCATGAGCCAGTTGAGTGTGAAAGCCACAGTGGTATAGTGAGTGCCGTAATGGAACGGTGGATCAACCTTATCATCTTCCCAGTGATTAGAGAGAGTAGTAGCAATAAAGACTAGGAAAAGAGCTTACCATTCTCATGAGCCAGTTGAGTGTGAAAGCCATAGTAGAATAGTGAGTGCCGTAATGGAACGGTGGATCAACCTTATCATCTTCCCAGTGATTAGGGAGAGTAGTAGCAATAAAGACTAGGAAAAGAGCTTACCATTCTCATGAGCCAGTTGAGTGTGAAAGCCATAGTAGAATAGTGAGTGCCGTAATGGAACGGTGGAACCTTATCATCTTCCCAGTGATTAGAGAGAGTAGTAGAAATAAAGACTAGGAGACGAGCTTACCATTCTCATGAGCCAGTTGAGTGTGAAAGCCATAGTAGAATAGTGAGTGTCGTAATGGAACGGTGGAACCTTATCATCTTCCCAGTGATTAGGGAGAGTAGTAGCAATAAAGACTAGGAAAAGAGCTTACCATTCTCATGAGCCAGTTGAGTGTGAAAGCCACAGTGGTATAGTGAGTGCCGTAATGGAACGGTGGATCAACCTTATCATCTTCCCAGTGATTAGAGAGAGTAGTAGCAATAAAGACTAGGAAAAGAGCTTACCATTCTCATGAGCCAGTTGAGTGTGAAAGCCATAGTAGAATAGTGAGTGCCGTAATGGAACGGTGGATCAACCTTATCATCTTCCCAGTGATTAGGGAGAGTAGTAGCAATAAAGACTAGGAAAAGAGCTTACCATTCTCATGAGCCAGTTGAGTGTGAAAGCCATAGTAGAATAGTGAGTGCCGTAATGGAACGGTGGAACCTTATCATCTTCCCAGTGATTAGAGAGAGTAGTAGAAATAAAGACTAGGAGACGAGCTTACCATTCTCATGAGCCAGTTGAGTGTGAAAGCCATAGTAGAATAGTGAGTGCCGTAATGGAACGGTGGATCAACCTTATCATCTTCCCAGTGATTAGGGAGAGTAGTAGCAATAAAGACTAGGAAAAGAGCTTACCATTCTCATGAGCCAGTTGAGTGTGAAAGCCACAGTGGTATAGTGAGTGCCGTAATGGAACGGTGGAACCTTATCATCTTCCCAGTGATTAGGGAGAGTAGTAGCAATAAAGACTAGGAAAAGAGCTTACCATTCTCATGAGCCAGTTGAGTGTGAAAGCCATAGTAGAATAGTGAGTGCCGTAATGGAACGGTGGAACCTTATCATCTTCCCAGTGATTAGAGAGAGTAGTAGCAATAATGACTAGGAGACGAGCTTACCATTCTCATGAGCCAGTTGAGTGTGAAAGCCATAGTAGAATAGTGAGTGCCGTAATGGAACGGTGGAACCTTATCATCTTCCCAGTGATTAGGGAGAGTAGTAGCAATAATGACTAGGAGACGAGCTTACCATTCTCATGAGCCAGTTGAGTGTGAAAGCCATAGTAGAATAGTGAGTGCCGTAATGGAACGGTGGAACCTTATCATCTTCAGAGTGATTAGAGAGAGTAGTAGCAATAATGACTAGGAGACAAGCTTACCATTCTCATGAGCCAGTTGAGTGTGAAAGCCATAGTAGAACAGTGAGTGCCGTAATGGAACGGTGGAACCTTATCATCTTCCCAGTGATTAGGGAGAGTAGTAGCAATAAAGACTAGGAAAAGAGCTTACCATTCTCATGAGCCAGTTGAGTGTGAAAGCCATAGTAGAATAGTGAGTGCCGTAATGGAACGGTGGATCAACCTTATCATCTTCCCAGTGATTAGGGAGAGTAGTAGCAATAATGACTAGGAGACGAGCTTACCATTCTCATGAGCCAGTTGAGTGTGAAAGCCATAGTAGAATAGTGAGTGCCGTAATGGAACGGTGGATCAACCTTATCATCTTCCCAGTGATTAGGGAGAGTAGTAGCAATAAAGACTAGGAAAAGAGCTTACCATTCTCATGAGCCAGTTGAGTGTGAAAGCCATAGTAGAATAGTGAGTGCCGTAATGGAACGGTGGATCAACCTTATCATCTTCCCAGTGATTAGGGAGAGTAGTAGCAATAATGACTAGGAGACAAGCTTACCATTCTCATGAGCCAGTTGAGTGTGAAAGCCATAGTAGAATAGTGAGTGCCGTAATGGAACGGTGGAACCTTATCATCTTCCCAGTGATTAGGGAGAGTAGTAGCAATAATGACTAGGAGACAAGCTTACCATTCTCATGAGCCAGTTGAGTGTGAAAGCCATAGTAGAATAGTGAGTGCCGTAATGGAACGGTGGAACCTTATCATCTTCCCAGTTCTCATATCGGTCCTGAAAGAATGCTCGTCGACTTGGGTTCAATGCGCCGACGGGCTGTGAAAAACATCAATTATAAAGTGATTTCAGCAAACTTTGCCACACAAATTAACTGATTATTCATTTTTAACACATTTCAACTTGCCGCTAGAGGGCGCTATAACATTTTATAATGTCACCAGTAACTTTATTTATGTAAGGTACAACTAGCCAGAGACTGACATCATTGAAAGTAAGGACCGGAAGGAAAGGTCACGTGATTTTGCAGGTAAAACCCAAAATGCAGAGCCTGGATTATTCTCTCAATTCCCGTAAAACATCAATTTTACAATTGATTTTATATTGATTCTCAAAGATAATATATATTGATTTTATATATTATATTGAGTTTCAGTACTAAACCTACCAAACTCCAACAGTTGAAGTTTATTTGACTTAAAACCTAGCAAGACCTGCAGTTGGAGTTTGATGGGTTTGGGGTAGTTAGGGTACTAATACAAATCCTCAGGTAGGACAGAAATGGAGAACCAAGTTTGATCTTGTTTTGAACCTTTGAAAGATCTCTGTAGTTGCTTGGTAGTGTCAGGTCTAGCTCCTCTGCATCATAGTTGGTGATGACCCAAGGAAAGATGGGGTACTGGTTCAGATCGTTGTAACTACGGCCTGAAAGAAGACAAAAAGGAAACCAGATGTTAGGGTCAGAGTGATAAGAATGATTAGGGTCAGAGTGATAAGAATGATTAGGGTCAGAGTGATTAGGGTGATTAAGGTCGGGGAGACTAGAGTCGGGGAGATTAGGGTCGGGTTTTCAATCCCCATTCCAAAACTCTAAATGTTTTCCCAAGGATGCAGTTTTATATGTTTTTGTTATGTCTAAATATATAAGACGCAAACTGATCCATGTAATGACAAATGCACCCATTACAAAAGTTGCTTTGTGTCAAAGGCTAATCTCCCTTAATATTACAAAAACTGTACTCTAGGACAACTCACTTGAGAAACTTTGAAGTGAAAATGATTAGCTTATTATTACATTTGCGCATCAGGGATTCAGCTTATTTAAAAAACGTCCAAGTACATTAGTTACAATTCAGTGCAATTAAAGCTTGCAAAAAAGCTGCACGAAGCAATACACAAAATGTCTTAAGTGACGTAGCACCAGTCAATGTTAGCTTAAAACACTGAATTTCTAATAATACTTTAAATCATTTGAATAATTTCTGGTTCCTAATTCTATCTGGAAATGACTAGATGACTGACATAACACCAACCAAGAAGATATCCTTGCTGAAATAGCTATGCATCCCCAACACTCTGAGAACGAGCAAGTTGCATAATTTATACCCGTCTTTGTGTAGACACAAATTGTCGGTGGCCATAAAGCACTTAAAGATGTTTATCCGTGTATTGGGTGTAAATGAAGTTATATAAACACTGAACAGCGAGCCACAATGTGGGCGTAGTAATTTCTTAGTGCACTGCCTTGTCTTCTCAGAACAGAGAGTCCATTTAAACTAAATAACACTGACTGAATTGATGCCCAACTGTAAAGCTGTCACTAAATAAGACCAAAGACATTTTTATTTGGGTCTCAGAGGAGCATGGATAAACACTGGAGGTATAGTTACAGGATTGAGATGAGTAGGGTGGCTGTAAGCTGAATGATTCATGGGGCAAAATAGATCAACGAATTGAAAATCTGATAAACGCCAAGTGAAACATTATTTGTAAACATCTTTTGACATTTAAAGTACGACCAGGAGGAAAAAGCAACAGAAAACCACATAAAGCAAAGGCCAAAAACATTTGATATAAAGGTCTTTACAAAGGTAAAAAAACCAAAACAAAAACTCTATAACACTACCAGTATGCACAGTAACAACTTTCATTGGTGAAAACATAATAGGGGCGGGGCCAAATATATTGGTCTATTCAGCTTACCAGCTATCGTGTTGAGGTACATCAGGTACTCAAAGTTAGTGATTTCTCTTCTCTGCCAGGCTTGGGTCATGTTGGATGCCTTGTAGAGTTGACGCGGGGTTGCCAAGGATACACGCCTAGTAGAAGAAATCACACAAGAACAAATATAAGACGTAGTCAATGGAAATAAACTACATCTATTGGCTTCGTGCATGAAGTATATGGACGGTGTTATGCAGCCTAAAAACTGAAAGAGCATTACACTTTTTAGCATTGCTTTTTTTTTAAATGAGAGGTAAATGTGGAACGAGCCTTCAATCAGTAACTACTGACATTTTTTTAAATTGTATTCATTTTACACAGTATCAAATTTCATATATCTGTTGGCAATCCATGGCTGCTATATGAGTCATGATCAGATATTGAAAATGGATCCAGATGTAGGCTTACCTAGAGGGAGGAATGCCGTACTTCAGACCCACACCCACCCTGGGTAGAGCATGGACAACTTTCTTGACTGTAGCCTTGTTGGGTAGATTGAACATTACCGATGCTAGAGTAAAAAAAAATGAACAATACAGATTGTTTTAAACTCTGTTAAATTGTCAGAGGAAGCTAGATTATAGTAATGATGGAACAGGACTCACGATCAGAGAGTAAGTGGTTCAAATCCACTCCTTCTAGAGATTTTACTAGAAACCTAGATTTAAAGTCAGACAAGGTACATGTCTTTCAAGTTGTATACTCAGTGAATGTCTTTGACAGCAAACTTACTTCTGTTTGCTAGGAATATCTCCACTGCTGTATTTTGTAAGAGGTAACGCCTTGAGAAGACGGCTCGAATGTCGTTGAAATGCCATCGTCCATGCAGTCCCTCAGTGTAGGACAAGACCTACAAATAAAGGCAAAGAAGACATTTTCCAGTCATCAAGACAAAGTATAGTGACTGTACTCAAATAGTACGAAAGAAACCCAAACAAAGCTTGACGTAAAGAAGCAACACGTAACATTCACAACAAAGAACAAACTCCCAAAAAACATCAAAACTAGTTACAAAATAAAACTTTTTATCAGGATTTGCATCTACAAAAATATAGCCTCGAAGCAAATTCCTTCTCTATCTGCTGACTTTAAAAAGTCACTGAAAAAGAAACCTCTGAAAACAGAAACTGTAGATTAAATAGTCTTCTAACAACTTGTAATTGGCAATATCAGGTTGAGTAAGAGATACTCTCACTCATTAAAAAAACCAAAATCCTGAGGCAAGAAAGACTGGAGTCTCACGCCGATTCCAAGATTCTTGTAAGTCCAGGCTGGATCTAGAGTAAAACATAAGAGGGGCACACAAGCAGTGCTGGCAATCTCTTGGGAGAGCTGTAGGAGATTCTTGGAGGGGGGAGGGAGGAGGGAGTGTGTTGCACATGACTACCAAGTTACTCCTTGGGCTTAAATTTTCTCCGATGAGTTTATCCTCAAACAAACATGTCCTGAGGAGGTTAAGTACTCTGCTGGTTTTAAAGAATGACAGGATTTGTCAGTCGAGATGAATCTTTGTATCCTTAGCTAACTTATCCCGGCTATTGAAATGGTGTAAGAATGGGATGCACTCTCTGGCCTGATGTGACCTTTGACATTCAGTATTTACCTGTTTGCTTAGTCTAATCATACCCTGTGCCCCCTCGCTGGTACTGGCGCCAGCCCCACGCTGGGCGTCTGGCGTAGAGTTTCTAGCAATGACAGCGATAAGGCCCATGGCAGTCCGACCCAAACCAGCATGACACCTTAATATGACGGCCTCTTTCTCTGTCACGTCCAATTTGGGCCAATCTAATTTTTAGAGACACTGATATGAAAGTGATCTTGGCGGTGCGACAGAGGGGTGCACGGATGTGGCTACCAAGGGGGTTGACATATAAATAAGATAACAAAAATTGGCTGTGGTGGTGTTCTGGTTGTGCAATGAGATGCGGTGTTGCGCTTTTGATGCTGCGACGGCGTAACGATCACCCTGCCATGATCGCTGATTGGTTTTGATTGAAATTGTTGGCTGGGTTAGAAGTCGACGTAACGATGACCTGAACATAACACGCTTGACCTTTTAGCCACCTGGTTAACTTGGCATGTATTCTGTGAACTTTTGTTCCCTCAGGCAGTGTAAAGTACAGCAACAAATACCGATCTGTAAAATCACAGGGTGGAAATACATAAGAGCAGATGAAGATTGGAAATTGCAGGATTTTAAAAGATTAATTTGTCTAGTATAACATTAAAAAAAACCACTTCCATTCAAACAAAATACTAATTTTGAAAAAAAATCAGCTTCAAAAAAAGATTGACAATCTCAAAAAAGGATAAAAAGATTGATGTATGGTTAAAAGTACAAACAGCGACTGTTACCATGGAGGAATAAGAAGGAACTATACGGCTAAAGATCCTTGTGGAAGTATGTCCATTACAAGTTTACTACAACGTTATCTTCACTGTCCATAAAATACTGAAGAAAAACAAACTAGAAAAGTCAATCGCAGAAATAATAAATAACCAAATCCTTTGATTAAAAACGATCAACTAATCAAATGCTACAATGACAGTCTTCTCAAGTCTTGGTTGTAGGGTTTTAAGCCAAATGTTGATCCAATTTTGTCTTAGTGAAACTTCTTGAAGATTGACTTGTGTTTCCGTTTAACAACCACCCAAGATGACTGATTCCTGATTGTTTTCAGGTTCAAAGTCGGCCCAATGGGGGGTTCACCCCACCCCAACTAATGACATGGTACTGACCTCACCCCAACCCTACCAACCAGGGTGGTTTAATTACATCCCACCTGGATGATTGCACAGAACACGTATTACAGCTGGGCTAGTTACAGCTCACTAAATATGGTACTAATTATCCCTGGGGTAAACAGTCAAGGGAGGTGTGACCTGAACTTAATAACAGAATGTATTATTATAAGGCATTGCATTTGGATTGATTGAGTATGAATATTCTCAAGATTAAAAACTGATGAATTGAAATATCAAAATCAAGTGCCTTTAATAAAATTATATTTGTATAAATTTAACCTTAAAAAACCAAAGATTAAGATACTTTTGCAGCAACTCAGTGAACAATCGATGCGTGTGCATACAAATTACAATGTCAGTTAAGACCAACATAATGAAGAATAACTTAGTGAACAATCGATGCGTGTGCATACAAATTACAATGTCAGTTAAGACCAACATATGAAGAAAAGCTATTTCTTTATTTTATTTAATTCTAGTTGAATGAATAAATAAATAAAATATAAGGCTATCGAGTTGAATGAAAACAGCCTTAGGATTTAGGTTATTGTATGGCAACCGCCAACAAAATGGAAACAAAAAGACAGTGAAAAAAACCAACACAAAATTAATTTGGCTTCTGGAATATCGCCAGGAGCAATTCTCAGGAATAAAGCTTTCACCTATACAGAACCGAAGCCTGTGACCAAATCTAAACACAGAAAAAAACTGATTGGTTTATAAACATCAAAAGGGTATAAACAAAATCTGTATATTAGCCCTTTTTTATTTTGAGAAATCCAGGTCAGGAGAAATAAATGTTGCCAGCTTGGGGAATCTACTCGTCTTGAAATTGGATAATGAAATCAATCGAGTGTGTCGATCAACGGTGTATAGTTAACCCGAATGAAATCAATCGCGTGTGTCGATCAACGGTATATAGTTAACCTCCCCCCCCCCCCCACCTCTCAAAGAAGAACTGGCATTTGTTCATCATGGCAGTGTCTAATGAAATCAAATTGGGATGGTGGAGGTGGGGGTGTAGGCGGAGGTGGGGGTGTAGGCGGAGGTGGGGGTGTAGGCGGAGGTGGGGGTGAAGGCGGAGGTGGGGGTGAAGGCGGAGGTGGGGGAGGTTGGGATGGGGGGAGGTGGGGGTGGGGGTAGGTGGAGGTGGGGGAGGTGGAGGTCGAGGGAGGGGGTAACGGAAGGCCTCAACAGAAATGTTAGCTTCAGACCAGTGTTAATATTATCAGACTGTGTGCATACAACTGGCCTGGCTATCATCCTTTTTATGTTTTGACAACCAATATGTACATGTGTAATGTTAGGCTGCTTGGAATTGCTTGGCACAGAGGGAGGAGGGGGGGGGGGGGAGGTTAGGAGCCGACTAATAAAAACAGAGACAATAAGAATCATTAGTGGCAGGATTGGGAGACAAACTGAAGACCAATGCTCTTCTTTTTTAAAGAAACACAAAGAGAAAAATGTATTAAGACGAAGCGGTTTTACATTCAAATCAATGACTTGGGTAATACTCACAAGATAAACTGTCTGTAGAGAAACAAGCAAACTATTTGGCAACACCTCTGAATGTTCTTCAGAATCAGACCAGTTTAGAATTAGAGAGAGGTTTAGCAGAATCCGCAACGCAGCTTTGTGGCAAGATAAATTTTTCCAAAGTTGGTCATGTCTGAGAGATCTTCTGCACTGCTGGTCTCTTAAAGCGTGTTCACAATTATTATAATTTAGCAACAATGAATGCACAAAACCTTACTAGTGCCCTTGAACTCATCTTAATGCTCAAGGTTTATTTTCATTTTTAATCCCAACAATCTCTTGATAAAGTGTTTAGTGAGGCTTTTGTATCATCCCTACCACATACAACCTCTATTCTCAATGCTCTATCCATCCAAAGCAGACGGTAACATATACAGCCCTCATATGAGATACATGACACTTTTTTACCAAGCCCTTCAGCTATGGTCTAACTGTGTTGGTGTCAAGTCCCATACAATCGCATTATCCTCCTGTGAAACATAAAGCCTGCTGGTACAATGTTGCATCTTTGAAATACAACTGTGTCGACCAGGTGGCGGAGAATTTATTACCCCCGGCAGACCAGCAAATAAGTTTTAATTAAGTCTGCCAGGCCTACTAGCACCCACTTTAGTGATCTGATGACATAGTTTAAACCCTTCCTTCATAGTGAACAGTTTTATCCAACTTCTGTTTTGGTTTTTCTGTCTGGATGATGCTACTACCACTGTGTTTATTTACAGAGACATTAGGTCTGATGGCTAGCATTGAGGTTGGGTTGTGATATTATATGAGATTGCAGGGTTTAATGCAAGTGGCAGCATATTTTGTGTATGTTTGTAGGATCTCTGCATAAACCACTTTGCTGACGGTGAAGATGGTTTGAGAAACAACAAAGAAATGGCAGTGGGATAAATTGGCAAGTTGTTGAAAGAATCGTCTATCAACTAGTTAGGTATGCTGCACTTTCTGAGGTGATTCAAAGTGGTCCTCGTGTTGTATGGTGAATTGTGATTGCATTGCAAATTTCTCTTGTACTTTTTCCAATGCAGACAATTGCCTTCAATATAATGGATGTCTTGTGTTGAGATAAACCAGTACAATACACAAATAACCAAAAAGACAACAATAATAAACATCCAAATCAACAAATAGTGCACAATTACCCAATTACCTAATTACACAAAACCTGCTCTGGTCTGATACAAATTGAAATGTCCCTCTTTTTGTCCTTTTTACAAACAGTCTATGACCTATGACTAATAAACGTGTAGCAACCATAACACATAAAGTAAATTGCCAGGCCCAGCTGTTATGACTTCATCTATATGTAAATTCAGATCTTTTCTGATTCACAAGTTTTCAAATGATTTTACACCCAACTCAGCAATTCTACCCCAGCAATGGAATGAAGTGTAAAGCCTCTCAGAGCATTCCATGATAAAATATCAATATGGAATATCCCCAGGATCAACACAAAAGTTTCTCAAACATGTATGTCACCTAGTTCAAAGCCATATGAACCAATTAAGTTCCCATTGGTAAATTAAACTAGTTACTCTCATTGTCTTTATTATAATAGACCTCCAACATGGACCATGGAAATAGTCCGTCTATGCAACCCCATTGATCTATCCATGCATGTGATATATCACAAGATCACATCCAAGTCTATGACCATTCAAGCAGGTCGTTATTAACCCCAATGCCAACCTGTCCAATCTTGGAAGTAGAATTGGGAGCAGAAGCGGGACATCGTAGGTCTTCATGCATCAACGATAACAAAATTGAGCCTATCAATCAACAGTCATCACGGAAAATGAAAAACGAAAATTGGGAGATTATTAGACGTTGTCTAGCTTGTGTTTATGTTCATTTAGGAGGTTCATTTATTATGATTTTTTGCTAAAATTGCATTTTTTTTGCTTTATGTCTGGTTATGCACAATTTGTTTATTTTCTTGCAGAGATATGGCAAATTATTGTCAGATTAGATTTGGAAAACAGGCACTTGATATTGGCATGGATCAATGTATGATCGGGGAAAAGGGGTGTTGGGGGTGTTGGTTATTGAAAATATTGGTGTTCTAATCAAATTGTATTTTGTGTGTGTGAGAAATTAGGTAAACAATGCAAGAAATGGAAACAAGAATTGCCGTGTTTCAATAATCTACTTTCAATAATGGTCTCCTGATGATGGCAGAGCATACTGTTTGAAACATTGAGTTTCCTTCGGTTTTCGTGAACCACACATCTTACACATCTTACTAAAGATAATTACCACGTGGTGTTACCACGTGGTGTTACCACAACCTACTTATCTTATTGCCTTTTTGCCATGCAAATCTTCAAATCTCAATAATCTATACTTATTTATATCTTGGAAGGTAGTTTGAGCATGGTTTAAGGTTGTCACCTGGCATTTCACTAAATAGCAATGTGGTATTGATAGTTCATTCTTATTGGCTGGCTCATAATCATGTGATGTTTATTGTACAATCCCATTGGTCAGTTAGCATTAACTCAATTATAATGCAATATAATTAACTGTTTTGTAATCAACCCTTGACCTGAATCCAGCAACATCCCATTATGGGCAACTCACTGAGTATTTTTTAACCTCCAAACTTCAATTCCTGAAATGAACAATATTCCACCACTGATATCCCCTTATGCAGACTGTAAAATATAGCCTGGATAATGAAAGCGGACAGCATCATATCTCAATACCATGGCCTGTAACCCTACACCAAGGGACCCTGACTGGATATGATGAAGAGCTAGTAATGTCTTGTAATGGTTTGGCTATGTCTCTGATGCTTTGACATGATTAGACCAGATGGTGCTCATGTATCAGTGTCTGTTATTCATATGTCAGATAGTCATTCATTCTATCTATTAATACTTTCATTTTATCTGATATAGTATGCTTTTATCTGTTGTTAAGATGAAAGAAAACGATACGAGCGAAAGAAAACAATTTAGCCTATCACAATACAAAATAACAATTTCTATGCTGGGTTTTTCATTTTATATTTCGTAAATTATTTTATTAACACTGACAACCATTGACAAGTATTTCAAAATATTAATTAGGAACCTTGTCATTATAGCCACCTGAATTGGAAATTTAAGAAAGCATAACATCAATTATCTGGGAAGTTACCACTTTATATGCTTGCTTTGAGCAATATTATAATAGTTCAATTGAAGTACTATGAGGTGAGTTCAATTGAATAAAGATTTTAATACACGGGCTTCCAATTCATAATTAATGTTGGTGCTTCATTTTTTTTAGGAAATATATGTTTTTGTTTTGGGGTTTATTTTGATACTTTTTAATCATGTCATGTGAATTATAACTTTAGTTGATCCTCAACTGTATTTCTGTTTGCAGGTAAAACCTACTGAGTAGTACTGCGGGTTATTAACTAGAATTTTGACTCGTCATATTGAATTTAAACCAATAAGCTCAGACACAAAAATTCACAAACAAACAAATACAAACATCAAAAACATCTGAATTATTCAGCAAGAACTAAACCCACTGCCTCAAACTGTCACTACAGAAAACTGGAAAGGCTAATATACACCTATCTATATCCAGACAATTCAAGAAAAAAAATATATATAAAAAAGGAAAGATTGAAAATGATCATTTTCAAGACTCGTAAATCTCGAATCTGTCAACATGAGGAAGAAGTGACCCCATTTTCTTGGCTAATGCTAGTGTGTTCTATGAAACACAAACCTGGGTGGTAATTTCAGCTTTGTCAGACCCATAGTCCATCCAGCTGCTTTATATGGTCTCTAGAGTACCATCCATTACAGAGGACAGCAACAAATAATGAAAGCAACTTTTGTGTTCATGGCAGCTCTCCTTGTGAAGATCTGAAATAAATATGATATTCTGGGCCCATAAAACATCCATCCAGTCCATCATAGGCAGACATAGAAGGCATTTTCATTAGTGTCAATCTCCTATGAAGCGCATTTTATCGAGGAATGGGGGAACTCGATACAAGACTGATGCAAATGGCTAGCGAGGAACTCGCTTTAAAAAAAGAATTAAAAGAGGAAAATAGCCAGGATATCTCAGTCCTCGATTTTAACAATTTAATGGGTTTGGCGGTCTCTGGTGAGTCTGAATCAATGAAGACTTTCAAACCAAAATACTGAGATTCTACTTTTAGTAAATGCACTTGACTTTTTGGCATCAATTTGTGTTATGTGATTTATTCTCTTGCAAAGCGCGTTTCTGTTTTTGGTTGCAGTTTTAGCTTGCAAATTCAATCTATAAAGTTACACCACATCCCTACATCCCTATCGAAATCTACAAGAGTCTACTATAACTTCAGTCTTTGTGTGTATGGCACACTATCATTTATGTCAAACACTAGTAATTCCCAGACTGAAATACGTAAACCATTCAGCTTTGAGACAGAGAAATGTGAAAGAACTTATTGACAAAGAACTTGTTTTTCAAAGTGTTACAGCACTGTCCTGGTTCAACAGTCAAAACAATAAATCCGGATATTTGACAAATGTTGGTGCAAATGCATATATCTGCCAATCAACCATTTGTTTTTCTTTTGACAGAATCTATGTAGGGGGCATACATCATAAATTGTCACCGACACGCACTTGAGGGCAAAGAAATGCCTAACTTTAGTCAGCGTGGGCACATTTATGAATTATTATTGAACCTTTAGAGAGTGACATAAACCATGCGGACACAACTGTCACAAATACTTTATGTAATGAAGAATAAAATATTTGTTTTCATACAATGAGGTGACTTATAAATTATGGTGCTCCAAGTTATCCAACAGAAACTGCATTTCAAGTGACAAAAACATAATCATGTGGCCATTGTCATGTTTATCATAAAACCTATTTTCATTTTCAAAATAAGAAATAGTCATTAGTCTTCACGATACATGAAAAAAAGCGATGTGTGTAGATCTGAATTTCCATGGAAAACATTTGGAGAGGAGAGTAGCTCATGGCATAGAGTTTTAAAAGCCAAAGTTTAGAGTTTCAACATATTAAGGCAGACATGGTTCTAGGGTTCTAGTGCCACGATTATTTTGGTGGGGGCATAAACAAAAAATCAGATTTGAATGGGAGGGGGGCTAGATGAAAGTTTGCCAGCCTATCCTACCCACGTCCACCCCAAAACGTATTAAAGATATTTTCAAAATAATTATAGAAAGGGAATGCCCCACATTTTTTTCTAACTTATCGACATGAAACAAGAGGGCACTTTACTGGATAAAGTGTCAATAAATCACAAAAAGCCAAGAAGAATCGTTTAAAATTTATCGCATTATAAATTATTTAATGAAAGACCGAGTATCCTTCAAAAGAAATAACAATTTTGTTCAAGCAGTCACTCAGCATTGTGAACTAATTCACTGATTGGTTTCTTAGTACAATGACAAACAAGAATTGAAGTAAGACAATGTTTACAACAGTGGTATACCATCCGTCACTCAAGTGAACAGAAAACCAAATTGGAAGGAACATGAAATAATAACTAATTATCTAATTGCTTACTCCACTGAAGGACCGCATTTGACTCTAATTTGTAGTGACAGACATTAGTGGCATGTTGAATTTCAAAGGATTAAGGCAACGCAGTATGCACTACGTATACACTTCCAAAATGCGCAACATTACAATTCTTTGTTGCTGCTTAAAACCGATTACTGAAATCCTATGCCATGTTAAATATTCCACAACGATTATAAAAATGTTTCTATTGTATTCCTATATAAGGCAAACTATGCCAACTTTGTCAACAGAACCATAATGAAGTAAGTCCATTTCACCATCATCATTTTGACTTCAGCAACTAAAAGCTTTCATTTTATCATGAACTAATTCAACAACACAACCCAACAATCCTACAGACTCTAGATCCCTGACCTGTATTGCCGCTAACTATGGGTACTTTTTTTGTTTTACAACCTGCTGTGATAGATGCTTCATAAATTAATGGTCCTGATCAGAGTATGTGTGGGGTAGTCTGGCATTGGTTCCCTCACAGGCCCAGAGTTCACCATAACATACACTAAGTGATTCTAATGTACATGTAGGTGGTCTCTATGATATATTTTGCGGTTGAATGAGAAAAACATCTCACTCTGATCAGTGGATCCCCCACTCTCGATTGCTCAAGTTTTTTCAGAGTGAAGTGCAAAAAGCTTTTTCACCTTTGCCCATTTTTCACTGATTTATTGACTAGCCGATGGAAATTTATACCCAGCGATGGTTATCATCTATCAAGCTAGCTCTGTAATATCCAGCAAGTATCCAATCTTGCTTCTCACTTTAACAACTTGAGCTGTCAACAATGTTTTAAAGTGTTGACCACCGTATTCAATATAAGTGTTTTATCAACCATTTGTTTTCAACTACGACGTAACTCTCAGTAGTAACTAAAAACCGCAGTGAAATCTAATCAGTGTCATCAACAAATCAACCAAATGATCTCAGTTGCTCTATGGGTAAAGTACCAAATCAAGAATATTTGATCTTCGTGAAAACACCTTGGATCCAATGGCATATATTTATGTCATCAAGATCTCTGTATGAAACCATGGAGGAATAAGAAACCAGGACTTTAAAATCAACAAATTTTGATTTTAGGCAAGTAGGTAAAATTATGTCTGTCAAACATTATTCAGTGTATCCACCAACATTTCAACCAATCCATGGGAACCATGGGACATAATTTAGTTGATGGAAGAATCTGGCTGACAGGTTCTGAAACACTACACTACGTCTGTCACATCCACACATGAGGGGTGTAATTCTCATCGGACGGTGCACGTACGTCAGGCAAAATGAAGAATTATTGGCTTCGTTGACTTGCTACAAATGAATACAGGTCAATCTATGAGAGACTCGAGTGAAAGGCTTTGGACGATGGCGCTCAATTACTTGAAATCGAACCTGCTGACTCCATTCTGTGACCAGAAATGTTCATGTGGTTTTGTTTTTAATCTACCGTGACTTCGGTCAAAATATAATATGGTTGAACTTTAAAACGATTCTTTTTGGATTAAAAATCTATGCAAGTAACCAAATCTAAAAAATAACCATGTTCCTTAAAGTTAAATTTCGAAGAAAAAAAACCCTGTATAAACTTCGCCTGCACTTTTTCTCTAGACTTTAGTCCTTGTAAATGACAATTAAATGGTTTACTAAAGGCTCTTCGCCAGGACATAATTATGGCTGTATTATCAATCTACAACTATTTCATCTAACAGACGTTTACAGTCTTTGTTGTTTCACTTTCCGAAGAATTTTGAGAAAAAAAACTGAGCAAGGATGGATGGGTGGCAGGCGACAGGGAAATTATCTCGGGGTGTACGGGAATGGATCCGGCGTCTTGCTGGACGGGATAAGGACGGCCTTGGGACTTGTTGGGCAGGCCTGGGCGTAGAGTTAGGTGATGATGATGATGATGCTTCAATCATAAATTCTTCATTTTACGCCTGGGCGATCCATAGATTACTGCTGGTCTGCTACATGCTCAAGGTATTGAATATAATACATTGGAAGTAGATGTTATGCCTTGTAGGCTTGTCGAATGTTTGAGATAATGAATTGTGATTTGGGTAGAATGTTGGTGCAAATTGGTCAGCAGACGTCTGTAGTCGATCCTTAGTACTCGCAATTAGGTCCCTGTAGGAAAGTTTGTGTCAGGCCGGAGTACGGCAAACTAGCGGACACCTGTGGGTGTGTTCGCCCCGGACATCTGTCTATCACTCCCAATCAAATGTCACCAACCAACCCGCTTGGATATTCTTCCCCGTCGGAGTAGAAAAAACATCCGCTATCGTGTATATTTCCTTTCCTTTTTCTCTTCTCAGTGACCAATAGTCGGGTTTGATTGCGTCCGGAATGCGTCCAGGAAATCTTATTATTTGAGTCTTGAGGATCAGCTGATCAGGGGCCAATTTCATAGAGCTGCTAAGCACAAAAATTTGCTTAGCATGAAAATTTGTCCTTGGCCAAAACAACGTTACAGACCAAATTTTCAGGTGATCTTTATTGTTTTCGATTGATAATCAGCTGGTTTTTGGCTTAGCATGAAAAACCCGTAGGATTTCGGCTGAAAACCTGTTTTTAATGAGCAAGACTTTTTGGTGCTAAGCAAAGTTTTGTGCTTAGCAGCTCTATGAAATTGGCCCCTGACGTGAAGGTCGACCGGGGTATAAAATACGCTCTAAAGTTGGCGTTCTAACGGGGATTGGTTTCCGTAAGACCATGGGAATAAACACAGCATTAAAATAAAACGCAGCCGTGTTTTGTCAGTGGATGCGGCAACATTATCATCATATTAGTTTCAATAAACCAATCAATACCAAGAAGGGTCTTTTAAGAATAAGAAATCCGGTTCTTTTATATTAATAATATGTTTTAGATCATTTATTTCTTGTAACACTTTTTAAAGAGACGAACGTTTTTGCCAAGAGAGTTATGTTGAATGCGCGAATACAGCAGACTAACTTTTAATTTGAATTACTTTGAATTACAATTAATTATATAACCAAGGGATAACGGTTCATTAATTTTGGAACCTATTTCTCACGACTTCAGAAATGACCGAATTATATTAGCTTTAACTGCGAAAATGTCAATCATTTTGCCATCTTGTTCCCAATAAATGTATCATGTATTTAGTTGTTCTTGTCTACAGGGTTTTTCCTACCTCCATGGTTCAACCATGGAGCTATGGTTCAGCAGATCATAGAGCTAGTAGTATGGTCACACAAAACCTGAAGATTATAAACTCGATGCAGTACGTACCACACAGACATGGCGGGTTCTATGGCCATATCCGGGATCAACTGTATACCGTTACTAACCCCACGATAAGCCTGCAAACACTTTTTAATGAGACACGAATTATAACGGGCCCTCCCAGTAAAAGGTGTCCAAGGATCTGGGCTTGCATCCGAGGCGCCTGGTTGAATAAAGGGATTACTTCCATCCACTGAATAATACCCCGTTGGCCCCTTGCCCTCCACTGACTCCGAGACAGTGTTCGGTAAAAGTGAAAGAACCCACCCTGTTCAAGGTGATCATTATACCGTGAGAGACGGACAAACGGTATGGGACGGCTTCGATACTTAGCTAATGACCTCATTGTCCGCAACAACTTCAACTCACAACGTGTGTTTCTTTCATTCCTTTTTCTTCTGTTAGTCGTTGTTTGGAAGTAAAAACCGGGTTTTTAGAATCCCTTCTTCCTCCGAGGTGGCGATCCCGTGTCTCCAAATTAGATCGGTTACATAGCTCGTGGACAAAGGAATGATCGCCTTAATTGGCGGATAGACAAACACTTGTCTTGGTTGTTATGTGTGGGTTTGACAAAGATCAGAAAACACTCCAAATCGAAGGTATAGAGGGTAGATAAAACTCGATGAATATCATAAAGTAAAAAGGACAGAGAAACGTAAGCTTTACATTCCAAAATCATCTCATTAAGATACATGCACTCTTAAATCCTCTAATAAGAAACATACACAAAGACCACAGACACGAAGCGAGAATAAGGGAATCACTGATCTGAGACCATCATTGTCATGAAGACTTACGTCGGCGAATCACAGTAGCAAGAATGACTAGAAGATCAATAACTTGGCTAATAATGAGCTCATAATAATATTGAGCTATAATGAACACAAACTAAACTATAAATTGAGAGAGTTAGATTACGTCGGTACCCATGCGGTAATTGATAAGGTTATGCAGTCCCTTTCTTTCTTTAGAAACTTCTTTTTAAACTCTACCTCGATTTTTTTTAAAATCTAGATCTAATTAGCCACTCTCGTCTTTTGTATATTTAATATTAAAGCGTTTGCTATGTCAGATACACACCGACCCATAATACACATAAGTCCCGTCTGAATTTACAAAAGTGAAAGTATCATTCGAGGCGAATCGTTTGAGATCGATCACGGTTTGATTTCTTTGTGTGACTGCGTTCGTTGACATCTCGTGCTCCATTATTTTCGTCATGTCCCTATAATGGTTGATACGTTTGTGTTGGTTTTATTCGACAAACGATTAGTTGGGACGATTTGTTTTCGTTCTCCTTGACCAAACTAAGACGGGTGATTTGTCCCTAACAAACGTCCTGGGGCAAATCGCGATCAATACCCCTGGACGAGACACGTTGTGGATCCCCTTAGATTTACCGAGGGGTGCAGGTAGGAAAGGGAATGGCCGTATGGACTTGAAAAGGGTCTTTTGAAAGGATGTGTACTTGAGAAAACAAATTAACAACGGCACCGTAAACAAATGTTGATTAAACAAATTTTAAACCGAAGTTGTTCGTGTTTAAAATGATATGTAGACATACGCCCTCACCCCCTTTTTGGGAGGGGGGGGGGGGGGGGGAGGGGGGTTGAGCTTAATAGCGAAAACAATCTTGATAGATTTAAGACAAGGAAAACAAGATCTCGAAGTACCAGGAGGGAGAAAATCTCACATGCGGTTGCAGATGAGGAATGATAAATCATCGTTTATCACGCATCGCGCAAAGCGCGCAAAATTGATGACGTACAATGGATAATTTGACATCCCGGCTCATGGAGACGCAATAGTTAATATACTTAACATGCTTTGCGGTGAATTTATTCATGTTCTGCCCTGCAAAAATGACACCGCCCAAGGGAAAACACTATGTGGTATGTGTTTTAATTATATTTTGCTTGTAAGACATTACATCGACAGTATTTATCTATCAGAGTGTTTGCACTGTTAGTCGATATGCATGGTTATGATCGTTTTAAACCTCGTACTCTTCGAGTCAATCTCGCTGATAGAACGTGAGCGCCCGGAGTCGGAATTCAGATTCACAATTCAGTCTATCATTTCAATCCTTATTCTGTCGTAAAAAAGAAGGGGGCAACCGGGCTATACTTAGGGCGGAGTGATGGGGTCTTTTCACGCGGACGAATACAAAGTTGCAGTTGTGCGGAACACGCACCTTTGGGATTTGTTGGAGAAAATAGGTAGACTGAGGGAGGGAAAGTCTACAAGAAAAGAACACAAATTGTATGTCAAACGGTCAAACGGTCAAACGGGATATAATGGAAGCTGGGGGTTACACTAAACTGCGGGATTTGCAAATTCCAACGGGTCTTTGGTAAAGGCCTAGTCACACCGGATCGTACGATTTCTGGATCGTGCGATTGGTGCGATTTGGCAGAGATACGTCCAATCGCCAATGTTTGCGACAATCTCCATAGCGGTCGTATGCTGTGATTACTCTTAAGACTGGTACGTGTACGATTGGTGGCACGCATGGTCGTGCGATCACAGGCAATTGGAGAAGATCGATAGACAAAAATCACGACTAGTCCCAGGTACCCACGATTGATCGTACGAGCAGTCGTGTATACCTGCGGCCGCTCGCACGACTGGTAGTACGACCATGTAAGACCTGTCTGCAACCTCTTACAATTATCGTTTCTGTCAGGTTAAAGCTCGCAAGTTTGATGTGCTGATTCGCTATAATATACTTGATTTCATTTCTGCGATTTGTGCCAGCCCTATTTTTTAAGACCTATAGTATTATTATCACGTGTGCAAAAAAAGGATAATGTTAAAACAAGATAATGTTGAACATTAAGACAGTTTTGACATTGTTTTTATGATCCCTTGCGGTGCGACTGTGAGAGTCGAGAGGGGTGTTAATCGATTGTTTTGTAGAGTTACTGCATGGTCACTTGAAAACACAGCAATGGCAAAAGACATTCATGAATTACCCAAGCAAAAATCTTGCCTGCAGTTTATATTTAGCCTAGCCTGGGTTCAAAGTTTGTGGAAGAAAGATCTCGCTAAGTATTAAAAGTGAACTTATCAACGAGCTCGCACTGCTTATCGTGTACATCATGGAGTTTGAATTATCCGGGAAATGAACCACATTCAATCATCATTAACCACGATTCATGCCCCTAGTAGGGACCTATTACATCAACCCATCAACGGCAACAGTTACAAAATAATTCAACCGGTTTGGGGAAAATCTGAAAGATTTTACAGTGGGACAGCCTACAAGCCAATGCACAATTAAGACAGAGCGGACGAGACAATCCTGAACAATAATCTTCAAAATGGTTGAATAGGTGACACTTTTATCAAGAGCGGCAGGTAGGTCTCGACAGAAAAAGCTGTGGCGTGTCAGATAAACCGTGGGGTACAATGTAAGCCCTTCCTTAGCCACTCGCGTAGACGTATGGGGTCCAGGAGGGGGGAAGAGGAACCAGAAATACGGAGGGGTATGACAGCCGCATTGAGGTCCCCATCCACACGTCAGCCGGCTCCGGACGGGCGTTCTTCGTCTTTGCTTCTCAGACCTGACATACCACGGAAATCAATGCCGACGTCTTGCCCCTAAACCCCCCGTTTCTCAGACCGATCTCTCCCAGGAAAACACGGCTGGTTTGAAGGGCTCTCCGAGCCCTCATTTAGCGGTGATTTGTGAAGGATTGCCAATCTAATGCGTCTAGTCGTCTCAGCACTTGCTGGTTAATATTACTGTCCGGACAACTCCTAGATCGGTCAAGTGATAGCGCGCTGGGCTAATAATCTTTTCAATAAAAAAACTGAAATGTTGTTAAGGTTAAAATAACAGGATACACCCTCTGCCATTTCAAAACATAATTAGCTTATCTGACTTTATTTGCAAAGATTTATTATAAGTCTGCATGTGAGAGAAGCCTTGCTTTAACGACCACAAAGTAACAATTCGTCTGCAGTGACGCAATCTTATGTAGTATGATATGTTCGCTGTAACAAGTCCCCATCTATAACCGTATTGTGTCGAACTAAATGCTGAAAACGACAAGACTTGACGAATATATATTATTTTACGAGCACTCTCTCGCTCGTTACACCTCCTTCCAAGGGCTTCTATAACCCCGCCCCTCTCATTTGATTACCTAATATGACGCGATACCCCACGTGTGATATTTTACCTCACCAACTTGATCGCTGTGGTTTCTATTACCCATCCACTGGTATGCGAGACACCAATTAACTACCATGATTGTGTCGCGCGCCTTACCAGCCAACCCCCTGGTCACCGCGTCCCAGTACCGCATTCTAGGCCGTCTGCCAGCCCGTCAGCTACGGTCAGAGTCGCCGGGCTAATCACGCTGTGATGCAGGGGACTTGGCGTACCGCTGAGATGGCGCTAATCGCATTAATGATGCCCTCGTGGATGGGCGCCTTCCACAAAATGACCAGTCGGGAAGAACAGGGCATCGAAGACAACTATCTCCTGCAGGAAATTCTCGTGTTGTGACAAACCATGGGCAAAACTAATCGTGTTACAGCACTTTCTCTATGGTTACAGGCTGCCAACTGGAGCCAATTTCATAAAACCTTTAAGCACAAAAATTTGCTTAGCACAAACAAGTCTTGCTCAGTAAAAACAGGTTATCGGCCAAAACACCACGTGCTTTTCATTCAAAGCAAAAACCAGCTGAATACCAGTCACAAACTATAAACATCAACTGAAATGTTGGTTGGTAACCCTGTTTTATTCAAGGAAGAATTTTCACGCTAAGCAAATTTTGATGCTTACATGTTTTATGAAATTGGCCCCAGGTTTCACCATGATTGTTCTTGTTTTTGTTTTTATATATTAGGCTTGTGCGATACGAATATCAAAGAAGAGTCAACAACATTTAGGTCGAAATATTGTAGGCATCATTTCACGCTATCTCGGTTGTCGTTCAAATTTAAAGCATTAGTCGGTTTGACCATAGCGGACAGTAAAGATAAAATTAACCATAACCAACGGGAAATAAAGACAAAATAAAGAGAGAAAAAACACACAAACCTCAAGTGAATGTTTGGGAGATTTCACGTCCGTATCACCACCTTACTTCTACCAGTTTTAAAGGTGTAGATGCACCATTTGCAGATATCGAAAATATTTACTACCGAATTATTAAGAAATATCTTACTCATTTGAAGGTAAATAATGATTCTAGGCATCCACCAAAATGATTGCGCTGGATATCCTGTAATTATTCCGAAAAATTGAATTTTATAAAGAAAAAATCGGACGGCGATCGCAAAAAACCCCGAAAATAACATAAGAATAAATGCTCGAAGCCGTTTTGCGTGCTTTTCTCGGCATCAATGACTGTAAAACTTCGGAAAGGTCAGTTAAACGGTATTTACCATAAAATACAACCCCCCAAATCTACCCATTCCCGATAATTCAAGCAATCCTACCTTTAACCAGTTTGGCAGACAATATTTTTTTTATATTAATGAGCAAAATGAAGGAATGTTTTAAAATAGCCATAAACATGAAAGTACCATTCCACAAAAATGACAATCCTTTACCTGGTGATACTGGCAGCATTTGAAGTACATCATCTCAAAATGAAATTGATGAATACTAATTATTGTCATTCATATTGACAAAACGAGCACACTAGAAAACTATACACGAGCTCCAATAATAATACAAGGGGAGACGTCTTATGTAGAATTATTAAAGCTTTGTTCCTTTCTATATGGTTGTACTAAAACACAACAACAAATCGTCTAAAGCAAGGAGGAGGAGAAGACACTCGCAAATTGTAACTTTACTATATGTATTTCTTGTGCCGGTATATTGTGTTGGTTCATCTATTTATTGTCAATTTAACTAACAGCCAGATTTGAAAACTTAACTATATCAGTTCCCAACAAGTACCAACGGTTTTTTATGTAATACAAAGTAATACAAATTGACTCATCTTGACAAGAACTTACCATTATAACGTACGTGAATATATAAGCTATAAGACGGTATGAGAAAGAAAATGGATTAACAATTCGGGCTTATTTCTACTCCGAAATTAGAAAGTAGTTGCATACTTTCAGCATGGTTGTATTATAGCGGTAGATGTAGTGGAATTCCAAACAACCTGCATGAGACAGAATTAAACTGTAACATTCACGATCATAATACCAGGAGGCTGCGTTGTGTCAAATAACAGTGTTTTTCTTCTGGAAAAGAAAATATCCCAACCGTGGTTTTGAAAGCCTTGTTTGGATTGAGCCCTCCCTTGAGAATGCTAAAACCAGTGAGCTTATCCCCAGAAAGATGTCCAGTCTATTAACTTGACAAACATTGGGGTAGCGGGGTTAGGTGGGTAGGTCCCGGCTGACGAACTGCAGACTGCTACGCTAACGGATTTCTGCCCAAGTAAATATCCCGGGCGCGCTACATATACATAGCATGCACCACCAGTGTACTCATGGTATATACCTAGATCAACGTAATGCTAAAAAAACTTGGTCGAGACATTTTCTTGGCATTCTAGGTTAAATTAGGACCAGGAGTTGGAGTTGAGGAGGTCGGTAGATTCCATTCTTTGCGATTGCCAACATGTAACCTCGATGAGAAATCCGAATCAGCGGGTTGCCGTAGGGGATGTCGTAGTACGCAAACAGAACTGGGAGTGCTGTGAGCTTTTGGTCCAGAGGAACGAAAGAAAGAAAAACCAGTCGAAAGAATAAGGTCACGTCACGGGTGACTGGGGTTATGAACTTGATAATATAGCCCATAGGTCTAAGGGTTGCTTAATTTAGTTGGTAATGGTATTATATACGCGGTGCCTAGTTTGATGTCCATATACTATGTGACCGGCTGTAGCGTATCGATATCAAAGACAGTTACGTCAGAATGCAGATCGAAACTTGACAAGATGGCGGGGTTCGGATTATAAAATGCTGACATTATCATAACTCGGCACTTGTGAAAAACAGTGCTTTAAAATGTCAAGCTCAATTGACTATTTTGTGAAGCAAAATACCATACTGTAGACGTTATGGCGAGCATTTAACTACATATCGCCCCATTAAATACATTATACCGAGGCCATACGCTAAAATGGTCCACGTTAATCCAGAAGGCGCCCTCTATTGACGAGGCTGTATACTTTATAAATGTTCGCTGCATATACATGTACATACTGATCTATCGATCGGGAAAACGCGATATAGATACCTACTGGGCATTTGTTAGCAAAACAAATTTAGCGAAGGACATAAAACAGGGTTCTCATTCATTAGGTGTTGCATCAAACTGAATATTTTCCTTAAAGTTAATGATGTTGGCAACCTTCACACTTTAGCCTGCAGTGCCCAAATCATGGCTTACAAAGATCTCAAGTCGCTTGTTGAACCATAAAAGCCCACTTTGTATTTCAACGTTGATCGCAGGATTTAGCGTTAAGTGAGCCTGCTCTTAACTTGACATTAAAAAAGACCGGGGGTGTTTATGTCAATGAGATAAATTGAGGGAAGTGTCCTTAACAGCCGGAGGGCGGACGTGTGTGGGGATGGGGCATGTTTCCTGGTTTTGACTACGGTAGCTAGGTTCACAGGAGTAGATGGTAAGTCCAATCATAGAGAAAGGAACAGGTCCAATCATAGAGAAAAGACCCCAATGAAAACACGAAGAGGCTGGAGTTTTGGTAAAGGGCAGAGTGGGCGGTGCGCGGCTATTGCTAGTCCAGCTAATATGCAAAGTGAGGCTGATCCGAGCTGGCACGTTGGCAATAATAAGGCACGCCATTGGTTGACTTCAGCCTATTCACTTACACCCAACGTACCGCACTGGCAAGCACCATGGCTTGATGATATCACCACCATACAGACACACGTACATGCACACGTGCACCCATACTACACTCAATGCGTTGATGACAGTATTGCCAACCCAACGTGACGGTCATGCTTTACTGCAATTGCGATGACATGAACACTCTGCGGTGACACCGTGACTTTAAAAACATAAACACAAGCGTTGCTTCCTATAGTTTACGCCAAAACGCTGTCCATGCTTGTCGTCTATGCAGTGTTGCCGGCGAGATATTGTGACTTTTCTAATGAGCGATAAATAAGAATAAAAATCGACCGCAGATATCACATCTGCCTTAATGCTCGGCTGATCAGACTTGTAACTTCAACCTATTCTTGTGAGATTCGGTTTGACAAGTTTGGGTTTTGAACTGTTGTTGTTTTGTTTGTGCTTGAGGATAAGCAAGCACCTTGCGGTGCATGCCATAACACGATCGACTTGCCTTGTGCAGACAGCTTCTTTGGTTTAAAGCTAGCACGGGGTAAGTTACCTGACAGGCAAGCCATCATCATGTTGACGGCACAATCCAAACTATTCTACCAACTAAATCGCTATGTCAACGAGAGAGTGGCCGCACGGAAGGCCAACATCTCGAAAACCATCCGCGAGGTGTGCAAGATCGTCACCGATGTCCTCAAAGAGGTGGAGGTCCAAGAACCACGATTCATCAGCTCCTTAGTGGAGACAGAGACGGGTAGATTCGAAGGCCTGGAAGTAGTCACACCTAACGAGTTCGAGGTGGTATTGTTCCTCAACCAAATGGGAGTGTTTAACTTTGTGGATGACGGCACAGTACCGGGCTGTGCTGTATTGAAGCTGAGCGATGGCCGTAAACGATCCATGTCCCTCTGGGTTGAGTTTATCACAGCTTCTGGCTACCTCTCAGCCAGGAAGATTCGCTCCCGATTTCAGACTTTAGTGGCCCAGGCTGTGGACAAGTGTAAGTACCGGGACGTTGTCAAGATGATCCCGGATACCACCGAAGTGAAGCTACGGATACGAGAGCGGTACATTGTACTCATCACCCCAGCGTTCAAGTGTAGCGGTATCTGGCCGCGTAGCGCGGCACACTGGCCGCTGCCTCACATCCCATGGCCCGTACCTGGCCTGATCGCGGAGGTCAAAACTGAAGGATTCAATCTTTTGTCCAAAGAGAGTCCATCCCAAGCTGGTAAACAGTCCTCAGCTGAGGGTGATGCGTGGGTCTTGTCCTTCTCAGATGCCGAGAATAAACTCCTTCAAGGAGGCGTCAGAAGAAAATGCCTCAGCATCTTGAAAACACTCAGAGATAAGCACCTGGAGAGCACGGGGCAGCCGGTCCAGAACTATCATCTCAAGACGTTGCTTCTGTACGAGTGTGAAAAACATCCACGTGAAATTGACTGGGATGAGATGTGCTTAGGTGATCGTATTAACGGTATACTGTTGCAGCTTATTTCGTGTCTACAGAATCGCAGATGTCCCCATTACTTTCTGCACGGTCTTGATCTCTTCATCACCAAGCCGCATAGTTCGCTGGACACGGCTGCCAAGCAGGCTTGGAGAATAGCTCGGGAGATCCTGACCAACCCACGGAGTCTTGAGAAGCTATGACCGTCAGTTCTATGCCAAACCCATGAACGGGAACGACAGCATGAAAACACCGCCAACGGAGCGAATTGCTGTTGACCGGACACAGAGCAGGTGTCGACGGGGAGGAGCGACGCGTTAAACGGCAGCTGTGACGCACGAGTCGCGGTGTGTACACTCTCCCACGCGAGCTGAACGGACTGGGTTTCAAATACTCACAGTTGAATCGTACTTTTGAAACTGCTGAGATGAGACGTTAATGACTTCGGAACATTCTGATCACGCTGATGATGTAAACTAGATTCTATGTATAATTGTGAAGCAGAAGGTTTTTGACGTAAATGGAGCGGAATTTTACAAACAATGAATGAGATGTCATAAGAACATTTTCCGTGGATATGTTGTCAGTGAGTACATTAAATCAGATACAAGTAGTCATTGTTGTAGAGACTGTCTTTCAATTCATGCTCTATGGTAGACCTGCTTAAAGTATAGCATGCAAATCATTCACAAATGTTTTCAGTTATATCCGCAAATGTCTCCCTTTGGAAACTGAACTGAAGTTGTGAACCGTAATTCTACCTACCTGGTTGATGCATGGAGGAATGCTCTTATTCCTCCATGGTTGATGCAACTTATACATTTGTAGAGATAGTTATGCTTCTTCATGTTTCTCGCAATTGCCTGCATTTCACTAAATTGTAGACGTGGCAACAGAATGTCAAATTTGTCAAAAAGCTAAATCCAATAAAACAAAAATTCGAAAATGATGATTCCGTGCTCTAAACATTGTGACTATAGCAGGCCATCCCCGTGTATAAACATTTACTCAAGAAAGTTCAATTGGTATGAAGAAAAAAACCTCTTTATTTAATGGTCACGTTGAAGCATGTCCTCCATGGTTGAAGTAGATCAGTCAAAATTACATGAATTTAGAGTAACTTCATACAAAACGGGGTTGACTCAATGCACGCACGGCCTGACACAGTATAAAACGAAAAATAATAATAATAATTTATATTCTGGAAAAAAAGAATAAGATATTGTTGGTAGCATAAAATAATGAGTGAATGAATTGCTTGGGTGCTAACCATGGTTTGCAGGGTTTGCTTGTTCTAGTCTGATTCATAGGGAGTCATTATCCAGGATAGCACACGTCGGATCAATAATTATAAGTCCAATGATATACCATCATCCGCCGGTATATCAGTGCATGGCAATGCATGTGATCCCGTTTCTCGACCTTGACATGCAGAGCAGCAAGTTCACAACATCGCCCTTGTTATAATTTGAGGCTGGGTCAAATTCCCCCAATGTGTAACCGATTTTAAGTGTATTGAGCCCTTGACGTGTTGCTGTAACAGATTTGCAATCGTTGTAACTCAAGTTTCAAATTGCGTGTCTTGCAATATACATGTACCAGATATAATTACTTCAATGTGTTTAAGTTATCATTGTCATTTTGAACAACTTCAATTAAATGAACATAAGCCAAACATGTTTTAAAACCTGTAATTACAATATACGTGTACTCTGTTTCGCCAGATAGTAATCTGTGGTCACTTCGTGTGTGCGCTTTCTCTCTTCAGGGGTTTTAACTTGAAAAGTATCGTCAAATGTTGGCAATTAGTATCACGGAGTCATTAATACAACGACTACAACTAGATTGTTATTTTTTATCCAATTGGACAATGTTTAGAAAGGACATGCATGCGGGCTACGACAATGCCAAGTTTATCTTATCCAGATAGCTCCATGAACCGACGTGCCACATCTTGCACGCCCATTCAGCTCCAATCTTTATTATCTTTATCACAATTTCACAAACCACAATAGTTGTAACCATAACCATATAATTTGACGATGGCTTTCTATCCCCACAAAGATATTACGATGGCCGCCTCTGAAGTTTCCAGATTTTGGCAAACAAGAAATGCGTGAACTCAACTGGGGCCAGTGCCCCTGCAGACCTTAAAACTAAAGGAGTACATGCATGACACAACCGAAAATCATTAAATGTTTTAAATGGTTTGTTCGAGATAAGATTTGGCAACGTAAACTAATCCATCAAACGGGTAACTCAATTATATTATGAATATACAAACATTAGAGTTAGTGTGTCAGACTTGTCTCAGCAATGTCGATTTGGGTTGCTTGTTTTATTCGTTTTTCCTGGAAGCGTGTTTATCAAGGCTCGATGGTTGTCTCTTAGGTCTAGTAGTTGAATATGGATGATTATATCGGTGCCAAAACAACAATCTCAACAATTAATGAAAAGAAATTATTGAAACGATTGCAAAACTACTGTTCTCCTATAGTTTCGGTTTTTAATTTTGTGCTCACAAAAGTCTGCGTATAGCGCTAACTAAATTCAAAACCAAAAATCACTCTACATGCATCAGAAGATTTTTGGAACAGATTTCTACCAAATTTGTTTTTAAACAAAATTCTCTTTTTTGTCGCCAAAACAGCTGCCACCAAATATTTGGTCCAATTTTCAGACATAAACAGCGACAGCATGCACCCCCAGATTGGACAATTATACGATCCTTGTCGACATTACAAAAACAAGCCCAATTTAGATTTGCTGCAGTTAGTAATCCGATCCCTTTGCTATATATAATCTAGTGTCCCATGTTACATGATATTGCATAGAGTATAATGGTTTAATCATAACAAATCCGGATTAAAAGGGGACTAGTAAATTAGTGAATATCAAATACTTGTATTCGAGAAATGTTAATTCTCGTGTCAGTAAACGTATACATGAGAATAATGTTAACATTTTCAGAAATGAATGTTCGTATACTTGTCGTATTGTCGCTTAAACCCCATTAATTTAGTTTCAGTTCAGTTTCATGTGATTTGCAAAGCTCAATATTTTAAACAAAACTAGATAAATTTGTGCATCTTTACTAATAATATTGTTAAATTGATGCCCGATGAGCTTGTAAGTTGTAGTAATTCAGGTTGAATGTATGAATGCGATGTGCACAACGTCTACGCATAAAGTCACTCGTGCAGTACTAGACTGCCTGCATTTTAAGATTTTTTTACTGGGATTTTCTTCCGTTTAAAGCAAAATGTTATATAGGGGTGTTTGGATATATGGTGGTGATGATATAAATAGCAGCTTAAGGTGGACAATATTATTGTATGTTGGAGGTTTGTGGTGGTTTTGTTTTCGATGTTTTTAGAGGAGCCAAGAATTCTCAAATAAAACTCGGCAGCATTGTAGGAAAAGAAACAAACCGAATGTGGACGAGAAGGTGTTCTTTATTTTGTTGTATTCAAAATCTGACTTGTTTATATCAATGTGTCAGCATGCTATCAATCGTTTGTCATGATTTAAATTGATCTAAAGCGATATAATTACAACCCTAAAGTACGTATTTATTGAACACAACTTGTTATCCGTTTCAGTTTCATTTGCATCAGTTTCGCCTGTTGTTAAAAGTTCTCATATCATTCCAATTGCCCTGACACGTCAGAGAACCAAATATACGTGTATATCACTATCGATAAAACCAACATGTACTTGAACAGTGGCTCACATTAATGATTTGGAAAAACAGGAGCCAACTAACAAACGAAATGAAAATGAAGTCGAGTCTGACAATGCCCGGGTCTTCTCTCTCCGTGCACTAGTTATAAGTTATGCATATCTGTGGTTAGATTTGAAATCCAGGGCTCGTTTTTGTAGGTGATTACTCATTGTTCTAACAACTGGATAAAACTAGACCCTTGTCAAAACCTGCACATCGCCAAGTCAGGAATAGATCCAACACACAATTCCTAAAGTGTTTCCCCCCTAAAACCCTTCTTATGATGATCTACGAACAGCGCTGTGCGATTTCAATAACGTGGAGCATTTACTCGCTCGCCTGACTCCAGTGTTTGAGTGGGCGTGCGAGGCGGCCTACTCACCGCAACACAACAACGGGCTAGTCCCGGGTGGGTTACGGGGAGTTAATCGACCCTCGTGTCGGACTATTGGCCAGTGGTTTGTGATTCGGATTAGGCCTTGCTTGGGGTGTTTTCAGAAAGAATTAACGCGTTCTTTTCATCTTTGAATAGAAAAACCACGTCAGTTTGTTATTTTATGTACAATCATCACAAGAAATTTCTGTTTTATGATTATCAGACATTTTTTGGGATTATTCAATTTTCAGCTCTGAATATTTTGGAGTAACGTGTAATGTATATGGCAAGCTATAACGATATTGTGTGCAAATTGCACTACATTATATAAGAGGTCCGGCATTGCAACCAGCCTACCAGGGCACAGTGTCGTTGAATATTTAAAATAAAATATTATATGACGATCATGATGACTGACAGCTTGACCACAACGCAGGCAGGATTACTATCGTCTAGACGCTTACAAACTAATTTAACTTAAAAACTCAACATTGCCCCATTAACTTTAAATATCAAATGTGCAAATAACTTAAATATCATCTAAATTGTCTGCCTATTTATAGTTATATGCAACATTTGGTTGTTGTTAATGTTAAAATGTGCTCCCATATTGATTGGATCAGGCATCAAGCACTGATAACGCCGCATGTACATGTACATCATGGTTATATTTCATTCTGGTTATGTTAGAAAAGTATTCATTTACATAATCATAGGTATTTTTCTATCATTTGTCGTGATTTACTTGTGTGACATGACCAGTGTGTACAGTACGTTGAAGTCAAGTAAAAGACCGAGCGTACGCCCCACCACGCACCAGCCGACCCCTATGCCGTCCCGCCCAGCACTAAACGAGAGCAGTGCTCGCTCACCCCGTGGACTTTTAAACCTATCGCTTCTCGTTCAACCAACGATTTTATCAATTGATTTTTAGCTATTAAGGACCTTGCCTGACGCTAATAAACTTGGATACTTTGCCATTGGAGCTGTCTCTGTAGTTATTTGTGCATTTCTACACATAAAGAGGGTTCGTGTGGTAAATATACATCCGACTGATGCAGCTCGCCTCCAAATGTAGTAACATAGATAAGGGCCCATTATCTATGGTAGTAGTAACGAACAAAAACCAACAAACCACACACCACACTGCTTACATACAATTGTAAAATAATTTAAATAGAAACTTATTTGACAATCACATATTTTCAAATGTTGCTGATAATTTCAGCATAACTTATTGCTAATAATAAAACGTGACAATGCCACTTGTAGTGGTGAACGCCCCATTTGTTTGCTTTTATGTATAATACAATTCTAATATGAACAATTCATGGATATATTTTATATAATTAAGGAAATGCAACACCCGTATATGAATATGAGCTGTAAAGTCGACAGCCTACTGTCAAAACAAGGAGGAAAGTTTTAACTATCTTTGTATTAACGCCTTGTACGAGAAAGCCATAATATACTGCCTTGGTATTTCGACAATTTGTTTTATATTATTTGTGCCTAAGCCTGACGCACAAACATCGCATGGGCACTGGATAACTAGGGTCATTTATCACACCTCAAATCACGCGTTGCCACGGCAGCCACAACTAAGGCATGTTGCGTTTCATAATGTAATAACATTCTTTCCTGAACATTGGTATGAATGCAATCCTGTATCCCAATTTTGATTGATTTGTTTATATGGCATGAAAACACTGTTGATAGAGCAATGACATGTGCTGAGATGGGGCCAGACTAAATAAGATCAAAGTGTAGCTGATGACCCGACTTGGTTATAAACGTTACGCCAATAAAAAATGAACAAACGAACTACATGTACACAACCAACAATAGGGCCTACATTGAAAAAAGGGTTTTCCGTCTAATTGTCTTTTTACTGGCAGTAGACCTACACGTTTCATATTACCACAGAGGAAAATACATTGATTCATCTGGCAGATTGTGTGGGGAAAACTGGCTCAAGAACTGGAGGTGAATGATTAGAAAGACGAATGCTACATGTCAGGGAACATGGTGAGGGTTTATTTTGACCTGACTAGCAGGAATATAGGGAAGGTTTTGACGATCGACTGTGTCTGTTCCTGTATAGCTACCTGGCTGACAAAACATAACAGGATAAGTCTGTAACATGCATACGTTGCAATGAAACCAATCATGAAACACAGACAATACTTATCAGTTAGTAATTTAATGTTGAAGCTAAATAAGAAAGATACAAATGTAAGTTTGAGAGTGGCTTTTTTCTTCAACAGACGGACCTACTGACAGACGTTCGAACCAAAACTTTGTGTTTAGAAGAAACCTCGGCGTTCTGTTATTCATGGAAGTCCAACAAGTTTTTAGGCAATTCAAAGGTTCAACTCAACTATGTTTACATTTGCGAATTTCAAACGTCGTTGCACTAAATTCAGCAATAAATTAACAGAAAACCAAAATAGGCCTAAGTCTATAACTAGTGCGTCATCTTTACCCACCCCCCCTCCCCCCAACCAACCCCCCAAAAGCTCGCACAAAACCTGATCGATTTCACAGAAAGTGTAAGATTCGCTAAATAGACCAACCTTATTTATACACTCTAAAAACAGATTGGTTGAAAATAACCAATATATTGGTCGATTTCAACCAATCCAGTTGGTAGATATGTGGATAACCAAAATATTGGTTAAAATAACCAATCTGATATTGGTTACCTTTTTAACCCATCCACATTGGTTATAACACCAACCAATGCAATGTTGGTTAATTTAACCAATCCACAATGGTAGGACTCCAACCAATTTGTATTGGTTACCACGTAACCAATCCATATTGGTTATAGCACTAACCAAAACATAATGGTAGGGCTGCAACCAATTCATATTGGTTATTAGACATATTTTTAAAATGTTAAAAACAGCGTTTCCTAAATTTAGTGGGTAATCGTTTATGCAATTAGTGTAGCGAACATTTATTTAATACATTATTATTACTACTTATTACTACTAATACATACTACAACACTACAATACTACTCTTATGAGCTTGCCACTCCTACAATAAAAGCGGTACGTAAATGGTATATATGTACCCAGTATCGCCGCCGTCTGTAATCACAGTTTGCAATTAACTTGTGTTTGTAATTGTTTTGTTTTACTTTTTCGGCATTTTTTTCCTTCGAGACTTGGAGTAATTAAATATTACACAATTATCTCTATGTTAACACCCTAAAACATGTCGCTATTACGCGAAACATAACGTTCATGTTGAAAAAAGTGACAAAATTGTTTCACCAAGTGTTACCACGTCTACTTGGGGTCAACATCATATTGGTTATGAATGACCAATATATTGGTTGATACCTTGGTTACAAACTCAACCAATATGACTGGTTGAAGGCCAACCAACATATTGGTTATGAATGACCAATGGATTGGTTAATACCTTGGTTACAAGCTCAACCAATATGACTGGTTGAAGGACAACCAATATATTGGTTATGAATGACCAATATATTGGTTGGTACCTTGGTTGCAAGCTCAACCAATATGACTGGTTGACGGACAACCAATAAATTGGTTATAAATGACCAATAGATTGGTTGATACCTTCAACCAATATGACTGGTTGACGGACAACCAACGCATTGGTTACGCTTTAACCAACACATTGGTTAAAAACAACCAATATTGGGTCAACCAATTAGATTGGTTGGTCTTTTAACCAATCTGTTTTTAGAGTGTACGAATGGCAATATGGGAAAACACTCTCTTGAAATTTAACTTAAAATACAACAGCAATGCAGACACGCCATAAAATACAATTTTAGCGTCGGTGCCAATTTATGCCGAATTATGCCGCAGCAATGCTTGCATTCTATACGCCGCAATGTCGATGAAACTATATTCAATGGCGGCAATTTCTTTTTAGCATGGGTACTCGACACTGAAGATCTGCACTGTTGATAGCCTTATACATGGGCCACCGGTGAAAAAAAACATATGGGGGAAATCCGCAAAAGAGTAAAGATACAATCTGTATTATCATTCACCGCTGTACCTTTGCAGGTAAATCGAATATTTACATTTCAATAGAGAAATAAACCGACCATACCTACACTCGTTGAAAGAAAACGGGACTAATCCTCATCAACTTTAGTCCTCATATCATTTCATTTCAAAGCTGTTGTCAATAGGCAGATTTGAAATTATGTTTGGTGGAACATTTTACCCTTATTGACCAAACGTGTATATGACTGCATCCATGGCATGGGCGCAACTGGGCCGATACAAATCGTAATCGATTAAAATCGGGGAGAAAAGTTATCGCTTAATCCTGAACGGTGTAAAAGTTTGGCTAAAACGAAAACAGATTACCGGATAAAGCACAACTTAAGTAGTAAGGTTAAAATATCTGAGTAGCAATACAAAAATAGTTAAATGAATAACAATTGATTGTGAAAATCCAAGTGATACACCTAATTTACAGATAATTGAAAGCATGAAATCTTTAATAATGATAATACTTTTTAGTCAATTCTTATATAGCGCCAAATCCGTCAAAAATTGACAACTTTCCTTGACTGTGATTTACAAAAGAAAACATTTTCCATAAACAATTTTTCCAGAAAAATGAAAGAACGTCTATAACTCCAGTTGTTTGTTGACCGACAGGGCATGACCTGACAAACTGACAAGAAATCCCACAAAAGTCATCGACAACAATTGCAACAAACAACAATTTCAAAATTAAACATCTGCGTTTGACACATGTTTCTAAATCTTGGGGAACAAAAAGACAAAACCACGGAGCATGAATAATATATCAAGATAACTAGATGGAAGGGGGGGGGGGGGGGGGGGGGGGAGAGAGACGAAAAACCTCAAATTTAAAATGAACACGTATTGAGAGGATACTGAACCCGCCGCACAAAGGAATATGGCATTGGTTTCAGAGAGGGGATTTGAATAGAACATTGGTGTGAATACAGATGGACCTATATAATACTTGTCAATTGTGGTTTCAGTAAGGCTTGTACGCAGCGGTCACAAAATAGTCTGGTACGCGTGTGCGGGTAGTTATGTTGGTGTACATGTACGTCAGGACACCAAACCATTACCAATGTATCCAACTCGCTTAACCTGCCGAATTGAAATGATTTTCTCTTCAATTTCTTTCTTCTCTTAACACGAACCTTATTTTTTTTTCTTTTCACCTCGCTATGCATGATGTGTTGCCAGCAGTTTCTATTGTTAAGCGAAAATGAAATACAAGTTTAGCTCCAGGGTTTGTTCGTAATGATTGATGCACGCGTTCATAATGAAATATTTAATTGAAATTTCAGGTGGAGGACTGGCGTTCACAAATCAATTTCTTTATGCGCTATTCTGGGTCAGCGCGGTTAGTATAAGGAAAACTAGATAATAAATTATAGTTACAGCGGTAAACAAGTTATGTTGATGTACATAGCTTATCCGTAACTAGGTGTCGCTGTATTTGAGAGTTGTCATCAAATCCGCTATGTACATTATTTTGATATTGTGCAATGTTGTTTGAGGTTGTAATATAAATAGTTTGGTTCTTTATTCGTTCATATTTTATTACCTGTTACCATTATTTAACCTAACAATATACAAATTTTTATATGACGAACCCAGAACCACACGTTAGATCTATGTACATCTGATATACTAATGTACACAATGACTATCCTGCTTTCGTTTAACAGTTGGCAGTTATTATAGTCTTCATTACACGTGCTAATGTTATTACTCTATCTATAAAACTAGAAGGAGAACTTAAGTTGTCCACGCTTCCTCTGTCATATCTACTTCATTCTTTGGAGAAAATGGTTAAAATGTTCTTTCGGTGTGCAATTTATCAGGTCAGCGTTTATGAGAAAACATCAGAATTTTTATCTCGAATACTACAGAAATTCACCGTCTAACAACTAATCAAAATATCAACGTGATCCCGACACAGCGGCAAAAATAGTATCAACCGCACAATATTCTATGAAATATGCAGAGGCCTTGAACATGTACAACGATAAACTGTATATTGGGCCTTGTTGTATGAAGAGTTGCGTTCAGTATTAGGCCCAACGAGTGCGCCGGCACGTTTCTACAAAAAGGGTCAGAGGGTAACCTCGTGCTCGAACGTGAAAAGGCTCGAATTGCTGCCCCAATACGCAACAACAACAACAACGAAATACCAATTTGTGAAGACCTCATACTTGCAGATAAATAAGGTTAGTTGGATATAAAACGGGACATTGAGGAGCAAAGGATATATATTTGGATGGGGTTTAAAAAAAAATGGAAACTGGAAAATATGCAAACGAAATTCATTTTACAAACTACGGAAAAGCTAAATTCTCGCAATAATCAAGTCAGCAAATTCCGCCCCACATCAGTGGATTATTATGGAGTTCAGTCAAAATGACCAAAGATGGCCACTGGACGAACCCAACGAGACTTGACCACAATGACCTGGGCACAGCCTCTCGTAATGTCTTAATTAGCGTCAAGTTGGAAGGGATCTACCCCTAACGAGGCTTGACGCTGGGTGTTAGAGAGTCTTAGAACACAAGATTATACGTGAGTTGAGTTTTACTGTTGTTATTAACATCATGGTAGGAAGTGTGCAGGCGTTCCTCACTGCTGATAATTGATGAAGGGCTATAAGGATTGCACATAAAACACACGACGCCAATGGTTCCTCATTTGCCACTTTTGCCACCGACTTTATGAAATGCTTCAAGTTATCAATGCTTATGGAAGAGGCTTTTGTAGGGCTTTACTGAAAGAGAAAGAGAGAGTAGAAGAGTGAAGATCGTTAGGACAGGAACTCCTCTATAAACGAAAGGGTGAATCTGATGAGAAAAGCTGCTGCTTCTCCCAGCTTACTAATGTAAAAGAATATCCAGTGCGGCGGGGCTTAGCGGCCCAAACCTTCCGATCCCCCCTCGCCTTTTAACCGGACTTAAGGCGGCATTAAGTGGGTTTACTGCGGTATTCTCTTTGCCGGGAAAGCGTTGAAGGAAAAGTGGAGTACAATGTTAGGGGTTTGGGGGATTGCCGACTGGACAATTAATGAGGGAGACATCTTGCGGGCCATCTGACGGCTAGACACGGGGATAGGATTTCGGCAGCAAATTGGGAGGGATGAAGCGTCCTGGAAAAAAGCTACGGTACTATACTGCTGAGTCACATGGAAAACAGTAAAGGGTTAGACAAAAGTTGCTTGCAAGTGATTGGAATAACGGGCTACTACAAACACGATATAAATCAGGCAAGAATGCTCACTTCAGGTAAATACACTCTTTATACATTATTTAATTACAGAAACAATTTCTTTGCCATAATAAAGGGAAGGGGAGATGGGGACAAATTGAAGACTAATGGATTGGTAACAAATATCATGAAAGGATGAAGTGATCAAAGGAGGAAGTTGTCTGCATCTATTTTGCATCTGAAGAAGATCTTGTTAAGATCGAAATAACCAGGTCCTCTTTTTGATTGATTGATATATTTCAGGTTATTCCAGTCATAAAGCAGATTGCAGCAGTTGTATTCATTTTCACAAACGACAATTCAAAACTTTCAGACTGGGATATGTTGGTGTCTTTAATTCAGAACATCAAGTGTACATACCAATAATATTGTGTGGAAGAATTAATATTTAGCCAAAACCAGATTGTGAGTTTGAATGTTATATGACACCATAGGCCTATGTTATTGTCCGTTATTCAAAAATGAGCATGTTAGTGTCTTGAGTAATTCCTTTAACGAAAGATTTGTAGCTTCATAATAAATCTTAATTATTTTTCTCTTAAGAAAAAACCCAATGTATGTTACAATCTCCTGACCGCAGGTCCTTGTTGATGTGACATGCTAACAAAATAAAATATAATTTATAATATAAGTGAGAGGGTCAGGTTAAGGAGTGAGAAATTGGCGAGGAAAGCTGAAACTTTTAGCAAGTCATCATCGGCACATTGGACAGGTATTCCATCTAGGGGCTTTCACTGTGAGGTAGTAAAAAGGGGGTCTACTTCAGTCTAAGGGAAGAGATAAGTCTCCAGGGTGTTCCGAAAGGGGAAATGCCGCATTAGCGTGTGTACAAACTGTGCATTTCCTGCAAGATGCGACCCGGTGCTATGCTGTTTGTTGGGGAAGGTGGGGGGGGGGGGAGGGGGAGGGGGAGGGTGGAAGGGGGGGGGGGGGGTGGAAGGGGGAAGGGAAAGGTGGAAGGGGGAAGGGAAAGGGGGAAGGGGGAGGGGAAGGGTGGAATGGGGAGGGGAAGGGTGGATGGGGGAGGGAGGAGGGTGGAGGAGGAGGAGGAGGGTGAAGGGTGAAGGGTGGGGGGGGGGGAGGGTGGAGGGTGGATGGTGGATGGGGAGGGTGGATAGTGGAGGGTGGAGGGTGGATGGTGGATGGTGGATGGTGGATGGGGAGGGTGGAGGGTGGAAGGGGAGGGTGGAGGGTGGAAAGTGAGAGAGTGTGATTATAGAGTAGATGATCTAGCAAGTGATGACAGGACTGGGTGGGTCGTGTTGTGTTTAGACTTAGCGGCTTACTGGAGCAGCCGGGTTGTCTTAGCAATCATCACCCGTGCGGGAGGGAGGCTGCTTCTTTCGGCGCGATGTCCCACTTGGCTGTGGTAAATGACTCGTAAATGAGGTACCGTGAACTAGGCGACAACATTGTAATTCAGTGAATCACTAGGCCTCCAAACCCCCCTCCCCCCATGTCTGGCTGGAGAGGGGTGTTGCCACGTGTATTTGTTACAGTAAGTACAATGCCATGGCATGGTCAGTTGTGTTGCAGATCCGAGACGGTTAACTCTTAAATCTCAGAGTTTATTTAAATTAAGTTTAATGAGCTAAATATTTGCCCAAACCGATATGAGAACTGAGCAACAAAACCAAAGAGTACATCTTAACACGGGTCCTTGCATGTTTGAAGATCACCCCCAAGACACGCAGAACATTTCGTTTTCCTCGCTTACTTTTAAATGTTATAGTTTTAATCTAACTTCCATGGGGTGTGTAAAAAAATAGTATTAACATTGGAAGATTCGGGACAGTGTTATAGGGTTAATTTGTTTTATATTTGTATAATTCTTGATATTCCACAATTGTTTAAAATGTTCAATTACTAATTGTGTACGTGGAAATCAATACATGTACTACAATGTCGTACAGCGATACTCACGAATTTGTTCTCTAAAAATGCTCTGAAACGGGACAACATGCATCTGGAACCCACCCCAATATTGACATGCTCCATGTACTTCATCCCGTCTGATTTCATTGTTACTTTAGCCTCCATGTTGATAATTGTAGGTTAAGTGTAAGGTCAGGCTATTTACCATGGACCACATGGTGTCTGTTCAATATCAGGCCGGGGAACGGACAGAAATCTGGCGGGAAAACTAATGTGATTGTCAACAAGTTACTGCCCTCCTATAGGCGGTTTACTGCAGACAACCTTTCAGAACGTAAAATTTATTGAGTTTTGGGTTTTGTGTAGAAATCAGTTAAGAATAATGACGTTGCTAAAAAGGAATCAGGTTGGAAAATAAAGAACTGTCGGATAACATTTTATTTGTTCCATCGATGAATGAAGACAATGAAATGTATACTATTTTGGGACTGGTGGGTTTTTTTTATATCAAAAAAATGGTTTGGGAAATTAAGGGTGCACAATGTAAGCTACTTTGGGATCTTATTTTATGATATCAATTAAATGATAACATCGTAAAGAAAAATGCGGGTTTCATTTTCGCTGGAGATTTTGCTTTGCAGTGTTTTGTTTTGATGATGTCTGGGAGGAAAATCTCGGCTTCCACTTCGTACAAAGCTGGGAAAACAGCTGTTGTCCAACGCTGGCCACAGGGACGTGCCGTCTGCTACCCACCCTCGCCCCATGTTTATCGAACAACACAACACAGATTTGGATTAAGTTCGAGTAACTGGTTTTCTGCTTTGCATGCTCAGAGGGTTCTCGGCGTAGGGATAACCTACAATAAATAGAAAGACAAGGGCCATAAGTTGTACTTAATGGTGTTCATACTGGGGAGGGATATTGTGGCTGGGCAGAAAATTGTGTTGACTCGCTGGAGAGTATATTACTATACTGCATGCTAGAGGTGTGACGTTGTAAAGTGACGGCTACATGCTACCACTTGAGGGCGCCCTTTACTCAACTGCTATCAGACTGATGATTGTGCTTCGGTTTGCAAATAATGGATGGAGAAATGAAGAAAGCGGCATAAGGAACTTTAGTCGATACATTGTTAGCATTTCAAGAAAAGAAGTGAGGACATCTGAGTTGAGCACAAAGCCTGTATCTTTCTCTTCTTAAAGTGGAACAATTATCAAAACAATTAAAAACCCTAAAAGAACACGTTACGAATGTAAATTGGACAATCACATTTTTCCACAAGAAACCCAAGCAAAGACACGTGGACAAAACAAAACCTATAATAAGCGTTGCCAAAGTCAATCTTCAGAGTTATGAACCGAAAGACGAAAAGATTCAAAAGCTGGAAATCAAACGGATGTGCGCTACAAATACAGCCACAAATATATCGATTGTATCAAAAGCTACAGTGCACGTGGGCTCAATCAGATATACAAGCATAAAGCTAGTCTATTCAGTAAGATCATGGAGCATGGTAAGATCATGGAGCTAGGTAAGATCATGTTGCCTATACACACGCCATCTAGCTTTATTACCAAACTATAAAGGTGTCCATAGCCCATGCGATGTAAACCCTCGCCTAGTGAGTCCGATACGATGCGGATACCAAGCTGCTGGTGGGTTTTTGAGAACCGTCGTACGCGTCGTGTACCTGTAGGACGTTAGCATTCCAAGGGAAACCAAGCGTAACCCGCTAGCATCATTTCCCAAGAGAGGACCCGTCAAATTACCTTTAGTCGGTGGAGGCATATGGAGGTAGGTGGAGGTAAGTCTGTGTCTACAGGTCGTCACTGTCGTCACCAGACGGGGCACACCTGTGCGCAGCACGACACACGTCATAAGCCGTTTTGGTGGGGAGCGCTATTGTCAAGGTCGATCTGAGCTTAGAGGCACCAGACGATGACCAGACGGCTTCGTGACGGCTACGGTCTTTCAGCAACGAGAGTTTACGAGGTTTTGTGAGCATGGAGGATAGGGAGTGCCCCGCGGAAAAGTTCGGTTTGGGTTAGGTTAGGCCTCGTCTAGGGTTGGATGGAGGTAATGTTTAAACAATAAGGTCGTTTGGTGATCTAGGCAAGTTGGTGTATGTGATGCCAAAGGGTAATCTGGGCCCAATTTCTTGGCTCTGCTTACCGTTAGCGAAAATCCCTGCTTACTATATACCAGCAAATATAGTGCTTACGGTAAGCGTATTTCACGCGTTAGCCATGAATTGTAGCTTCTGCGCGTGTGCACATCCCGTAACTAAGGATTCTGAGCTTACAGGGTTAGCACATAATTTGTATGCTACCGCCGTTAGCGGGAAATGGTGATTGTAAGCGCGGAATTATGTGGTTAGCAGAGACATAAATTTTGGCCCTGGCCTGTCGAGCTTGGAATTGGTGAATAATAATAATTTGGAATGAAAATGAAAACATTTTATGAAGGTTTGTTTTTGTTGGCGAAGTTTTGATTGATAACATGTTTCCCAACAGGCAGCGATTTGTTGGCAAGTTTAAGACAGGTGTAATTGTCATTGTCATTGTCATTGTCATTGTAGTAATGCGTACACATGCGACGTCGTTCTTCACCAACTACCAGTTTAAAGTCTCGTTTCTGTCGCAACGAGGACACGTTCTCTAGTTATTGGTGATGTTTTATCCTTTTAGTTGTATGCTCCCAAACTGGTTCAGCGGTAATTACAGCAACCTATCCCCGCCAGGGCCAGGAAGGGTCAGTGAACACAGTAGCGATGAACCACTCTGGATCACAGCTGCCGGGCATTGGATGTCCCATCAGTGAGTTTAGTCATTCTCCCATGATTAAACCATGAAACAAGGAACCACCCAGTTATTAACGAACCGTCCATTCGGTCATTAACCGCAAAATTAAACTACTCTTGTGACGTCACTCTATGTCACTCATGCCAGAGGATGGCGTATTGTGCACTCGTCCTAAAACATAATGACTATGGACTCCGTGCGCCTTCAAATGGAGCGCTGTTTACCAAGCAAGTTTCTTCGGGCCATTAACATACATCCAAATAGATATATATACTTTGGGCATCAGTACAAATACAATGTCGCTGGTGTGTCGCTGGACTGTGTCTTAACCCTGTGTTTTAACTTATTCCATCGATCAAGTCACCTCCAGGGTTGAACCGAGGGCATTTCTAGGGTTAAACTACGAAGCTTTTGGTTAAATACCTTCACATAAATGGTCGGTACAGAGTCACCCTCTTAACTAGACTCGGATCTAAAGTTGTGAAAACTGCGGCAAGACCCGTGATCGAAAACTTCCCCCTTCTGTTGTGGTCAATTTCCGAGCAGTTTGGGGTGGCACATCCCAGGCACCTATACCGTCCAACTTCAATGTGGTAAAGCAAAACTCAGCATATCTTCCATGTAAACACGCACTATCACCAGTAGCCACATGACTGGTTGCCGCAACTGCAGTTAGGTATAAACGCGTATACACATATTTAAATCTATTATCTCCTGACGACGGGCAAATAATAATGTCCGAAACGTTTAGTTCCCTCCGGTTCATTATAGAACCACACAAACTATTCTATTTTATTCTATTCTATTCTATTCTATTCTATTCTATTCCATTCTATTCTCACAAAAGGTATTTATGGTGCTACCACAAACATCTTACCATTGAAATTTCTAAGAGCTTCAAGGAATATAATATCGTTAATTCGTTCGTTACTAGATCGCATGTAGGCGTTTCAAATTACCATCGTTTCTTTTTAAACATTTGATCTATGGGACATTTCCAAAACCCTTTTTGTCAGAAACTAAGTGATGTGCACTGGACTGCAGCATCTACGGCAACGCAATATCAAATTTGTTATTTTCATAATGGTAGCTGGGCTGATAAATGGGTTGTTCATTACGTTGTAGTGCCAACCTCTTCTTTTTAATCCGTCAACAAATCCCTTCAAAACCAGTTTCTCTGACCCGAAGGCTGTTTTACCTAAACATTGCAGGGGGGAGATTGGAACGGAGCATACGGTCATGTCTTAGGGCGAGAACCGTCTACTGTCTCCTCTTCCTCTCCCGTTTTGTAATTAACGTCCGATTTCTAATACCACGTTATTTATCTCCACAACATATAACTGCGCAATGCCCCAAGACCAATAAATATGAAATAGTTCTAGCTGCGTATAATGGGTTTTGGTTTGAAGTACAGCCAATATTGGCGAGGGGGAAAATTAGGAAAAATAAGCCCGGGAATCAAGTTTGTGCCAGTCAGTCAGCCAGTCAGTCACCTTGGGCTGAGGTCTGTGTGTATCTATGACAATGTTTGGAGAAGAGCCGATGAAATGTATAACCGCTGTTTACGCTTGACACCGCTAGACTTGGGTTCCTTTCCAGTGTCATCCATAAACCCATAAAAACAAGACGCTGGCAGTAAAGAGAGTGTGTGTGTGGGGGGGGGGGGGGGGGGGGGGGGACAGACAGAACCAAAGACAAAAATTGACTCCAGGGTAGAAGACCCACTGCCAACAAAGACAACAGCTCCGGGCTACAAAGTGCAATTTTCTCAAGCTTAACTGTAACACTCCGGTGAAGCGCTTGTGTTTTTTCTTTTTTTTGTCTGGCGGCGATCGGTAACTTCTTAGGGTGAGAGCGCGCAGGGAATGTAGCGCATGCAGATCGTCCACCGCCGCTTCGCTCGGCTTGCTATTCATCGCTAGCGGGAACGTGGGGCGGAAATGAAAAGCTATCGACAGGTCGCTTACATAGACGGTGAAGCGAGGGGGAATGGGGGAAGAGGCGACTAGACCACAATTATTTCTTGGTATTGGCGGCTCACGGCTGCGGGAGATTTGTTTCTTTTTCCCCCGATCGCTTTAGACCAAAATTGTCTCAGATCTGATGATGAGAAGAGGGGACAACGATAGGCCTAAGTTAGTTGCGGCAATATATTAAACAGATCTATATGGTGCTTAATCCTAATGTTTAAGAAACGTTAACGAATACATTCCAACGACACAATGTATAAGTTGCACATTGTAAAGATACAGATTCCAAGATAAGCAATTCTTTAAAAACAAACATTCTGCAAAGTATACCGTGTTGGGACAAACTGATCGTAGTATGAACGACGGAGATTTCAGACCAAACTCGGGACTAAGAACCGCTTCTTATGCAGTTTTCTAACATATGGGAAACATACAACCAAAGCAAAGGACTGATGATCACTTGTTTTAACTTCCCAAACACAGATATATCAAGACCTTGACAAGAACAAGTGACCCCCCCCCCCCCCCCCCCCCCCCCCCCCCCCCCCCCCCCAGTGCCAACAATCACAGGCAATGACCGCTGTCCACAAACAGAAAACACTTTGGTGTAAGAAGCCAACCGATGACCT